>CP032252.1:45178425-45778425 GCA_005610355.1 Gossypioides kirkii | reverse complement strand
TTTTGTCTATATTTTTGCCCAAACTCTCTCACTCTTTGCACATGTGGTCCAGCCCATGATCCGTCCTATAACTATTATATTGGTGAAAAAATATGTAAAAAAATATATTTATTAAAAATTTATATAAAAATCAAATAAACCCTTGATTAAAATGATAAAATTAAATGTTTAAAATATGTATTAAAATATATATTTTAAAATACTCTTAATTTTTTAATTATTTTCTAAATGAATTGTTGAATCAAAGTTAAACCGAGTTTAAATAATAAATATAAATAATTTAATTTCTTGAAAATTTCATAATTCCACGAACCCATATTTCTGTGTAGGCCCAAATCTGTTCAGCAACATGGTCCAAGGTAAACGAACCACATGAGCCCAAACCATATGTTGGGTGATAATCAAGACCCATGAATTTAGTGGGTTTGGTCGATTTTGAGTTTGATCAATCTGAATTAGGTGGTTTCGGATTTAAAGAAAAATTAATTCATTTAGGATTTGTATTGTTTCAGGTTGGAGTCATTTTTGTATTTGAGTTGTTTTGAACTCGAGTTTGAGGGTTGAACTTTTTCGGGTCTTGTTATTAGGGGTTCAAATCATTTCAAATTTTGGCCACTTCAACTTTAAGATTGAACAATTTAAGAATTATTTGTTTAGATCATTTCAAATTCGGATAATATGACAACAGTTTTAACTTACAATCAATTCGAGTTTTAATCAATTCGAGCTCGGATAGTTTCGCATTTATTTCTTGTTGTTACTCATGTTTGGGCTTAGTCTAATTCCATAGCCCAAAATATATGCCCAGCTCAAGTACGGCTAGAATGGGCTTACTATATGCTGCGGGTCAGAATTCAATACTGAATTTAACAAAAGAAAAATACTAAATTTAGTCATTAATGTTCGTTTTCTTTTATTTTTTATGTTTGTTTTACGGTTCATGTAAATTTATCTTCAAGGTTTGAATTTACATATTCGCTTGGGAATGCTATGTGCATTACCAATGCACCCAACATTTGTTGATTTTTTTTTCACTTTGATCCTCGGCTTTCAATATTTAGCCAAATTATTTTTCATTGAACGAGCAAGTTGATTGAATCTTTAAAAGTTTAACAATAGTGATGCAGTGGTCCACATGACAATTTTCGTATACTTTGTAAAAATTAAAAACACACACATAAAAATTTTAAATTTAAAAAAAATTAAAAAATATCCATATCAATTATAAAGTACAAATAGAATTCTACCGAAGTTTTTATGTAAGTGCGGTTAAATTTTAACAAATTAATTAGTTTTTTTACAAATTGAAAAAATTTAACAAAATTTTAAAAATTAAGGAACAAAGTGATAAAAGAATATAAGTAATTATCATTAACAAACACTTTGACAAAATCCCATAGCTCCTTCATTGAAAAAGCAATGCAGTGAGAGAAAGATGGTGATGATGATTGGCAATTTCAACTTGATTAGATGATTTCAAATTCTGATGGTAGTAAATTTACGTTATTTCGAATTTGAATTAATTTTTATAATTTTAATTTATTGAATTTTTACGATGAAATTAATTTTAAATTTTCGAGATTGGGTTAAAATTAAAAAGCTACAATATGATTATACAATTATACAATAGTGGTGGTAGCCTACAACATGCATGCTAGATATTTTTAGGCTCAAAGATCACCTGTATGTATTTTTAGCTAAGTCCTCTTGACTTATCCATCCACATACACTAGTTTCTCAACACTAATAACCAACAAACTCATAGCTTTATGTATTTTCGGATGTCATTCTCAATCAATAATTAATGTTGCTTTGACTCGATTTTAGGAAGTTTTGAGTTTTAATGTTCGAGTTTTATCAGGATTAAAGTTAAGAATTTTTAATGGAAGGGTTGAGATTTAGTAATATATTTTTTATGGGAGTTAAAATGTTATTTTATCAATGTATTGACACACACACATATATATATTTCTAGTTTTTAGAATGATTAAATCAAAATTGCATCACTTTTTGGGGCCAAACTATAATTTAACCATGTATACTTAAAAAATTATAAACTTTGAAGGGATTAAAACTAAAATTTTCTATTTTAGGAGGTCAAGGTGCTGTCTGTCCTTTTTGCCTTATCCCCTAAGTTTCACCGTACGTAAATGCGTGAGTTTTTCATCAAATTTATTTTAATTAGTCGATAAGTAACAAGAGTTGAACTAATGATTCAACTTAGTGCTTGTAATGATTGATTTTATTAATCGATGATTTAGCTTGTGTTTGCATGGCAATGAAAGCTATATCTCTCATTCCAAATATATAGAGATTAGAGAGGAGGTAGCAAGTGCCAATTATTAGGGGTGAATTTAGAAACTTTTTCGGGTTAAAATTAAATTTATAAATTTATGAGATGTTAAATATATAGATTTTATCATCTATTAATTTATGATTTTTAAAAGGATTATATAATTATTTTTTCATTGTTACTGGGCAAATCATAATTAGATCATTTATAAAGGGTTAGAGTTGAAAATTTCCAACTTGAGGAGGGGGGGGGGGGGGGGGGCAGCGCTAGGCTTGTCCGCCTTGTATATGTCCCTGCTAATTTAATTAATGAAT
The DNA here is from genome assembly GCA_005610355.1 of Gossypioides kirkii. Taxonomy (NCBI): domain Eukaryota; kingdom Viridiplantae; phylum Streptophyta; class Magnoliopsida; order Malvales; family Malvaceae; genus Gossypioides; species Gossypioides kirkii. The sequence continues at coordinate 45,775,818 of CP032252.1, read as the reverse complement.
TGATTAGTGGACTGAGTCTTAACTTGATTAACATAAGTTTTGTTGTCAATACAGGAGGACGTTAGTTCAAGTGTGTTGAAACGCATTATCCTCTTATTTATGGGTTGAGAAAAAGTTATGGGTAGTTCTAGACATTGTGTAAAAAGATATAATCAGAATCGTCTTGTTTTATCGATTATTTAGTTAAGATGATATTTTCTGAGTTTTTTTCTTGTTTCTGAAATAAAGTCAGTGGTGGATCTTAGTTTTAATTACCATGGGTTTAATTAATATTTAAAAAAAGGAATTTAATGAGAATTTTAAAAAAAGAGAGATTTAATTAAAATTCTCAAAAATTTTAAGAGCTTAAAGAGAATTTTTAAAATTTTTAAAGAGTTTAATTAAAAAATTTTAAAACTTCAAGGGAATAATGAATTTTCATACTTTTTTGAGGCCTGCCTCTTATTACCATATGCTACTAAATAAAATAAAAATATAAATCGACTTGAGTTTTAAAATTTAATGTTTATTATAAATTAATTAACTCAATTAATTCAATTATAAAAATTCATAATTGATTATCGATTAACTTAACCTATTTTGACCATCTACAAAATCGAATTAACTATTATAATTAACTTGATTAAACTAACTTCACTCAAGACTATCGATTTAGTCGATCAAATTGATTTGAACCGACTTTTACTCACGACTATGATACTTATTATTTGCAAAAATGTGTATATATTATCTTTTTTATTTTGTATAAATTACAAATAAAAGAAAGGATTAACAATCACAAATTATAAATCTTGATTTTTAAGACATCAATAAAGAATTTATCACAGTCTCTTACAAATATTAAACCAATTTTTTTACTTTAATTTTTTTAAATAATTTTATTATCGATTTTACTCATATTTATTTTTTTAACACAATGTCTAGAACTATTCATAGCTCCTCCTCAACTCATAAATAGAAGGATAATATATTTTAACATATTCAAACCCGCATCCTCTTATATTGATAGCTACTTTAATTTTTTTTTTCAAAATAATAAATGATATGAATTGTATATGCATTGTTCTCCCACATAGTAATCAAAATCGCTTTATGTATGATGAAGATGATTTTGACCTTATCAATATAGAATATTCCACAGAAAAAAAAGGTGAGAGAGAAAAGAACCTATAAGGCTGTAAATTCATTTCATTGTTTGTTCTTTCCACTCTCAATCATAACACTGTATTATTTTTCTTGGAAGTCAAGCTAAGTAGACCCTAAAACTTTATATTGTTTCAAAGATTGGTTGTTTTGATTTGAGATCAAAGAAATGAATATCAAAGTAACAGTAGTAACGAGTTTGATGTTCTTTAAATAAATTTTGAATTCGAGTTTTATGAATAAAGAAAATAAAGCTTGATTTTATTTAGGAGTGACAAAAAAAAACTCAAATTCAATAGGTTTCAATCCGTTTATATTCAATAGGTTTTTTTTTTCAAAAACGGGTTTAGAGGCGAGTTTTCTAATAAGATTTTTGGATAATATTGGGGTAAATTTAGTTGAAATCCGCCTAATCTTGCCTTAATATATTTATTAAAATGCCCTTATATTAATTTTTAACTATGTTATATTTTTTAATTATAATTTTTATAATAATTGATAACATATATTTTAATTTTATAAATATATATTTAAATTTTGGTGGAGGAAAGGGTAATATCATGTTGGGTTTATGTGTATAGAAATGAAAGTCGAGGTGGGGTTAGGGCGGGCAAAAAACCATTCAGCCTCATCTCGTTGTGATATCTTGTTTTGTCTTTTTCGTTTAAGAATTCAATTCAACTTAATTTCAAATTTAGTTGAAATTCAATATGATTATCGAATATCAAAAGATCCCAAATAAAAAAGAAAAAAGAAAAAAATTCATAAAAATAAAATTATAATATTTAGAGATGAGAACATGAATAAATATATGATTGAAATATTTTATATATAAACCCCTCTTTTTTTTTTCAATTTTAATAAATTTTCCCACAATTGAGGCTTTTTTGGGAATACCGACCTACCTTTTTTACACATACCACGTGCATAGTAAGGAAAAAAGGATGAAAGGGTATTTATCAATGCAGACATCCATGGCTACTGGTGGCTTAGTGGCTGGTCCAGGTCTAGTTTAAACACTGATGCTTAAAGGGTTAGGCACTCTCCTTTTTAATTTCTAGCCAAAGCAAAGGCTTGGCATTTGGTAGGTGCTAAAGGCAACACCAGCTGGGTCTGGCTGTGTCCCTTGCTTTGCTTTTGGACCATCCATTGCTTTGTGCTTGCTGGGTTTCATCTTCCTTCTTACTCATGAAATTGCCCAAAACTAATATGCGCTTGAATTCCAAAATTTCATCAACTTAGAACTTGTTTTATTGAAACTTGAAAATGACCTAAATTCAAAATGATTTAAACATGAAATGATTTGAACTTGGAAAAACCCAAACATGAAATGATCCTATACTCGAAAGGATTTTAACAATTAAGCTGAAATGACATTGAGATCGAGATGAATCAACCCGAAAATTTTGATTGAAAAATATGAATGATCGAACACAAAATAACTCGAACATAAATTGACTTGAATAAATAAACATAAAATGATATCAACTCGAGATGACCCAACTCAAAAACTTCAGTTTGAAAATACAAATGATTGAACACTTAACGATCTAAATTTGAAACAACTTGAACTTGAAATTTATCTAAACTCGAAGCTGGCCATAATATGAAGGGATGAAGAACGAAAATTCGTTGAATAGAATGAAATAAAATTATAAAATTTTGGAGAGCCAATGTTAAAAAATTGTATTAAAAAAAGTTAGATTAAATTGTTAACTTCTTATAGGGTAAAAAATGTATTAATTTCATTTAATGAAAGGTTAAAAAATTTAAATTTAATGTTTTAATTTATGGGAGGATCTAACAAAAATTCTTTCCTATGAAATAACTCAAACTTACAATAACTAGATAATTTTAAAATTCGAATTCAACTAATCTAAATTGATTTGATTTAAATCTAACTCGACTTGTCGAATATGTACTTAACTACTTGTATCATATTAAAACTTAAAAAGGATTATCTCAAAGGGTGATACAAATAAGTAGGGCAATAATTTCCTTTTCAAATAAAGAAAAAAAAAGATAAAACAAGCATGATGAAGAAATGGAAAGAAAAGATGAACAAGAAAGTGAATGAATGTGGGGGAAAAAGGGAGAAATAATTCTGGGATAAGATCATAGTCCCCACAAATCCAATATGTTGAACAATTTTTTTATAGAATCAAATTATTTTTCGTACTTGCTTTACGGTTCATGAAAAATAGTTTTTTGGGGTTCGTAATTGTTCTTCCCAAAAGTGTAATGTATAAAGTTCAAACTTGAGTTATCTTCGATGAATGAAGTTAAAATTTTTGTAATGCTGTCGAGCTAATTTCTAAAAAATTGGGTGGAGAGGGGGCAAAGCTAAAAAGTTTTATGTTAAAATGTTCTAAATTAAATAAATGGTTCTTAGGGGCGCCAAAAATGCAATTTTTTTTCATTTGGCCTAAAGCTCTAAAGGATTAGAATGGAACTCCAAATTTGCAAGAGGGATCAAAAGAGAAATTATCCCATCAACCAATCGGCCAAAGCTCGATAAAAATATCATGAAGGTCCTTCTACTAGGAATCGAATTGCATTTTGCCCTATCTACTAAAAAAATGGGTAAATTAGTCCTTGTACATTAGATCAAAGAGCAAATTGATCATTCTGTTAAAAATTCTATTTGTTTTTGCTATTAAAAATTATTCCCTATACATTAGCATGAGATGCACGTGATATGCCATGTGTCACTATCTGGTTATTTCATCAATCACACCAATTTTAACAGTACAAATAGATAAAATTTTTAATAGAAAGAGCTAATTTACTTTTTGATTTAATGTATAGGAGCTAATTTACTATTTTTTAAATAAAAAAGTAAAATGCTAATTAAAGAGGATGCAAATTAACTGTTTGCTGTCAAATTAGGTTACTTTAATTAATTTTTGGACCTTTCTTTTTGCTATTTTGGATATCATTATTATGTGCTTTCATGTGGGGAAAATAAATGTAGTACATTATTCATTTATTTTTATGTTAATTCAACTACATGTTCCCTAGATGAACTAGGTGTTTAAAATTTGTAGATTTTAATTAAATCATTAATAATGTATAACTCAAGTTTTTTTTTTGATTTATTTGTTAATTTAGACATTAAATGTCGATTCAGATATGAGACAGAATATTTTTAAAATACGTGGATCAAATTATAAACAATGAATCTATTGTATGGGTAGCTTCAATTCATTGTGTTTTTCTTTGACTCGTCGGATCTATGTTGTTCATGAGGTACATTAAATTTGAATGTTCAAACTAATGGTTAGATTGATAAAATGACCTAATTGATTTGAGGACTTAATCAGAATTTTCTAAAATTTTAAGATCAATTTAAAATCTAAATCATAATTTATGGACAATTGATATAATTAACTTTTTATTTTTATTAAATTAAAAAAATGAGTTTATTATATATTTCTATTTTATTAAGGGTGAGTATTTGATATATCGACAATGTACATTTTTTTACAAGCAACCTTAGAAAATTAGCATGTGTCTCTTTTTTTAAAAAATATTTTACTATATCCTTATAGAACACTTGTCAACTTCTTTACCATGCTACTGTTTCAACTAGCATCATTGAACACTAATTAATATTCCGACAAATAATCACTTTTAAAAAACAAATATTGATAATGGCTTTTTTTTAACATATCATATCTAAGTAATATCCATGCTTTAAGTTTACACGTATTTAAAATTTGATCAATGTGTCATTTTCGAGCCAACATTTAGCGCTCCAACTTATGAAAGGACCTAATTCATATGGTGTTGATAGTTTAAGGACTATCAGTTAAAATATTTTGATATTTGGAATCAATTTAGAATCTGAGCATAGTTTAAGGTCTTTAGTACAATTAACCCCTTTTTTATGAAAATAATTTTAACTAACATCATTAAATACTAATTAATATTGCACCAAACAATTATGATTAAAGAAAAAGACAATGCTTAAATTATCCATAACCTTCAAACAATGTCACTAAAATAGGATTAAATATGCTTCAAGTTTTTATACTTTTCGTACATCTAGAATTTAATTTCTCTGCTTTTCAAAATTCAAAAATTTAAATTCATTGTTAAAACTATTAAAATTGTTCTCTTAGATTTGTGTGACATTTTGAAATTTTAATAAATACACAATTGATAGTTATGTAACTATAAAAGAATTAACATTATTAACTATTAAACTTGCATTTTTAAATCCGAAAGTGAATGAACTAAATCCCTTTAAATAAAAATAGAGATAACAAATTTCAAATGTATCAAAGAGTGCATAGACTCTGAGCATATTTTAACCTCATTAAAATTTCTGAAATTTCTTTTCTTTTCTTTTATTTCATTAACCAATTCTAAGATCGATGCAACAAGTTCACCAAATATTTTAAATACGCTTCACATAAGATTCAGGATATTTAACACTCAAGTTAAGAGAAGATTTAATTGATATGATAAAATACTTTGAGTATTCAACTAAAATATTTTGAAAATTATGATCGATTTAGAATCAAGATTATAGTTTAGGTACACATGATGCAATTAACCCTTAATAAAGATTGCCTTAACTAATATCATTAAACACCAACTTTTTTTTCTTTTCGAACAATCTCATTATAGGTTCTGATCATACATGTTATTTCCAATACAATGCTTAGAACTATCCATAACTCTTCCTAACCAATAAATAAGAGGACAATGCACTCGAACCCATGTCCTTCTGCATTGACAACAATATCCATATCAATCGAGTTAAAACTCAATCCACCATTAAACACTAATTAATATAACGTACCAAAGAATAACATTTGATGTTTGCTTATAAAGGGAAAGACAAAAGAAAACTTGTAAAATGACTCTTAATTACATCTCCATTAGGAAGAAGCAATAACCAAGGTGTGGGGAATGGTGATGAAGAGTTCCAAAAATGGTTCAAAACCTCTTTTTAATTCGTTTAAATGTCTTAATCCTCGGATTAAGATTGATATTATAAGATACATTTGTCCATTCCATTGCTAACAAAATCTCCATCTCCATTTTCGATTCTCAAATATTCAAAAGATTTTATTGATTTAGGGACGTTTGGATTGGCGTTTACTTTCGGTGTGATACGTTTAGTTTTTTTTTTGTCTCACACTACAATATTTAATTTCATCGTCAACGCTATTTTTATGCTAACCACGGATAAACATGTTACCCATCAAAAGGGACCCTTAATCTATCAAAAGATTTTATAGATTTAATATATGAGGTTTATCAATCACATGGTAGTTGAGGTGGTAACAATTTCTTTTTTTTTTAAGAGAGAATAAGTTCAAATCTTAAAAAGTACAATTGTTGGATTTACATTAAATGTTTTCAATTAGACAAAGATTAATCTCAAACATAATGTTGTTTGGGAGTATCCCGAATTAAACCTGTTTAAGGATTAGACTATTTGCTTTACCTCGAGGATTTGTTTGAAATTTAAAAGAATTTAAATAAAAATATTAATTAAGCTTGAAAATGGATTTGAATAAATAATAAAACTCGTTTAAAATATGAACCAAACTTGAACTTCAATATTTCAAGCTCGAGCTTGACATCTTTTCATGTTTATAATATGTTTATATTATATTATATTGTATAGACTATACTATAATGTAGAATTGTTTATGCTTAGAAATTTAATAAATGTAAATATTTATCACATTAAAAAAATTAAAAGTGTATTTAATAGGTTTAAATAAACTTGATTTAGTCATTTACAAGTGGGATAAATATAAAAGCTATACATGAATTTTTAATTCAATTCAATTTTCATAAATTATTGACAATATTATCGAATTAACACTATTTTATATTGATATATTGCATACACAAACAATTATATTAATACTATATGAAAATAAATATATACTCATTTCTTTAAACGTGTATATTGAATTAAAATCAAATCAATTCAAAATTCATCTATATAATCGCAACAAATTACCTTTTAAAATCTATATTTTGGACGAACCGAACTTGAGCAACTATATATAATATTGAAACTATTTATAAGTCCAAACCAAACTCGAACTCGAACTCGAACTCGATCTCGATCCAATCCAACCCACACATCGATTTTTTTTTTAACAATTTCATTATAGGTTCTAGTCATATCTGTAATTTTTGATACAATGTCTAGAATTACTTATAGTCTTCGCCAACCCATAAATAGGAGGATAATAGGTTTCAGCGCACTCAAACTCACACATTTCTATATTAATAAAAATACTCATATCATTCGAATTAAGACTCAATCGATAAAATTTTAGTAATAAAGATAGAATGGCAATGGTCATCTAGGTAAATTGCACATTAGCAGCAACACTTTCCTTATATTCCATGCCTCACTCTTACGCACTCTTCACATAAAAAGTTATTAATAGAAACAGAGACTTGTCATAAAGCGTGAAGCAACAGTAAATTAGGCACTCCCCTCTTCTTTAAAATCCCTTCCAACAAAAAAACTCCTTTTTTTTCTGCAAAAAAATTATTTTAATGGAAGAAATTCATTATGTGAATCCTTGGGATTGCTTCAAATCGATCGAAATCATCACCGCCACCATGGTTTCAACAATTTCCAACAACAACGACCCTCTTTTCTCTTGCATCATCACTGTTTTCATTTTGATCCTCCTTTATTTCCCACATAGATTTTTTTCTCTAAGAATCCTTTTCTCTCCCGTCCTTGTTTTAACTGCTTCGCTGTTGTTTTCCCTCCTTCGTCTCGGTGTTACCCAGAGAACCCAAACGGAAACCGCCGAGAAAATTATAAGCCCCGCTGTGCCCGACGAAGAAGATAAAGAAGAAGAAACGGATTCTTTGCAAGGAGAGCTCAAATGGGAGACATGCAAAAATGACCCAGACCTTATTATACGAAGCTTTGAAGAAACGTTCGTCGAATGGGACGTGAAAGCTCCATTAGAGGTCATATATGAAGAAGGAGACGAAGAAGGAAAGGATCCGGATCCGAATCAGAACCAAAATCAAAATCAGACCCATGGTATTGAAAGGTACCCATCGTTATCACTTTACTACCCGGAATCGGACTCGGATAGTTCTTCTTCTACGTCGGAGGAAACGGATTTTCCGGTGATCGGAGAATGGGTTTCGTCGGAGAAGATGGGGTACAGTTGGGAAGAGGAAGATAAGGAAGGGTTGATTGAGATAGTACTTGATAAAAGAGAGATTGATTTTCATGGTGAAGATGATAATTTGATAGAGATTGATATTTCTTAAGGGTTTAATAGGGTTTAGCTTAAGTTAAATTAATGTTGCATTAATCAAATTAATCAAACGATTAATTTTTTATAAAGTATAAAAAAAGGGGAGAGATTTAAGGTTTTGAGAATGTTTTGGTAATGGATTGCCGTTTTTGTATGATATTAATGTCTTAAAAGTACAATTAGTCACTAAACCAAGAGTTTTGATTGGGTAATGAGATGACTGATGTGCAACTTTTCTTTTCCCCTTTTTTTTTAATGTAAAAGTCATAGAATGTAGTTGAGTTTGATTCCCGAGTTTGAATTTTGTGGATGGAAAAAAGTAATTAAGAAAAATTAGGTTTTTTTGAAAGTTTGATTCTGATTTCAATTCATCCATTAATATTTGTTTGTGAATTGGATGAATTGGGGTGAATTTGAATGGATAATGTATTTAAGATTTAAAGTTATATATTAATTAAAATTTAAATTTAAATGTAAATAATATCCATTAGTACCATCTAAAAGAATGAAAATAATTTGCATTAAAAAATGATGACACAAGAGAGTATCGGGGATAAATGTAAGATCATTTTAATTTTATAAGGTTTTTTTATTATACAAAAAGTTGTAAACAAATGAGAGAGATTTAAAAAAAATTACCATATAATTTTTTAGTTATCCTTATTAAATTAAATATGTTTATTAATTTAATGTAAATAATTTTCGTACTCATCATGAATTGTTATCATAATTATGCATGTTGTTTTATCTTTTATTTTAATTTAATATTATAATTTACTTTCTAATATAATTGTAATTTTTATATTATTTTTAACTTTTTTATTTATAAAATATTATTTATTTTCACGTGTTTATTCTCTTACAACATAAATTAAAAAAAAAATCTAAAACTACTTTCTAGAAATAAGTATACTGTTACATTGATGAGAATTGATATGACAGTCTTCATTTTGGAACACTATTACATTGATTTGACTTTTGCCAAATTAGAGGTTTGTATTAAAAGCCGCATGATAAATAAAGAATTAGGCCCCTAATTTCTTTAAGCCCCTTATTGTTTTTGAAAATTAAATTGAAACTCAATTATTTTTTAAAATTTTATTTAAGAGCTAAATTTTTTAAAAAAATGTTGATTTTAAAAAATTTGAAAGAAAATATACCTTTTTTTTTCTATATTTTAAAAAATAAACCGATTTCCGAGAAAAATAAAAGGGAAAACACTTTCGTAATTTAATGGCAAGATCCACTATTGCTCCTCAAATTGGGATTTTGTTTCAATATGATGGTTGATACCATGCCAAAGCTTGATTCTTTCTTTGTGCTTGTTTGTTCTTTAGTGATATTTTTTATTTTAATTTTATCCTTACTACTATGTTTAAATTAAAACAAATATTTCATTCTTAATTTTAATTTTACTGTTACAATAATTAATTTTATTGTCACTGAAATTAATTTCACTGTCTATCAAAACTAAGAGTTTTATTATTTTTTTTCGTGTCTAAATTTATTGTTGCTTTTTATTTATTATTATTATTATTATTATTATTCGGTGTACTTATTTTTTATTTGAAAAAAATTAAAGATATTAACTTTATAAATACATAAAATTAATTGTTTGTGGTCTTCATAGATTGGGTCTTAATGAAACTTTAGGCCTATTTTTAGGATCGGGTTTGAGTTTAACTCAAAAATGGGTTTAAAATTTTACCTAAATTTGATCCGGATAAAATGCTAAAATCGAGCTTGGTCTGGTTCGCCCGTATTAAATTTTTATTATATATTTTATAAAAAAAAAAATTAAAAATATAATACATAAAACACATTAAAAACATTAAAATAAATGTTTCCCAACAAATTGAAAATAAATTTAAAAAAATTATTTATACTTAAATAACACTAATATAGGTGCAACTTAGTAAGTAAATACATCTAAAATAGTAATAAAATTAACAATAAAACAAGATTTATACAATATCCAAACAATAACAACAAAACAGTAGCAATATAATAGTGAAACGACATCAAAACAATGACAAAACAATAGCAACAAAAAACATCAAATTTTTTTTGCAATTTCGGGTCAAATCGGGTCTGGGTCAAAAAATTTACCTGAAGCCTATTCCGTTTAGAAAAAGGGTCTTGTTTTTTTTGTCCAAACCTATTTTTCGAGCTTATATTTTTATCTAAACCCTCTTACTTTTCGAACGGCCCTTCGAGTTGAACTAGATGACTTAACCGATGATCAGGTCTATCTATCACATTGGTCCTAATATATTTTTGAGATCATATCAACTCTTTTAACTTTCGAATTTTAGTCAAATTGCTGGACAAAAAAATAACTACACTGTTAAAATTGTAATGGCTCACTTGACAATCTATATGTAGTTCAATTGCTCATCCATGGTTCTAGTAAGTTTTCACCCATGGTTCAATTGCCAAAATATCCAAAAAAGCGAATTAGGACCAAAATAAAAAAAATTAAAGGCTAAATTTATTATTATTATTATGATTTTTTTAAAATTAAATATTTACGTACAAATAATTAAAAAAGAATTTTATTAACCAATATTACAATAAAGCCCAAAGTATGGGAATTGAGCGGGCCAAAAATAACATAAGGACCAATTCAAATATCATATCAATCGACCTCATAAAAATATGGCCCAATTAATTACCAATTCTGAACGATACGTGTGGTCAAAACCAAAATCTCGTCACACGTGCCGCCATTCCCTTGCTTCTCAAGTCACAGAAATGGCAAAGCGCCAAAAATAAAAAAAAACCTCTCTTCTCCCATTTTTTCTCCTTCGCCAAACTCGTCATTTCATCTTCTTCTACAACTGCTACTGATCTAAAGAGCTAACAAAAAAAAAATGAGAAGCTTCAATTTCTTCGGTAGATTATGTTCGGCTTTCCATGACTATCCTTCTCTTTCTAAGATCATCGTCGTCTCTACGCTCAGGTGCTATGCATTGTTCATTCACCATTTCTTTCTATATATATTCATTGTTATTGTGTCTTGATTTTACGAATTAATTTGTTTTGTTCATTCACCATTTCTTTCTCTGATTTTTTTTTTTGGTTTGGATTGATCTGATTTCGGATGAGTAGATTTGTTATTTTGAGGTGGAAATCAATAAAAGGAGCTGTCAAATCGTTTTAATGATTTGTTTATATGAATCTGATGTAATGAGTAAAAATGAGTAACTTAAACTGAGGTCTAAGCTCTTTTGTTTTTATTGAGATTAGGGAAATCATAGAAATTTGAATTACCGGAATTTGTGGTTTACGAGGAAAATGAATACTTGTTTGGTTCATTAAAATGGCGAAGAAAAGAGAATTCGCATTAAGAATGAGGAAAAACAATGTGGCTTGATTAAGAATTTATAAAGATTTAGTTATAAAATAAAATTTATATTTGAAGCACTGATAATGATCACCAACAATGAAATAGATGATACATCATCAAAAGTTTTAATAATGTACTGATAATATATAGAATTGCATTTAATCACAGTCAATCAGATCTCCTAAAAAAGAACTGCATTTTTTTCTTTCTATTGTTACTCTCCTTGAACCAATCTAACTTTTCTCTTTGGGCTGGCATTTCTTGTGCAGTAGCGGGAGCCTTATAGCTTATTCTGAGGCAAACACAAACAATGGAAATAGAGGCCGTGTTGCTCATGCTGATGCTGTCGCATCCAAGAAAAAGAAGGTGGTGGTGCTCGGAACTGGTTGGGCAGCAATGACTTTCTTGAAGAATATCAATAACTCTATTTACGAGGTGGAAGTTGTGTCTCCTCGTAATTTCTTTCTCTTTACCCCATTACTACCGAGTGTTACTTGCGGTAAAGTAGAAGCTCGTAGCATCGTTGAGCCAATTCGCAACATCATCAGAAAGGTAAGTAATATTGACTGAAAATAAGATGATGTATATCAGAAACAATATTGACTGAAGATTGTTTCCCTGTTACATGCTTGAGCAGAAAAACATTGACGTCAGTTACCATGAAGCTGAATGTACCAAAATAGATCCAGCAAATAATAAAATTTACTGCCGTGCTACTGCAAATACCAATTCAAAGCGGCGAGAAGAGTTTGCAGTAGACTACGACTACCTTATTGTTGCTGTTGGAGCTCAGGTTAACACCTTTAATACCCCTGGTGTCGAGGGAAATTGCCATTTCTTAAAGGTAAACATTTCTTTTATGTGTATCATCTTACTGCCCAGTGCCCACTACATGTACTATCTTTGAATTAAGATACGGCTAAGCTGAAGGAGTTAGATAAAGGAAATAATTTAGGCAATGAATACTGCTTTTGGGAATGGAGAAATATGTTGATATGAGCCATTTTCATTCGCTTATAGCAATTTTTTTTTTCATTTTGGAGCATCATGATTCTTTTTTGCAGGAAATTGATGATGCTCAGAAGATTCGGAGGAATGTCATTGATGCCTTTGAGAAGGCAAGCCTACCAAATTTAACTGAAGAGGAGAGAAAGAAAATCCTTCACTTTGTGGTTGTTGGTGGTGGCCCTACAGGTGTGGAATTTGCTGCTGAACTTAATGATTTTGTCAACGAAGACGTGGTCAAACTATATCCAATGGTCCAAAACTTTGTGAAAATAACAGTTCTCGAGGCCACAGATCATATTTTGAACATGTAAGAATATGAATGTTTATAATCCCTGAGTTATACTTAGTAGCACTAAGGTTTCCATCTTCGTTACGAACCTGATTGCCGTTTTCACCAAGACACTTTAGGTTCTGGATTCCTTACATTCGAAGTTTCGACTATTTCAGTTCACAATTTGAGACATTCTTGTTTTCAGGTTTGACAAAAGAATCACAAAGTTTGCTGAGCACAAATTTGGAAGAGATAGCATTGACGTGAAATTAGGATCAATGGTTACAAAAGTGACTGAGAATGAAATTTGTACCAAAGCAAAAGGTAGCGGCAAAACAACTTCTATGCCATATGGAATGGTTCTCTGGTCAACCGGCATTGGGCCACGTCCAATCGTAAAGGACTTTATGAAGCAAATTGGTCAGGTGAATTTCCTTTGGACCTGTAAAAGTCACCTCATTGATTAACTGTCTTCTCAATCGTTCATACAAATTAGTTTACACTCTAATTATGTTAATTAAATGCAAACAGGGTAATAGGCGTGCTTTAGCAACTGATGAATGGCTAAGAGTAGAGGGAGTTGGTAACGTTTATGCACTTGGTGACTGTGCAACTATTAACCAACGCAAAGTCATGGTAACTATTTGCTAAACTTAGCCATTCCTTTATGAATTTTTGTTTACTGTTAATAATTTATTTTCCTATACATTTTAGGAAGACATAACAGAAATATTTAAAAGGGCAGACGTGGATAACTCGGGAACGCTGACACTCAAAGAATTTCAAGATATCACTAATGATATTTGTGAAAGATACCCTCAAATGCAGCTTTATCTGAAGAGCAAACCAGTGCGTAACATTTTCGATCGTCCATCCCAAGTCAAAGGAAAAGCTTCAAAAGAATCCATTGAGCTGAGTATTGAAGAATTTAAATCTGCTCTTTCTGAAGTTGACACTCAGTTGAAGAATCTGCCTGCAACTGCACAGGTAATCATTTTAATTTATTTATAGTAGAGTTGAACTATGTGACAATGACTACTTACACATTAATCACCTGCCGATGACTCAGGTTGCAAATCAACAAGGTGCTTATCTCGCTAAGTGCTTCAATCGTATGGAAGAGTGCGAAATTAATCCTGAAGGTCCCACTAGGATCAGGGGAGAAGGTCGCCATCGTTTCCGCCCCTTTAGGTTCAAAATGAACTATCTCATCTGTGCACATTGTTCTTTTGCTTCTGTCTTTCTTGCTATAATCCAATTTATGGTTTTAGGAAACTGGCGACAACCATGTTACATTTTCACATTAAATGGTTATAGTTTGGTTCAAAAGTATACTATTAGCTTGTTTAAAGATCATTCAATCTTATTCACCAAAAAAAATAAAAAAAAAATCATTCAATCTTACCGTCTTTGGGAAAGAGAATTATATACCTATGATATAACCTCCAAAAAATTATACACTTACCATAAACACTGGTGACTATTACAGGTACAGGCACTTGGGGCAATTTGCTCCTTTGGGAGGGGAGCAAACAGCTGCACAACTTCCTGGTGATTGGGTCTCAATCGGACACAGCTCGCAGTGGCTCTGGTATTCCATCTATGCAAGGTACTAAGTAGCTTCTACACCAACCTTTTTGCTTCCATATTCAGCATGAACTTCATTTTTTTTCCCTTAGAAACTGAATTGGTGAGCCATAATGAAATATTTAGGTAATCTAATTTTATAGGCCAAAAATAAGAGAGTCTAAATGTATTTATTCCCTTCATTTAAATTCAGCAAGCAAGTAAGCTGGCGCACAAGGGCATTGGTGGTCTCGGACTGGATAAGACGTTTTATTTTTGGGAGGGATACCAGTGGTATTTAAGGTAAACTAACAGTTCTCCCTCGGTCTAGCATTTGGAGGTACTGCTACATAAACATATTGGAAAGCTGTAAAGGTTTTGTGGTATAAAGATAAATTTAGCTCTTAACATTTACCTATTTTGTCTTTTTGGCCCCAATTTCTTTTGATCATTTGGCCCTAAACTTTCAAAATTTTGTGAAATTGCTCTGTTTTGAATGGAAAAATTGGCCGCACTATTAAAGTTTTAATGGTATTGACATGACGATTCACATGAGAGTCTGAGTACTTTGACATGGATAATTTTTTCATGTGAACTTTTCTGAAATTTATTGAATTTATTAATTTTTTTTAAAGTATATGTGGACTGTCATGTGAGTTGCCACTAATCGTTAAATTTTAACATTCCAGTTAACTTTTCATCTAGAAAAAGCAATTTGACTAAATTTTAATAGTTGAGGGTCAAAATGATAAAAACAATCAGGGCCAAAATGACAGAAAAGGTAAATGTTAAGGGCTATATTTACTATTATCCCAATTTTTTTCCTCACCATTTTCTCATTTCATTCATTTAATAATCATTGCTGCAAAATGGAGCTTTGATCCCTTGGCAGTGTTTTCACTTTGCCAAAATTTTGGAATTAGTTGATTCAATCTTTACATAGGGAAATTGTGTACCTATTCTCTCTATCGTTTTTTTTTTTGGAGTTATCTGCATTTTTAAGCTACATTTGTAGTTTGATCTCTGGTCTACATTGAAATTTAGCTTAATTTCGAGGTCTACGTTGTTTTGCACATTATTCTGGATTTTTAATATATATATATATGAAGTAAAAAAAAAGAAAGAAATATATTGAAATTTAAGTTATATGGTTTAATTTAATACTTAAAATTTTCATAAAAAATTCATACATTGTAAAAGTATTATGAAGTCCTTCGTATTAAGAATTGAATTGTATTTTGCTATTTCACTTAAAAAATAAACAAGTTAATTCTTAATGCTAAATCAAAATCAAAGAACAAATTGATTTTTTTTTTGTTAAAAATTTTATTTTTCGTTTTATTATTGGAAATTGGTTTATGTATGTTAGCACGAGGTGTTTGGTTTTTTTTTTTTTTGTTAGCACCAGATTAGTTTTTCTACTTTTTTATTTAAAGAACACAAAATAGATTCCAATTACCTCCAAGTATTTTTATCACTCAATTCACCACTCTGGATTGACTCATACACTTTCAAAAGCTGTGCTTATTAAAGAAGGCCTGAATCAGCCAGGGATTGCTGGCCCATATTTGAAACCCTGTCTATAAACATAAAATTCTGGGTTTCTGCTCATGATGTTTTCATGCAATAAATAAACTTCTTTGATCTTGAAATGAGCTCTTTTATATGCAAAATTACAAACGACCGAGCTACAATTTCTCGACTTGGTCAAACTTATGTTTCTCAAATCTACAATGATCCAAGTTTTCAAGTCTTATTTGAAATTTTTTTTCTTACGTCTCATTCGATAGATTTAACGTTAAATGAAGTTTAAGACAATATTTTTATATCAAACCCAACGAATTAATTTGTGAAATTTGTTTTGGCAACCGATGTTTAATGATGTGGTTTATATTAGATTGGTGTTTTTCCAAACATTATTTTCTATGGTCTAATGTTTTTTTTTTTTAACATAATTTGATTTTAAGCCGAGCATTCATATCCTTTAATTTAAGATGGATTTTTTTGGACTTTATTTCACATATAATGCGATTTTTTTTTTGTGTTTGTTTGTAACGTTTTACGTACAATGAAATTTCCTATTCTCAATGACCTAACTTTTCCAGAAAGTCAAAACCCTTAAATAAATATTCATCCAAAATATAAAATCATATCTCAATTTGTTGCTTCGAAGTTTGAAGCAATATATCCAAATACAAGCCAATGAGATCTGGACTTCATTGATTAAGTTGGGATTTCGAAATTTTTGAAAACTAAAATTTAGATTTTACTTATCCACAATTATTATAAGGTATGAATTTTTAATTTCATTATGTTTGAGTTTTATTCGATTTTTTATTTATTATATTTGTATTAATATTGTGATTATTTAATTATATAATTTTATTATGTAATGTTTTTTTATAATAATACTTTAATATATATATATATATATAAATTGTATCAAAAATAAATATCTTTAAATCACGAGAATTAAATGAGATAGGAAAAATTTTTCTTACCTTAATCAATAATTAACGATTCGATTCTTGTTCTAGATATAAAATAACTTTAAAACTCATAATTATCATCTATCTCTTTAATAAACTTATTAAATCCGAAAATTAATCATTAAACTCATTTCAATCAATTCCTTATCCATTGAAAAAAAAAACAAATACCCTTAAAAGAAATAAAAGTGGCATCATCATCAAAGCCCCAACATTCACGTTCAAATGTCGATTAACTATTTTTTTTAAAGTTTCTTTATCCTCCCAAAAACTGCCACGTGGAATCTCCCCTACTCTAGTAGGCCTTTGTCATCGTTTTGGGTTGGAGTGGGGGTAGCAAGTAGCAAGGTGTACATAGATTGGACAATGATGTGAAACTCTGATTCAACAAAGGATGGCCTGCAACAACTGGGTTTCTAATCTTTGGGGGGACAATAAACGAGTAACTGTCTTCCTCCAATTCCAAAATATCATACTTTCATCAAATAATTGCTTTTTGGGACTTTAATTTTTTCAGTTTTTAGTAATTATACACTTAAATTTGAAGTTTGTTATACATTTATATTTAGTGAGTTTATGTCGATTGAGTTTTAGTTTGATTGGTAAGTTTATTATTGTCAATACAGGAAGACATGGATTCGAGTACGTTGAAACGCATTGTCCTCCTATTTATGAGTTAGAGATAAGCTATAATTATTTTTAAGCATTGTGTCAACTTTATTATAATAAATGAGACACGAGAACATACGTAACCTTACTTTACTAAAATTTCATCTTACAACATTCTCAAATCTCTAAATATAACAACTTTTTGTATCTCTCACAATGTAAATCACCTTCATCTTAGTTATTTTTCACACCGTCATAGTATAATTTATCATAGCAAATCACCCCATAATTTATGTTGTAACAAAATCGAATAGAATTAAACCTTAAACAAGAGATTTTTTTAATGTAATTTTTTTCATTTATAAAACTCAGAATTTAAAATTTAATTAACACACAACCATCAACTTACTAATTGACCTGACACGAGCTCTTTTAATGCCAACTTATTGATTCTTTCACTATCTAGTTTTGTACATAAAATTACAATTTTTTACATTAACATTGTGAGAAATGAGTTTTTTTCTTCTTAATTTTGTTTATGTTTTAAGACATAAAGTCACAATTCCATGAAATTCCAATGTTTTTTTTTCCTTTTAAACTTTTTCAACATAATTTTTTTCTTCCAAAAGAAATCGACCATTTAACTCAACAAATGTTAGGTTTTTTTTTC
Organism: Gossypioides kirkii; assembly: GCA_005610355.1. NCBI lineage: Eukaryota > Viridiplantae > Streptophyta > Magnoliopsida > Malvales > Malvaceae > Gossypioides > Gossypioides kirkii. The sequence goes on along the minus strand of CP032252.1, from coordinate 45,757,445 downwards.
CCTAAATGCTAACTCATTGGATCTTTTACTATCTAATTTTTTTTATATTATGTACGTCTGTTTTATGATTTATATTCGAGATTCATGATTGTTCCTCTTAATAATATTCTTTCCAAGATTTAAATTTACGTTTTTCTTTTGAAAATATAATGCGCCTTACTATTACATCTAACCACTTGTTAATACATATTTAGATCTTATATCACAATTTTTTTATTTCTTTTTTAGTGGGTGTTTTATTAATTACGAATCTTAAATTTTCGTAGTAAGAGATTGAGTTATAGCATTAACAGAAGCTTTTAGTCCAAGTTAAATATTCAATTTAAAATTGATAATAAGTTCAATCTTTCGGGAGAACAAGTTGACTTTTTAATTTTAATATTATATGATATTTAAGATTTAGCAAATGTGGGTAATTTTATTAGTTTCTTTTTCAAAAAATAAAGTTTTGGCAATTAACTGAGATTATCATTCCTAAACATATTCTGCTCTTGAATGTAACATACGTTAAATATCCTCTTTTGATATGTATCTCACATTTTGTGACGGATCAATAAAAATAATTAATTGATTCATCTTATTTATTGCCTCCTTAGTTATGCGATTGACAACCTTGTTGTTATCTCTCAAAATAGGTCAACATTTCACCTCCAAACCCTTGAAAATCTATTCATGAATCATTCGAACTTCGACTGTATTACTGATCGTTGCTAGTTTATTGCACAAAATATCAATTAACAAAGTATTATCATTTTATTTTTAATGTACAATAATAGATTTTGTGACTTTATTTCAAAAAACAATCACTCAAATTTTATTTTAATTCAATATAAAAATCCCAACTTAAATTCAATATAAAAATCATTAACAAAATCTAATTTTAGTTCTATTTTAACCCGTGATTTTTTTATCTAATGATTATATTAAACTTTGATTAATCCAAAATTAAAGCAAATAAGTTTTTTTTTTGAAAAATCTCATAATATATTTTGATCATATCTATTCTTTTTAAGAAAAAACATAATATTTAGAATTATCCATAACCTCATCCCAACCCATAAATGGGAGGATAATATACTTCAGGGTACTCGGACCCATATCTTCCTGCATTGACAATATAATTATATCATTCGAGATAAGACACAATCGATATATGACGAATCAATATTTAAATTCTCATTACACAAATTTCAATTATTTAAAAAAATATATATGTGGAATGAAAACGAGGGTGAAGCATTGACAGAGGGTCTGGTTATGGAATCTGAACGCATGTGATTTACAAATTTCCACAACCTAACCCTAAATTTAAACAATTGGAGCCCCATGCTCGAAACCCTAAAACAACCCCACAAACTGAAATGGGCAAAATAAAAAATAATAACTAAGAGACCCACCCATCCTCTCCCTCACATGCTCACACTTATGATGCGCCACTCTTGCATTTATTACACAACACTATACTATACATTTATTTTCTCGAATTTCCATTAATTTATAAATGGAGGTTAAAGCTTTTTTAGTATTGTTTTCTTCGTAAGTTAGAAATTTATTTTAAGGAGTTCAAACATAAATAAATATTTTGGGAGGTTAACGTGCAATGGTATTAATTTGTGATTTCCTAAAAGTTAAAAAGGGATTATATAAAGAATTTTCTATTTGGGGGACGGAAGAGGGTGGCAAAGCCACTGTCTGCCCTCCCTCTCTCTACCCCTATCCATAATCGAAATCTTATTTAGAGGAAATTGAATCTCTCACTACTCGATTTAACCACAAATTAAAAGGGCAAAACTCACATAATCACACATATAATATATATTTTTGGATTTCAACTAAATTAAAAGTAAAATATGATCGGACTCATAAATGAAGGACAAAGTTCTTCTATTGTTGTTTTATTCATCTACAGGACTTGAACCGACACTATTAAAAATGAATATAAGGGGAGCAGATAAAAACCTTAACCTCAAAACGATAAAATTAATTATAAAGTCCTTTAAAAAATTATAAATAAATATAACATTAAAAATATCTTTTAATTTTAAAAAAATTATAATTCAATCCTTAACCTTAAATTTATTTCTAACTCATTTTGGTCACTAAATTTAACCAACTTTGGAATACATATAATTAATTATACCACCCACTCTTTGAAATTTGTTAAGGAAGGTTGTCGTTTAATGAAATATTATTTATATAATCAATAAAATTAAAAAATATATATATTTTTGAATGATTGTATATATTAATAAACATGAAACAACAAAACTATTAATTATAAATACGATTTTTTTAAAATTTTTAAATATGAAATTCATTAAGTCAGCCATAGATAACGTTTTTAGAATCATATATGTGATTAAATCGGTCGAGTTGTTGATTCATCGGTTCAACTAATTTGATTAAATGAGTTATTGAAAAAATCATAAAAAATATTTTAAAAAATAAAAAATTGCTTCAAATATTTAGTTCAATTGAAATTTTACTCAATTTAATTCCCTTCTTCGAACCAATACTTCAACTGACTCTTGATCCAACTGAAAAGAGCGAATTGACCCTCTTGGTAAAATGAAAAATTGCAATTTCAGTCTCCGAGTCATTTTAATCTTTTTTGGGGCCTTTTCGTCCACCTTGGTAAAAATGAGAAAATGCAAATTCAGCCCCAAACAATAATTAAAGATTTAATTTAAGTCATTCTAGTCCCTTGATTAAAGGAATATTTGCATTTTTTTGGCCGCTTTAAAAAAAATAAAATTTCAATTTAAGCCTCTTTAACAATTTCTCTAGCTTTATTAGATGTATAAAATTGTATTACTTTACAAATTGATTTTTTAAATAATTTCATTATAGATTTTGATTATATTTTTCTTTATGACACAATATCTAAAACTACTCATATCCTCTCCCAAATCATAAATAGAAGGATAACACATTTCAGCGCACTCGAACCAATGTCCTTCTGCATTGATAATAATATTCATGTTAATTGAGTTAAGACTTAATCTGACATTAAAAAAAAATTAATAATGGCACTTTAAGTACAGCTAAAATTGGGTAAGGGTATATATTGACTTACAGCTAAGCAAGGATAATTTAAAAGCTGATTATTATTAATAATCTAAAACAAGAGATTTAAGTTTGAGTTTAATTATTTGGTGATTATCTTTAATTATTGAGATTCGTTTTAAAGATTTGATGCTTTAATTTCGCTTCAACACTGCACACTGCCACCACCACACTCTCGTGCGGTTTTAGAGGCCATCACGTGCTCTATCACATGACTTCCAGTTGTATTTTTATTTTTAAAAATTGTGTCTAATTAACAATAACCTGAATTCAATGAGTGGCTCCAGTGGTTAAAAGGATGCTATTCATCTCAAGAGACTTGAGTTTGAGCATCAGTGTGTGCAAGGTGTGTGTGCTTTATCAAAATATTAAGAAAATATGAACTAATATTATCATGTAACCACACCAATATATTAAAAAAATAATAACCTTATTTTCTTTTGATGAAAATAAAATAAAAATACTTTCAAGGGGTTAGTATTAAATTTGATATAATAGTGGGTTTTAGTTTAGTTAGTTTGATTTGTTGATTTTAGTTTGGATTGTATCGATTCTTATTTCGTTTTTGTTGTAATAGTTTAATTCTATTTTGTAATGACTTGACATTACGTCTATGCTGTAATAGTTTAATACTTATTGTTACTCGGACATGTTTTTGTATTGTACTTTTAACACTTTCAAAAATCATGTGTTATTTGATGGTAAAAGTAACATGTAAGCTGGGGTAGAACTACTGGTTGGTTAAGATGGAAAGTTTTTCATTTACGCGGTAAAGATAAAATTGTATTTTGACTCCCCTTAAAAATGATAAAATTTTGATTTAATCATTTAAAAAATATAAATATATAGGCTATTAAAATGGTGAAATTGTATTTTTACTATCATAAAAATTATAATTTAATTTCGACCCCGTAAAAGAATTTTCTGGTTTCACCCCTGCATGTAAGTTATTGAATAATAAGTCAGATTGCATTTTTCCCCTCTCCATTAAAAGATGTGCAAGTTGGTATTTTTTTTTTAAATCCATTCATTTGTACTGTTAAAAATCGGTATGCTCGACAGAATAACCATTCAATGGCATATGGTGTGCCACATGTACCTTATGTTGATGTACAAAGATTGATTTTTAACAATAAAAATTGATGAAATTTTTAATAGAATGATCAATTTTCTCTTTGATTTAACATGTAACGACTAATCTACCTTTTGTTTGTAAAGGGGGCAAAATATAATCCAATTACTAGTATAGAGGCCTCCATGATACTTTTACTATAATTTTATATACAAAGTTTCGTTTGATGCAATAATACATATAAGATTTTGATTTTGATTTAGTTATATTATACGTTTATTTAGTTTTATATTGAATAAATATAATTATTTGTATATGAAATATGTGAACATAAAATGATATTATGTTGGCAATAGTTTTCGTGGTTTATTTAAATTAAAACAAAAATTATTGTGTAAAATCACATAGAATAAATATTATGTATCCAGGGATGAAGCCAGAAAGTTTTTTTTAGGGGAGATCGAAATTAAATTGTAATTTTTATATGGTAAAAAATGCAATTTTCATTTGAATAGTCTATAATTTTGTAATTTTTAAAGGATTAAATCAAAATTTTATTATTTTTAAAAGAGACCAAAATATAAATTTACTTTTACTCATTTAAAATTTTAAAAATTTTAAAAAATTTAAATAATTTTTTTTTATTTTAAGGAAAACCTAAACTTCTGTCATCTCCCTAAATACGTTTCAATATGTATTACATTACACATAAAATTAAAATTAATGTATAAATTTTTTTATAATAAAATTAATGTATAAATTAATTATTAAATTCGTTCTAATAAATATATTGAAAAAAATCGTTTAACTTAATTATTTGTTTTTTTACGGCTTTTAACGGCAAAAACTGAAAGACAAAACGCAAAAGGCCTGGGAGTTTGTGCCAATTTATATGTTTTTTGACATCTTCCACTTCCACCCTCACTTTAATCGTATAGTTGCTGTCACTTGGAGGACTAATGTAGTAATTTAGTATACCAGACGACGTTCTCCCAAGACAAAAGTGACAGGTCCTGGAAAATCATTAATGTCCTTCAGATGAGATGTCATCTTCATAATAATAATAATAATAATAAAATAATAATAATAATATTATTATTATTTAAAAGATATCCAACTGCATATTTTCTAAATAAATTTCTGTAATTACCTTATTTTTCCACTTATTTATTGAGAAAAATATCAAAATCACACACAAATTTTTATTCAATTTGTAATTTGATACATAAATTTTGATTTAGTATATTTATATACATGAAATCTTTTAACGGTTCAAATGTATATGTATAAAATTTTGATTTTAATTCAATTTTACACATTTAAAAAAATAAGTACATCAATTTATTTATATATTAGATAAACATAATTATTTGTGTATTCAATGTGTAAATGTAAAATTACATATTGATAATTATGTTAGTGATTTTTAAAAATTAAATAAAATAAAATTTTCATATTTAAAATTATACAAAATCAAAGTTGATGTATAACATTACACATTTGATGAACATGGATAATGAAATGATTAAATTACTATTTGGGGCCTGAACTTGACAATCATTCACACATTAGGACCTAAATCTTTTTTGTGTAAATTAGGCCTTAAATTTTGTAATTGTTCACACATTAAAACTTGAACTAGATAATTATTCTTATATTAAAGATTGAATTTAAAGTTTATTCTCACTTTAAGACTCAAACTTAAAAGTTTAAACCCATTATAAAAATAATTATCAAATTTAAAAGTTTAATTTAATAAAAAAAAATTCAAGCAGAATGTGAGAAAAATCGCGAAGTTGAAATATTGAAAAGTGATTTAACCAAATCATCCCATAATTTCCCTAATACCCTCACATTTTGCTAACCTACTCCTAATGCGCACGACGCACCCGTAAGACCACTGCCTCGTATTTTGATTAGGTTACGCGGCAAAATATGATTGGGCCTTGGCGTAATGCACCTCGGCGTAGGTTAGGATTGGTGGGCTAAGATCTTGTCAAAGCCATGTTCGCGTCAACTTCAGCTAAGGTGGAGTGAACAAATAGATAAAAATTATTATTTTTTTTAATTTTAAAATTTACTTTGTATAAATAAAATATAAATTTTTAATTTTAATTTAAATATTAAAAATATGGGTTCGAATAATACAAATTCAAATATTTACAAATATTCAATTTATTCTTATGAATTCAAATATTATAATTTTAAATAATATTCAATTAAAATATTTAAAATATTTTATTTGCAAATAACAGCTTTGAAAGTCTAAATCAATTATAAGTTTTTTTAATTATTTATTTTATTTTTTTACTTATAAAATTGGAATTTAGGTATCTCACCCATAATTTAATAAATTTTAATGAAAATTATGAATGAAGTTAAATTTTAAAAAATATTTAGTATTTTACGTTGTTGTATTAAAAAATAATTATTTTTTCACCTTAATCAATGTTTTTTTAAAATATTTTGACCAAAATATTGTTAGAATAATCTCACATTAATATAATATTATTATTTTCTTTACCCTTTAATAATATTATTAGAATAATTCGCAATTATTAACAAAAATAATAAAATAATAAATATACAGCTTTTTTTTTTTTTTTACTTATTTATTTATATTTCCTCTGCTCCTTTTGCCATAATACGCAAGGTGGTCTCCCTTTCCTCCGTCTTTATAGCCCATTTCATTTTCAGTTCGGATCTCCGGTTCGGGTTTTCGGATGCCCGTTTTGTAAACCTGAAACGTAGAATGGAACCATCGGAGCTGAAGAGGTTGAAGGACTCGCCGAACTCGGACGAGTCAACTCGTTGGTCGTCATTTCCCGACGAAGTGCTGGAGCGAGTTCTCTCCCTTTTGAAATCCCACAGGGACCGGAGCTCCGTTTCTTTGGTTTGCAAGGAGTGGTACAACGCGGAACGGTGGTCGAGGACTCACGTCTTCATCGGGAACTGTTACTCCGTTTCGCCGGAGATCGTCGCGCGGCGGTTCCCGAAGATAAGGAGCGTGACGTTGAAGGGGAAACCTAGGTTTTCTGACTTCAACTTGGTGCCGGAAAATTGGGGAGCCGATATCCACGCGTGGCTGGTCGTTTTCGCGGCTAAGTATCCGTTCCTCGAAGAGCTTAGGCTTAAGCGAATGGCGATCAGCGATGAAAGCTTGGAGTTTCTCGCCGTTTCTTTCCCTAACTTTAAAGCTCTTTCCCTTTTAAGCTGTGACGGTTTTAGCACTAACGGACTCGCCGCCATTGCCACTCATTGCAAGTAAGTTCGTCACTTCTTATACTTCAAAATTCAAAAAGTCGCTGAAAAATTTTCTTTGAATTATCATTTTTAAAAATCTTGTGTTTATTTGGGATATACCATAGAAAATGAAGGAAGTAAAAAAAGTAGATTAATTTTTAAATTTTCTTTTCTTTTTTTCCTTGGGTTCCTTTTTGGTTTTTATTTATTTAATGGAATATGACGTTTGGCCTATAATTGTCAAAGGAGCATTTTGATGTAAGGCTTATCATTGATGTCATTGCCAGCAACACAAATATCATTTTCCACTAATTTTGCATTATTGGGAATTTAATTTATGATAAAATATTATATTATTGAAATTGAAATCTATGTATCTTATCTTTTTTCTTGTAAATGAATTTGTTTGCTATGAAACTCTGCTCAAATTGTATATTTCATTAAAATTATAAAGCTGAAATTGTAAGGAAACCGAATCTATAAATTAGTTTCTACTAGAGATGAAGTAGAAGATTGCTGGATTCTATTTTCTGTAAGTAGTTTACTTTGTTTAGAAAAATAGTTAATTGAGATTATGCACTTTGTGCAATTAATGGGCATATTTTTGGGTATTGGTTAGAAAATGATTGACATGATTTTCTCTTCTTTTTTTTTTTCTTTACTTGACGAATAATATGGACTTTTAGTGGAAATTAGAAATGAAAGTATGAAACAGCTCTTACTTTTCCAATTCCTTTCACCTTTTTGTCTTCCTTTTTATTTGATGTGACATTGTAACTTTTATTATGCATTTATTGTGGGCATATCCTTGATGTTATGATTTCCGGATATGCCTATTTTCATTGGTTGGGAGAATTTACATCTTTATTTGTGCTTTATGAATGTTGAAGAAGAAATGTATGGTCCTTGCCCGTAGATATGGTGGTATTTTAGCTGGTTCTTGTACTGCATTATCGATTTGATTCCGTGCTATGGACGTTTTTAATTTCATAATATCATTTGCAGGAACTTGACTGAGCTTGACATACAGGAGAATGGCATTGATGATAAGGGGGGTAGTTGGTTGAGCTGCTTCCCGGAAAGCTTCACATCATTGGAAGTGCTCAACTTTGCCAACTTGAGTAGCGATATTAATTTCGATGCTCTTGAGAGGCTTGTAGGTAGGTGCAAGTCAATGAGGGTTTTGAAGTTGAATAGGAGTGTATCATTGGAACAGTTACAAAGACTTCTTGTTAATGCCCCTCAATTAGCTGAGCTCGGTACAGGCTCGTTTTCGGAAGAACTTACTTTTCGCCAATACGTAGAGCTTGAAAGTGCGTTAAGTAATTGCAAGAATATGCATACGCTATCCGGTTTGTGGGATGCCAAGGGAATATATCTTCCTGCCTTGTATCCTGTGTGCACGCATCTAACATTCTTGAACTTGAGCTATGCTGCTTTGAGAAGCGATGAACTGGCCAAACTTCTGGCTCATTGTCCACGACTTAAACGACTCTGGGTAAGAAGACTCCTTTATTTCAACTCTTTCCGTTTTGTCTCCTTGTTTTAGGAAGTAATTCACTAATGGCTCCATGATGTGTTGCATATGACTCTTTCATGATCCTTAGCTTGCTTCACATCATGATGACTTGACAAATTAAATCTTTTCATAGTCAAGATCAGTTGGTTGTTTGAGCAAGAAATTCCTGCTCATCCAAAGAGCAAATTGATCGTCGAGAACATGCATTCTTGTTTAATAACAATAAATCGTGGTGAGCTTAACTTCCTATTACTTTTGTTATAGGTCTTGGACACTGTAGAAGACAAGGGACTGGAGGCTGTTGGACTGAACTGCCCTTTGCTTGAGGAACTACGAGTTTTCCCTGCTGATCCGTTTGACGAGGAAATTATCCATGGAGTCACTGAAGCTGGGTTTGTGGCTGTGTCTTTTGGTTGCCCGAGACTCCACTATGTTCTCTATTTTTGTCGTCAAATGACTAATGCTGCTGTAGCAACCATTGTACAGAACTGCCCTGATTTTACTCATTTCCGATTATGCATAATGAACCCGGGTCAACCGGATTATATCACAAATGAACCTATGGATGAAGCTTTTGGTGCGGTGGCTAAGACGTGCACTAAACTTCAGAGGCTTTCAGTTTCAGGTCGCTTAACTGATCTGACATTCGAGTATATCGGTAGGTATGCTAAGAACTTGGAGACCCTCTCAGTGGCATTTGCAGGCAGCAGTGACTGGGGGATGCAGTGTGTTATGGGAGGTTGTTCAAAACTAAGGAAACTTGAGATACGAGACTGCCCGTTTGGAAATGCTGCATTGCTGTCAGGTTTGGAGAAGTACGAATCTATGAGGTCACTTTGGATGTCGGCCTGCAATGTGACAATGAATGGTTGTAGGCTATTGGCAAGGGAGATGCCTAGGTTGAACGTTGAGGTAATGAAGGAGGATGGAAGTGATGATAGTCAAGCTGATAAAGTCTATGTTTATCGATCGATTGCTGGCCCACGGAGGGATGCTCCACCATCTGTTCTTACTCTCTGAAATGCTTGGTAATCTCTCTCTCTCACTCAAACACACACATGCTGGCATGCCCTCACAGAGTCCTTAAAAGTTGTACTGTATTGCAAAGGATGTTTATTCTCTAGTTGAAACGGGTTGGTAGTGTTTATACTGTTTTGGTGTTATGGCTCCATTCATTTATTTCCTGATGGAGCTGAGCTATGTTTATCTTTATTCATTGATATTCTCAGTTCTCTTCTGTTTCAAAGAATGAAAGCATGTTTTCAGCTGTAAAAGGTTACACAAAAGACAACATGAGGATTTGCAGAACTCGAAGTCGATTATTCAATGTTGTTTTGTTTTCTTTCTTTTAGGTGACAGGCAAACAGAGAAACATATTAAATTTGGACCGTCTAAGCATCTAAAGCCTCGAAGGTCGGGAACAAGTTTGCCTCATTTGCTTGATTTACTGCACCCCTGAAGAGCAAGATTGCAAGACTGCTAACGCAAAAGTGTATGAAGCAACCATGGCTGTGCGTCACAAACGAACTAAAATCCGTCCCTACAACGCATTGCCACCCAGGTCCATACACCCTGTCGAAATCCTGCATTTAGAACTCAAATCAAAGACACATACGGTATATAGTTTCCAACATATCCGATACCCCATATGAAGTTACATTAAATTCTAGCTTAGAGCCCTCACCTTTTTTATAAACTGGGCTATGTCAGTCGATTCAGTGGCTTCGAAGATATCAAGAGCTTTTGCAGCTAAGTGAAGTGCATCCTTCTGCATCGTATGGAGCATATCGGTCTCGCCTACAATTGCTTTACCCTCCAACATCGCCTTGGATAAACCTTGGTTATTGGGGAAGAAAGCTTGAAGAGGAAGGCAGGGGAGACTGAAGGCTATATAATGGAAAGGATTATATAGAAAAATGAACCAGAAAGTCCAAGTCCGAACCCACAGGAAACTGGTTCGGTCGATTAAAAGCCGGTTGGTTACTTGGTGCAATGGATTAAAAGTTGACTTAGGCATATGCTAAAACTATTCGCAGAATGTGTCAAAAGAGATGAAACTATATTTGGGTCCACATTATCTTTGATGATATGTGAGTTTGTGGTAGTACGATATATTGCTTTATCTTTCATTTTTATTTGATCAAAAAGGACCAAATTTTGATTAACTTATAAATTTGGACTCATTAGTGTCAGTTTCCCATAAGATAAATTTTGGTTACCCAATTCCCTATTTCATATCTTAAATGTAAATTATAATTGCAAAGTAATAATTGAATGGTTTGTAATTTGTGGTTATATTTTAATTTCATTGGTTTTAGTTTATATTTTTGAAATTTCATTCTTGAAATTATAACCGTAAAATCCTAATATTTTCAAAATCTTATTTGGTATTATATTGTAAGTTTAATGTAATATTAGTTGATCATTTAGTTAATAATGATCAAATTAGAAAATAAAGATTAAATTCACGACTTAAGTATATGGTATGAAACTAATAATAGAATTTGACCTAATAAATTTAATTGTTATTGTTTAGGTCAAGACTTAAATTTTAAAATTCAAGATACACAAGGATTGAAGTTGATCAAATTATAATATGAGAACTAGATTCGTAATTTACGCACAATATAAAGACTAATAATAGAATTTAACTTATTTAAATGCACTTGTGGGTTTTTTTTTACTAAAATAGTATAAAAAAAATTATGTACTAAAATAGTACCTCAATCCCATTATTTACCAAAATGATATGTTTTGTTAGGTGGAAGGTTATCAAATGGCGACATTAGTGAGTTTTTCTGACACGATTTTTTTATTTTTTTATTAAATTTATATATTAAAAAATAAAAAAATAAAATTATATTAGTGGAGGGTTATCAAATGGCGGCACTACAGGAAAAAATTATATAAAATACATGAAAAAAATACCTGACACTAAATGAGGAGCATCAAATGGCGGTACTACATAGAAAAAGTTTCGAGATCCTTCTCTCATAACGTCTAAAAATTTTTGTACCAATCATTGCTTTCATATCATCAACCGAGACATTTCGACGAAATCTCATTCCTATTTGTTGCCGATACTCAAATATACATCCAATCGACGTTCTCAAAATTACTCCATCAAAATAAATGCATACAAAAAATAGATTATCCATCTTCAATAAATCTGTTAAAAAATAACAAAAATTTCAATAAAATACAAATTCAAAAATATACCCTACTAAAATAAATTTCTAACAAATTAATATCAAACTAAATGTTAATTGCTTACACTATGCATAAAAATAACAAAAAAATTACCTTCTTAATTCCCCTCTTCTTCTCCTTTTCTCCTCTGTTATTCTTGTTTCTCTTTGATTTTTTTCACAGACCCTAAACCTCCTTTTATATGCATTTGGTGTCGCCGTTTAAGTTGATATTATTATTATTATTATTTTAATTTTTAATAATATTTAAATAAAATTAAAAAATATAAAAAATTCGAAAATCCTCTTGTGCCGTCATCCTAAAGTCCTCTTTCAATATGATATGTATTAGATTTTATTAGGGTTTATTTATCATTTTTATAAGTTTATATAATTTTAATATTTAATAATATTTTTTATCTTTGTATGATTTTTAATGAAATTTTATTATTTTTTATAAGGTTTTTTTAGAATTTTTATATGTTTTTATAAAATTATATATATATATTTGAATATGAAAATTTTAAATATTTTAAATATATTTTATTAATTTTATAATTTTTATAATTTAATTTTTATTAAATAAATAATTTTTAAATATTATTTATGTCAAATAAAATAAATATTTTTTATATTATTTTACTAAATAACCCTAACAAACAAATTTCACTCAAAAAGCCCCACACACAAACGACACAAAGGGGTTTCGATAAGTGACAAAAAACTCCTTAGTGCCATCACTTTAAAATCTTCCTACAGTGCCGTCACTTGATATTCCTCCTTCAATGTCAGGTATTTTTTTCGTGTATTTTGTATAATTTTTTTCTGTAGTGTCGCCATTTGATAACCCTCCATTAATATAATATTTTTTTTATTTTTTAATATATAAATTTAATAATCAGAAAAACCCAATAGTGCCACTATTTGATAACCCTTCACCTAACAAAACATATCATTTTGATAAATAATGAGATTGCGGTACTATTTTAAGACATAATTTTTTTTATACTATTTTAGTAAAAAACCCGCACTTGTGGTGATGGAATTAACGATGACCATTTCGGGTTTTTTTTGTCTCTTCTATCTTTCAAACCTAAATAATTTAAATTACAACTTTTAATATTGATTGAATAGAAGTTTAATCGACTTAACAAAATTAACTTAAACAACCGATGCTAAATCGATTTGGTTAGATGGTTAAGACCTAAGCTTACCATTTAATTGATTAACATATGAAATTAGTCAATTAAACCGAATTTTGTTTTTAATTTTAATCTCTAAAATTCCAACAATGTGAATTCCCAAAATGGGTTTCTAAAACCTGGTTGGGCTGAGTTTGACAGATCATCCAAAAAAGTAAAATCATCCAAAATCATCTTTACATGAAAAGCAGCATGGAATCCACGAAGTAAACTCACAGTGAACCTGTGAAATGTGAAAGCTACACTTTCCTATGAATAGTGTTTCAAGAAGGGCAGTAACATGGACCATGAATCTGCAAGATGCAATTATTAGTGGAAAGGTGACCATTTTTAAAATTGTCGTAGTAGTAATTTTTATTATATTGTGTCAATTTAGTCTTCACTCAAATAATTAATTTTTGATTGTTTAACATTGTGTAATTTGATAAGATTTCATAAGATTTGCGCTTCAATCATTCAACAACTTAAAATTTAAAAAATAATCAATTCAATTTCTTAAAAATAAAAAAATACCCACTTCGTCAATTCAAATCAAAACCAAGTCTTTTAACAACTTAAAAAAATTGATTTGCTTCATCAATGGCCAGCTCAAACTAACAAAACCAAAAAACGAGTTAATTGTCATTGAAAGATATCTAGTTCTTAGCCATTTGAAGTATAAGGAAAGAAAAGTATTTGGAGATTATCTAGTTTAATTATAAACATAAGTTTTTTGTTTTTGTTTTTGTTTCTAATTTACATACCGCGTATCGAATTACATTTCATGTAAAAAAGGATAAAATTAGGTAACTATAAACATTGAGAGTTAATTTGTTATTATGCTAATTTCAAAAACGACGAGTAAGATTAAATTGACACAATATGTAAACGTTGAGGACTAAATTTGTTATTATGTTAAATTTAAAAACTGTTACATTACCTTTTCGCTAGCTATTTAACCGCTGGAGATCAAAAAAGAAAAAAAAATTGAATAGTCTAGTGATCATTTCATAACTTTTCATAATTTAGTGATTAAAAAAACTTATTGATAGTTAAGTGACTAGTAATATAGTTTATCTTAAAAGTTATTGAAAACCTAAAAAATAAATAAATAAAATTATAATGAAAAAATCGAAAATCGAATCGAACCAAATTAAATTATCATAAACAAATAAAAAATTAAAAAAAAAATCCCACACAACCAAACTCAACTCAACATTAACAATAATACTTTTTTTTTGTTGATATTTTTACTTCAAAGCAAAGAAGCTACTTTTTTTTACCATTACTCATCATTTCAGCTATGGTACCATACAATTGATAGGGCTTGAAAATGGTCCACATTCATCTTACCCTAGCATGTGATACTACTGATTTCAATGGCATCTGTCCTAAATTCCAAGTTTCCTTAAGGCCCACTAAAGATCCCATTAGGCCTTATTTCTTTCTAGAAATTATGTTTTATGTGTTTTCTTTTAGGATTTAATTTCTTTTAAAAAATATTTATCGATTGAGTTTTAGTTTGATTAATATAGATATTGTTGTCAATGTAAAAAGACGTGGATTAGAGTGCATTGAAACGCATTGTCCTCCTATTTATGGATTGAGGAGAGATTATGAGTAATTCTAAATATTATGTAAAAAAAAAGATATTAGTAAAATCTATAATGAAATTATCATCTCCTCAATAGACTTTAATCAACTTTGCTATTTTCTTTTTATCAATTGAATTTTAGGGTTTGTAAGATTTTGTGTTAAGGGTGTTATGAGTTGCTCTCAATTAATTTGGATTCTTCAAATCACACTAAAAATTTTAAATTTTGTTATTAATCACTATATTATGCCTACATTATAAATTTAATTTCAGTACTTTGATTATTTTTAGTTATTAAATTTATTAATTATATTATTTTCAAAATCTTATATCACAAACACATTATCACATGTATAATGTCATGTCAGTTTGCTATTTGCATATATTACCCACAAAAAAAAAGACAATTAATTGATTTCACGGCCGTTGTTTATGTCAAGATCGAAATTTTGAAATTCTAAAAATATAGAAGCAAAGAATGATCAAATTGGAGAACACAAACTAAATCTACAACTTTGCGTATGGTACAATGCTAATAGCATAATTTAACTATAGCCATTTGGATCATGACTACAATTTTAAAATTCGAAAAATACAGAGACTGAAATAGATCAAATTATAGTGATTAAGCCCATAATTTATACATAATAAAGGGACTAATAGCAAAATTTGACCCCCAAAAAACTACCACCTAAACCTCACTTACAACACTACTTGAAGGTTAGGTATGGTCAAATGAAAGGTCTATTTAGGCTTTTTCTTTTAATATGATTATTTGAGCATATTATCACCAAAAAAAAAAAAAAAAAGGTTGTGCTTCAATCCAAAAACACCATGAGAGAAGCTTAGTTTAAGCAACTTTCTGGTAAACTCTCTCTCACAATTGAAGCAATCATAATCAAAAGGCATAATTTTGAAAATACCCTCAATGTTTATGGATTTTTGGGTTTAAGCCTTTAATCTTATTTTTGGATTGACAATTTTATTTTTATAGATGACGCCATCTATGATCTCGTGCTTATGTAGCATGCCACAGCTACTTCGTTGACCTAAGGTTTGGTTGACAATCAACTCACGTTTACTGTTAAAATTGGGTTGATTTTTGAAAAAATCATAACATTGGGTGTGTCAATCCAAAAAAAGGGGTTAAAGGCTCAAACCCAAAAACTCATAAATATTGAGGGTATTTTCGATAATTATGCCAAATCAAAACCATATTGGTATTGGAATTGGATCTATTTTTTTGAGGTCCCATTGCATTATATTTTTCATTATCTTATATCCCTTTCTTGCCCTACAAATTAGTGATTTGTATCTTAGTTTGAAAATATAAAAGAAATAGGTAAAAGAGATTCTTAGTCATGTTTTGCATGGTAGGATCAATGGCAATTGACAAAGCATGTAGTAACCAATGCCATGATCTACGGCTTAAGCACATGCTTTGATGTTTTCCGTTGACTGGTCGCATTGCAATTCATGATCTGCCCATAATGTGTCTATGCCAATCTGCTTAGATAGCTACAATTGAAAGCCAAACCAGTTTGCTTCTCTTTTTTCCAATACTGGTTCCACACACGCCCCTGGTGAGGTCCTTGTTATGTTTGGTTTAATGGTAATGACCATACTCTGCTGCGGGGTAGGGTTACGATTGAGTGGATCAGCTTCGTTTTGAATCAAGTCAATCAAGATTCGATTAATTTGAGTTTTAAAATTTTTAAATCATTATAAATTTGGATTATTTTGATTTTAGATCATTGTGGGTTTAAGTAGTTTTACATTTTTGGACTATTTCGGATTTGGGTAATTTCGGATCTAAAACATTCGAATTTTCTTATTAAGGTTTTAGGATAAGTCATCTCGACTTTAAGTCATTTATGATTATTTTGTATTTTGGTAATTTTTGTTTGGATTTTTTGTGCTCAAAATCATTTCTGAGTTTAAATTGACTAAATTTGATCAAATTTGGGTTCAAACTAATTAAATTCAACTTTTCAATTAATTTATAGCTCTAAATGAAATGTAATTAGACCCCTATTAATGGATCACATCATGGGTATTAATTGCAAAGAAATCCTCAAAACTAGTCGTTCAACATAAATTGAGGTTAGAGTATCAACAATTTCAAATTATTATAAATACCAAATTCAATAATTTATTTAATAACTAATTAACTACAACCAAGATAAATCTCAAATTAATGACTAGCTAATTAGCTGGAAAACCATAACTAAACTAGATTTGGAGAAGAATCCACATTTTCACATAAGGTGATACTCGAACTTAAGATTTTAAAGTTTTCAAAACCTGAACCTTAAGACGTAAACACAGTTCGATAAACATCAAATTCAAAATTGAGATGAGATTAGAATTTTGTTTCTAGAGTTACAATTACCAATTATTACAAGTTGAACGGGATAATTAACTCAACAACTAGCTAACTACAACTAGAATAATTCTAGCAAAGCACCCGCAACTAACTAAATAAATATGGAGGAGAACCACATATTATATGAGACTTGAACTTAAAATTTCAAAATTCTTGAAATTTCAATCTTAAAAATTTAAATGTAAATGAATAAACATCAAATTCTCAAAGTATAATGATTCACACAATTACCCTAATCCCAACATCAATTAGGCAAATAAATTTCTCTCCAATTACCATTCCCATGGCTCATATTCTCAATCAGAAGTATCGATTCAATACAACCATATAATGGGAAGATTCCACTAAGAAATGAAAAGAAACCATACCCAAATTTCCCATCACCCAATGTTCCATTTGCCTTTTCTTCTTCTTTAACCCCCTATTATTGGAACATTTCTTTTTTGTCTCTTGTTTTGGAGTAAATGAACATGAATTTATATATTTATTATATCTACCCTTTCTCTTTGAAGCAAAGGTATTTTGTAATTATGCATCTCTTTTAGAAAATTTTTAATATTTTTTCCCTTGTGCCCTACTTAAAGGCACACCACTTTCTTGCTTTTGCACATTATGTATTTTTGTACGTAACGTTTCATATATATGGCATTAAATAACAAAAACAGTGCATTATCATAGAGTTTTAGGCACTTTATAGCCCTATACCCAACCATGGAAACTTTACAATTGAGGAACCAAAAAAAAAATGCCCCACATAGCATTATTGCATATAGGGAAAACTAGTTTCAAAATTGAAAACCAATATGTAAGAAAAGATGAAGATTCTCTATGGTAATTGGAATGTGGTCATATTTTGCTTTTATTCCCTGTATTGTATGTAAGTTGTGGATTTAGTCCAGGTTCTGTTCAAATTGATTAATTTTAGTCTCTATACTTTTTTGAATTTTGAAATTTCAATCTTGACGTAGATTGTCATAATTAATTCCATTAGCTAGATTTTTTTATGAGTAATATGTGGGGATAGCCAGTTACATTGCATTACACATGTGATAATATGTTTGCCGCATAAGATTTTAAAAATAGTAGGACTTAATGAATTTTTTGATCAGTATTGAAATTTTAAAATTCGAAAAAGTATAAAAACTAAAAATGATCAAATTAAATTAAAGATTCACAACTATTATAGTTGTTTGACTTGGATCATTTTGATCTGGCCTGAAAAGTTCGAGGTGTAACTCACTTGTTAAAGAAATAAAATAGAAAGGCAAAATTGAGAATTTGTGGGACCTTCCCGCATAAGTTGAATCCTATAGGACTATACTTCTTCTATTAGACAGGTTGTTTAACCCTTTTAAAAACTGCGTATAATCGCAAACCTCTTGTATTTTTGTTTTTCAATATTAACGAATTTCTTCTCTTCTACTCATAGTTTTTCTTGATAACGATTTTTCATGTAAAATCTATATGTTTTTATTTTTTTCTTTCTTATATTATTTTGCAATCATTCTTATTGTCAGTATAGACGTATAATATAACAACAATCTATGCATAATATAAAGAATAATAGCAAAAATTAACCTTGGAATATTGGTGATAGGGTCTTGTATGATAATATTGAGTAAACAAGAGGGAAAAAAACGACTAAAGATAAAGCCGGTGAATTTGTAAGTGCTTGATGGATTTTACCAATATGCGGTTCCAAAGTAGGGGCAGAACCTCATTGGAGTTGGGGAGTACTTTGGTCTCCTAACATTTTTAAAATGTCTTTCTAAATTTTTGAAAATTTTAATTAGACTATTATCTGAGTTCTCAATGTAATATATATTCCCCTGTTTACAACTTAATTCATATGTTTTGAATATATTTTACATGTTATATTTGAGATGACGTTTAACACTAATATTAGTGGTTAAGCTTAGGGCACCTTTGGATGGACGTTTATCTTCAGTGCGGTGCGTTTAACTTTCTTTTTGTTTCACGCTACAATATTCAATCTCACTGTCATAATTGCAACCACAAATAAACGTATCGTCCATCTAATTACTTCTTAAAAAAAACAAAAATTAAATATAATTATGTAATAAAATCATATGGACTTGGTCTAAATTGAACCTTAATTCTTGTGACCAGATTTCATAAGATATTGATCCGTGACCCACAGTTACATAATAAAAAGGGGACATTTTGTATGGGAATACGACAATCGTAGCATAGAATTAGATTTTTTGAACATCTCAATTGTCTTTTTACGAGGGACTTTTTTCCTTTGTTTATGATGTTCTTGCCAATAAGCACACATACCATAAATTCTTCTTCTTATCTTATCCTTTTAAAACTCAAAAAGGCCTAATTTTATCGGATACCTTCTAATCATAGTTCGGATTTTAAATTGATCTTGAAATTTTAAAATATTTTAATATTTAAGTCTTTAAAGTATCAATATCGTATCAATCGTGTCCTTATATTAGTTTAGCAATTACTTTAGGAGTTGAATTCTATCATAGATTTGACGTCGAGTATATTTAAAACACATATGTACTTGTTGCACAAATAACTTAAATTTAACATGTTAAAGGACGAGTGACTATTTTTTTAACATTTCATATTCACGAGATATTATTTTATGAACCCTTCCCACAACATCATCAATGGTCCATTTTTAATTATTTAATGACATTTCAATAATTTATTTTTCTGTCATTGATACATAATTTTGATATATTTTACCCCAAACCCGAACCTCAAATTTTGAACCCTGAACTCTTTGGGTTTGAGGTTTAAAGGTTTTAGAGTTTAAAATTTAAGGGATCATGAATGATGAGGTGGGAAGGGTCCATAAAATAATTTCTCCATATCACGTTATTCATATGATAAATACATATGTGTTTAAAATATTATTTAAGTGTTTTTAAGACGCTCCACGTCATATTTGAGTTGTCATTTAGTGCCTAAATTGATTACCGAATTGATCAAATGATATGATTGATACGATAGTGATAACTTGACAACTCAATTAAAGTTCGGACCAATTTAAAATTTAAATCATAATTAAAGACCTCCAATGGAATTAACCCAAGGGCGAATTCCCCTTTTAGGTTCTGATTTTGCAATTTTTTTCTTTGACAATAACACAACTTGTGTTGTTTTCTTAAATTTCCCACATTATCTAAACCTAGATTTATTCATTTATTCTAATCAAAATGAAGGGGCAAAAAAGTTAGAAAAAGAGAGCAACTTTTTTTACAAATGGTATGTTGGTTCATTTTGCACTTCCTTTTGGAAAGGTAAACAGCTAAGCTCAAAGGGCTTCACATGGGTTTTCAAGTGATAGTGACTTTTTACATTTTCTTTTTGGTTAAAATATGTCATAAGTATTTGTAGTCTTCATACTTTTACAATTTAGTCTTTATATGTTTATTTCTAGAAATTTAATCTCTCTATTTTTTATATTTCAAAATTTAGGTCCAACTGTTAATGTTGTTAAAATTATTTTACTAAATTCATGTTCATTACAAAGTTTTCTTTTTACTCACATCAACAAATTTAACAATGTTAAGTGTTAACAATTGGAGTTGAATTGTAAAATCTGAAAAGTAAAAGGATTAAATTCCTAAAAATAAATTGGGTGGTCCATAAAGGGGCTTTGTGTTTTTATTTTGGTTCTTCTTTATGTATGTATCTTACTTGGCAAATTTGTAGGTTTGTGAGGGTTGATTTTCAAGTGATTCCTAATTCATTCACTTCTTTTAAAAGAAATGCATGAAGTAAGGATTTATTTTAAAAAGAAGTTTAGGTGCTCCAGAAATATAGTAAAATTTCACCTATTTATTCTTTAACCAAACGCAATATCCAACTTTTTAAAGTGCTTTTTTTAGATTTAGGTCAAATTTTTTTATCAGTCCTTGTACTATGCATAAAATGTGTATTTAGTCTATGTTCTCTAATTTAATCACTCTTAACCCCTTATATTTTTCGAATTTTAAAATTTTAGTCTTTGACGTGTACAACAACTGTTAACTCCATTTACTTGCTTTTCGTAAGTAATATGTAAAAATAACAAGTTAGTATGACATTGCACATGTAATAATATGTTTGTTACATAAGATTTTAGAAACTAGCATAACTTAATGAATTTAACAATTACCATTTTGTCATGATTGGATTTTCAATTTTTGAAAAATATAAAAACTTTAAGTTTAAGTCACAAATTGACCTCTGAATTATATCTTTGTTTATTATGATAGTTAATTTTTTTTTGTCCCATTTTGATAGATAACCTACCATTTTTGTCTTATTTTACCCCAAAATTATTTGCCCATAAAAAGAGTGTGCTATGTGCTACTTTCTTATTGACAATTTTTTTATTATAAGGTAAATTGAGACGAAAATAATAATTTAAGTACTAAAATGAAAAAATAGATACATTTTAGGGACTAACTCTTGACTTAAGCCTTCTCTTTAAGAGGAACTAGGTTAATAGTGAGTCCTACCTATATATATATATATATATTAGTTGCCAAAAAAAAAGTGGTTTGAAATGAAAATGGGAAAGTCTCAATTTAAAATATCACCTTTTGAAAGTAATTATTTGATTTAATTCAATTTCATCCAATGTTTATAGAAAATGGGATGGGTTAATATGAGTAAAAATGTTAAAAAGTTGATAATCTTACCACATCTTTTAAAAAATTGTGAGAAACACAATTTCAATCTCGTCAATGTTTATTGTATTTCTTTCTTTATCGATAGTATTAAGGTTGGAGGGGCTGTCTTGCCTAATTCCAACCAACTCAAAACTATAGCTTTTAGGCACTCTTTTATTGCATAATTATTCACCATCCTATTAATACATATATAATTTCATTATAAGATTTGATCATATCTGCTTTTTTTTACACCATGTTTAAAACAATTCATACCCTTTTCGAACTCATAAATAAGAGGATAATGCACTTCAGCACACTCGAACTCACGTCCTCCTACAATTACAACAATACTCATACTAATTGAATTAAGACTCAATCAATATATACATATATTTTTTAATATTTGATCTTTAATCATTTAGTGTTGAGTATATGAGAATCAACATTACCACCCTTTTCTAAAATCTCATTTATACAAAATATTAATAAAGTTAATATATATGTTTTTGATGAAATTGAAGTTTTATTGTAATTTTTTTTTTGTCTTTAAAGTCATTATATATGCTTATGAGTTGAGATTTTAATATTTAATTTGATATTTTAGATTGATTTCAATGTTTAAATTAATATTCAGACCAACTGACATGATGTGATCCAATGAATGTTTGATGTTATGTTTTAGTAAAAAAAATATAAGTACTTAATTGAGATAAAAAAAACTCAGGTATCAAATTGAACATTAAAATCAAATTTAAATACTTAACTCGGACAAAAAAATTCTAGTATCAAATTGAAAAAAAAGCTTAGGTTCCAAAATGAACATTAAAGCCGAATTTAAGTACCAAATTGAGACAAAAAATAATTGAAGTACCAAATTGTATATTAACTTTTTTTATGGGAATTAGGCAATTATCAATTTTTGGTCATTGAAGTTAGATTTTGCTTACTGCCCTTCTCAATATCTATTGAAGATTTTACTAGATTTTCTCTTTTTAACTCTTTTATTATGTACAGATATAATAATTCATAGCTACCCAATGCAAATGTAAAATCCATTGTACAAACATCAGAAGAGATAACAAGCTTTTCAATTCCTTGTTTCCTTCATCATACATTTTTTTTTTTTTTTGCCTTTAAATCATCTTCATCTTCATCTTCATCTTCATCTCCATCCTATTGACTTTGTCACCTTAAACACCCCATTTCAGTTTCATCTGCAAAAACAGAAAGATAAAACTCCATAGATACGCAGGTGGTGTTCCTTCCTTTGGTTCCTTTCTTAAAAGCCTAAAATGGGGTTGGTTTAATATTAGTGATAACATCTAAAACAAAGAAAAATGGGAGAAGAAGAGAAGCCAAAGCAGCAACAGCAACAACAAAACTCAGCTGAATCTTTCGAAGCAATGAAATCCAGTCTCAGTCAAGTTATTGAGGGCATATCTTCCTTGATTTCTCTTTCTCATTGTATCAGAGTTTTCACTGTTAAATGGCAACTTATTCGAAAGAAGCTAGAAGAGTTAAGTTCTGGGTTAATGGCGATTGAAAACTGTGGTTCAAGTTCTGCTCAAAACATAGAGGTCTTTTCTGGGTTGGTTCCTTCCATTTTAGTCACTGTAAATGAATGTCACCATCTCGCAAGAGCATGTGTGGATCTTTCTTATAGTGGGAAACTCTTGATGCAAAGCTACCTCGATGTAATACTTGCTAAATTCGACAACCATGTGAAGGATCTTTCTGGGTTTTACACTGCTGGGATTTTAAGCCATGGATTCGCCATTGTTGTTTCAAGGCCCGGTGTTACTGCTTCCAAAGATGACATGAGATTTTACATAAGGGATTTATTGACAAGAATGAAGATTGGGGATACAGAGATGAAAAAACAAGCATTGGGTAATTTATATCAAGTTTTTGCTGAAGATGAGAGGTATTTTAAACTTATAATAGAAATTGGTGATATTGTGAATGTTTTAGTACAGTTTCTTGATTCCCCAGAGATAGAGATTCAGCAAGAAGCTTCAAAGATTGTGAATTTGATCTCTGGGTTTGATTTATGTAAAGGGTTTTTGGTTAAAGCTGGAATTATTGGTCCTTTAGTTCGGATTTTGGAAACTGGGAATGATTTGGGTAAAGGAGGAGCTGTTAAATGTGTGCAAAAATTGACTGTTAATGCTGATAATGCATGGTCTGTTTCAGCTCATGGTGGAGTGACTGCTCTGTTGAAAATATGTTCTAATGGTGATTTTGGTGGTGAATTGATCGGTCCTGCTTGTGGGGTGTTGAGGAATCTTGTTGGTGTTGAAGAAATTAAGAGATTCATGGTTGAAGAAGGAGCTATATCAACATTCATCAAGCTTGTAACATCAAGGGAAGACCTTGTGCAGATCAATTCAATGGAGTTCCTTCAAAATATAGCTTCTGGGGATGAATCCCTTACTCGAATCGTTGTTAAAGAAGGCGGGATTCGTGCGTTGATGCACATTTTGGATCCGAAATCGACCGTCTCTTCAAAAACAAGAGAAATAGCATTAAGGACGATCGAGGATATCTGCTTTTCATCGCGAAACTGCATCAACACGTTGATGAACGAGGGGTTCATCGATAGACTGTTGTTCTTCCTTCGCAATGGCGAGGTTTCGGTTCAAGAATCAACTCTAAAAGTGACATCCAGGCTTTGTTGTGCATCAGAAGGGGCTAAGAAAGCAATGGGGGACGCCGGTTTCATCCCCGAGCTAGTGAAATTGCTCGATGCAAAGTCATACGAAGTGCGTTCCACAGCAACCACAACACTTTATAGCTTGGTCTCAATTTCAAAAAACCGAAAACAGTTCATCCAAGACGACCGAAACATAGCCTGCCTCCTCCAATCACTTGATCGAGACGAAGCCATTTCAGGTAACAACAAAAAGCTCTTGCTCTCTATACTAATGTCATTAACAAGCTGCAATAATGGTAGAAGAAAAATTGCCAGCTCTGGTTATCTAAAGAACATAGAAAAACTTGCTGAAGCTGAAGTTTATGATGCCAAAAGGCTTGTTAGGAAGCTGTCTAGCAATCGATTTCGTAGTATGCTGAGTGGATTCTGGCATTATTGAATGTAGTTTCTATTTACTGTATATCTATATAAGTGTTTTTGGCCTAATCCTTGATTAACTTGAAATGTTCATTGTGTCCAACAGCTTTGGAACAGCTTTTTTTGTGTGCTTGATTTGTAATAAGTAGGAATCTTAATAAAAAAGCTGTTCTTATAGATTTTGATCCTTTG
The DNA here is from genome assembly GCA_005610355.1 of Gossypioides kirkii. NCBI lineage: Eukaryota > Viridiplantae > Streptophyta > Magnoliopsida > Malvales > Malvaceae > Gossypioides > Gossypioides kirkii. The sequence goes on along the minus strand of CP032252.1, from coordinate 45,732,288 downwards.
TAAAGTTAGGCATTGTTGTTCGGAGTTACGGTTTCATACGTTGAGAACAAATAATATACTACAAAGAAGGTGCAATTGTAGTTATTTTAGTTAATATATGTCTATGTAGATTTCTTTTGGAAGCATTTGTAGGTAAAGTTGGATTGCATTTTGCCCCCTATATTCAAAAAAATAGGCAAACTAGTCCATATACGTTAGATCAAAAAGTAAATTGATTATTTTGTTAAAAATTTCATCCGAATCTACTGTTAAAAGTGGTCTCTATACGTCAGCATGAGGTGTATGCGACATATCACGTGTTACTGTTTGGTTATTCTGTCAGCGATGCCAATTTTTAATAGTAGAAATGAATGGAATTTTAATACAAAGGACTAATTGGCTCTTTGATCTAATGTTTAGGGACTAATTTACCCATTTCTTTAGTTGAGGGCAAAATATAATCTCACACCAAGTACAGGGATCTTCATGGTACTTTTACCGACATTTATTTGTTTGCTGCACATGGGGAAGGCTGGAATTCCTAATCAAGCTTTTATCATTATGGGACAAAGAGGAAAGGGATAGATGAAAGTTCTTGGCTCTATATTTCATGTTCTTGCTTGTCTTATTGCCAACAGTGTCTTGTTTGCTTGTCTTATTGCGAATATCAATATTGTCCATCAACCTACTCTCAACTTAATAGGGAAATTATTGAAGTAAAACACTTTTAATTTTATCATTTCAACAAAAGTTCCGTTTGATTTTTATATCAATTTTTATTTTTTTCACCTAAATGGATGTATTATAAATCTATTATAGCTTTTAACAATTACAAGCTAGAACACATTGGACTAGCCGGTTGAATTAAGAATCAGTAGTTCAATTGATTCAACCGGTACTATAAAATCGGAGAAAGTGTGAGCTAATATAAAATCGATTTAACTGGTTAAAAATCATTTGAATCAAATTTAAGCTAGTTTAAATATTTAATTCTATTCTTATAATTTATAAAATGAATGTTTACATTTATATTATTATTAATTTATGTTTATTGATTTTTTTTCCCAATTTTTCTAGTTTTTTTTTATATTTTTTCAATATTTTATCTCGTAATGATTGATCTGATTATTGAATTGAAAATTGTTGATAAAATTAATTTGATCACCAATCCGTTTTTGCAACATTAATTCACCCACAAATGCCTTTGTTTCTAATTTATATTGGCTTTCAATACTTAGCACAAGATGATGATCAGATTTCACTTAATCATTGCATTCAAATGGTAAGGAAAAAAAAAGTAATTTAAAACAAAACATAATTAAAAGGAGTAGAAAATAGAGGTGTTGAAATAAAAATAAATTGCATAAAATAACAAAGTCGAAGGAAGAATAGTTTTATCAATATTCAGAGATCCAGCTTCTAGTTATCTTTGATTCTTCCTCGGTTTAATCATAGACTTTGGATGATTTTTCTCGTGCCCGAATAAGCCAGTTATAGTGGAAGAGGATGCCTACGACCACCACTTCCGGATATTGTTTTTAGAGGCATCTGACTCTAGCCAACTGTCGCTCCAATGAGATTGTCTTACATTAGATCACCTTTTCCTAACAACGAATGTCACGCCGTTTTGTCTTTTTTACTCGGCAACTTTTGACGTTGTAAGTTAGCGAACCAACTGTGCAACCTTCTCAAAACACACAAAATGGCCGGCTTTGCACAAGATGAAAAGATTACTTTTGCAAGGATTTTGGACGGAAGCGTCGATCCTATAATACAGAGAATTGATAAATACCCGGGTGAGAAGAATTAAGCGCGGATTCTAAGTCTCATAAACTTTGGAGAAATTTTTGATAACCTTCAACTAGAAAGGTTTTTAGTTACTCATGTTTTTTGGAAGAACACAAGATAATAAAAATAGAGCTTTTTATTAAACTAGGGTTTTAGGAAGATGGAGGATTTATTTATAAATTAGGAAGTGAATAATTCAATAACTCCATCCCCTATTTATAGTACATATAAATTCCTAGTTGAATCTGATCTAAATTTTAAAAGATAATTAGAATTAAATCTAAACATTAATTCCCTAATTGGATCCACTTTAAACTATAAAAGATAAATACAAATTAAATGCAAATTAAATATAAATAATATCCTAAATATTATCCTAATAAAAATAAAATAAAATCAAGTCTTTTTTTCCTATAAAAACTCTCTTCAAGTCTTCCCCACCTTTTCACAACTTTTCTTTCTCTTCCAAAATCATGCTTTTTGCCCCACTTTATCCTTTGTCAACAATTTAGTCCCTACAAAATAAAAGGATCACAAATAGCTCAGATTAATAGGATCATACTCACAAAATATATATAATTAATATCCAAAAGTATATCATATTTAAGCATTATCATAGTTCTAGACATTGTAACAAACAAGAGCAAATATGATCAGAATCTGTAATGAGATTGTTCAAAAAAAATTATGCTTGATTTCTATTATTTTTTATTTAATATTAACTAACTTTTACATATTATTTTCCTTTATTAAAATCTCAAACATAAACAATTTAGATATTTATGAATATTTTCATTATAGTATTATATATATAATATGTAGTTTACATATAATATAAACTAATGGGGTATTCAAAAATATTTTAATGGGATCGAAATTTAATTATAAATTTTAACAATCAAACAATATTATGTGGTTCGGTGAATGTTTGAATTGTATGTTTTTATAAAAAAAATATATAGGTATTTAATTGGGAGAAAAAACTAGGCTATCAAATTGACAAAACCCAAGTGCCAAATTGAAAATTGAAGCCAAACTTAGATATCAAATAGTATATTAATCATTTACATAACAATTTTTAGATTTCTTTAAGGGTCAACATATTATTTAGTACTTGAGTTTGGTATCCATAACAAATGGCATCACATCACTCAATGAATATTTCACATTTGTGCTTTGGTAAAGAAATGTAGGTACTTAATTGGGACAAAAAATCAAGTATCGAGAATTGATTTAAGCTTAAAAGAACTCAAATTGAATGATTTAAAAATTTTAAACCCAAATTAATTCGAAATGATTAAAATTATGCAAGCCTCTTCAAACATTATTCAGATGATTAAAATTATAAACAACTTGCAAGCACAAGATATTCATACGTCTTATTATAGACTTTTTTTGGGGGGTTATATGATAAAGGAATAATTTATAAATGGGACAACTCAAATCTCAAAATTATTGAATGAAAGTGATTATATGAATTAATTAAGTTTCGGTTCCAATTTTTTAAATATATTTATGCATGAACCATGGATGACCAATTTGTTTACAAAAACGATGGAAACAAAGCATGAGTTTTGCAATTTGGTCCCTCCTTTCCGTAAACAAAAACAACAAAAAATTTTGGGGAGCATATGTTTCTATTTGTAATTATCCTTCGTTCCAAAAACTTTCGTTAATTAACGAATTGTAGTTTTTTAATACATGAATTTAATAATAAATACATGTCCTTTCTAAATATTTTATAGTATATATTAGATTCATATTAAATTTGGAGTCAAGCCAAGTTGAACTCTTAAATGGGATAATGCTTCGAGCTTAAAATCTTAAATGGACATATAATTGTTTTCTTCGTATGAAAAAAAAACCCCAATCGATTTGGGAAAACGTAAACCCATTTGTTGTTTGTTTCGCTTAAAACCGAGAAAATTTGCCATCTTACATTTAATATTAACATAATGCTAAATTTAGCTCTATGTTTACTTTTTTTATCAATTTGATTTTTTTTTTTGTTAATTTGACTCTCAACCTTTCAAAAAAGAATCAAATTGCATTCTTTAAACAAAAATATTGACTAAAACATTAATTTTTTAGCGATGTTGGCATAACAATTCGCTTGATAATCCACGTATATTTCATATCAACATGGGAGTATATCTTACATACTAAATTATTTTATCGTCAAATTCAATTTTGTTTGAAAAGTTCAAATTCAATTTTTTTAAAAAAAATTGACAACCAAATTTAGTTAAAAGAAATACGTGTCAAATTGACAAAAAAATTACAAATATTAAAAGCTAAATTTAACATCATACTTTTAATATTTGATAACTCATACTAAGCTCAAATTAAATTTGAAGTCAAACAAAATTGTACTCTTGAACGAAGATAAAAAAATTTCATTATATTTTTTTTATTTATAAAACTTGAATCTAAAATTTTATTTAAAAAAAAAAACATTTAATGTCTTACAACTTGAACCAACATATTATATTTATCTTCATATGCTAAAAAAACCAGTTTAACCCATCTATCATTCATTTTCACTAAAACCAAGAAAAGTTGACATCCTATATTCACATCTAAAAATAATTTTTAAAGTTATTATTATAATAAACAATTTCTATGATCATATCTATTTTTTAATATAATATTTAAAATTATTCATAATTTCTCTTTAATTGATAAATAAAAAGATGATGCGTTTTGGCATACTCGAATCCACGTCTTCCTGCATTAACAACAATACTCATATCAATCAAAATAAAACTCAATCTACTCAATATATTAAAAATTAAATGGGTAAACTACAAAAATAATCACTTTTGTTTGCCTCAAGTTACATTTTAGTCACTTATGTTTGAAATGTTACGTTTTAGTCACTTATGTTAGTATTTTGTTACGAAGTTATCACTGTGCCGTTAAGTTCCATTATCTCTCTAACGGTAATATTACGTGGCATGTTGTATTAGTATCTTAACATAAAAGCTAATGGATTTAGGAAAAAAATATGTTATAAATTAATGTTGAAATGAACATCATTGACGAAGATATATACATACATTAAATAAATAATTTAATGTAATTATTATGATTATAAAACCAGCAAAGCAATGGTGGTGGATGAATGAGTTGCGGCGCAAACCGATTTGTCTGTTTGTAATTTGCAGAACCTAGACGTTACCCTGTTTATATCTAATTATAATAATACTTTTTTTTAAAACATTTAATTAAATTTAAAGGAAATTGATTTTATATTTTTAAGAACAACCCAATTGGGGGTATTTTTAATTAACAACTTTGCTTCTTTTGTTTTAATGGAGAGAATTATTATTTTTAAATAATTAATTTCTCAATCAAATGTACAAAGTGCAATAGGAGAAAAATTAGTAGAATTAAAATGGGATAAAAGTGAAATTTTTAATTGTATTCGATCTTTTCACTCTTTATGATATTATTAGTTAGTTAATACGGTTAAAAATATCTGTACAAAATATTTTCGTAAAAACATCTTTTTGAATTATGGATGATAATGGAAAGACATTGAGGTAGGTGTTGGCATGTTGCAAAATTCATTATCGCTCAATAGTTGACAAGCTCTGTTCATCATCCGCCTTTTTTCACTATCAACCTATAATTTTTTCTAATTATTTCTAATACTACCAATCTTTTTTTTAAAAAGCAATTAAATACTTAAACTTAATTCTTTAAAAAAATTTAATGATTATATAAGAGTAAAATAATAATTTTATGTAACAGGACAAAACGAAACAAATAAATAATAATTATAATTGCTCCATCTATTTAAATTCGTTATATATAAAGTGAATTAATTCGAAATCTATATCAAATTTTACAATCCCTACTTGACAAAGACTTGTGGAAAAAAAGCCAACCCATGCTTTAATATGAGACAGATATTAAACCCCATTCCCATTAGCTCTTTATTTGCCCATATTATTTTTTATTTTAATTATTATTATTGATAGTTGACTTTGAAAATATCAATTATGGGATGATATTAAATTTGTACATGGTTGTTGACTTTAGACTATTGCATTTGCACCTCTCCTTTCTTCTATCCCTCTTATCCCCATGATGGTGGGCAAGTAATACTTATTCAATAACACACTCTTTTTCAATTAATAAGTACAGATATTATCTTTAGAATTCAATAAAAATATAATAATTTTTTTTTGAATGTTCAATTTTAATGACATCGATATCAATTGGAGCCCACACAAATTCATAAAAGGTTTAGAAAAACTACCTTATTTGAATGCCTCATTGGGGGGTGCAATTGGAAATTATGAAGGTTTAGAAAGTTTTAAGTCAAGCCACTAGTTTGGGCAATCCAATGTTTTTGGTCACATTGGCTTTATGCTTTGAGTTATAATAAAGTTAAGTTTGGAAATTCTGTAATTTTACGTTCAAGTCTAATCTTACATGGGTTTTTTTTTCAAATTTATTTTGGTTAGTGAGCTATATATTTATTTAGGATTGGGTTCGTTCGAAAAGTTGGAGGATTTGAGTAAAAATATAAGTTTGAAAAATGGGTTTGGGTAAAAAATAAGACCCGTTTAGAAAATAGGTTGGGCCTTGGATGAGGCTTTTTTTGCTTGGGCTCGGTCCGGCCCAAATTTGCAAAAAGAAAAAAAAATGTTACTTTCTCATTGTTTTGCTGGTGTTTTAGTATTATGTTGGTACTATTTTGTTGTTATTGTTTGGATATTGTATAACTCTTATTTTATTATTAATTTTGCTACTATTTTAGAGTCATTTGCTTGTTAAGTTGCACCTATGTTAGTGTTATTTAAGTATAAAGAATTTTTAAATTTATTTTCAATATGTTGGGAAACATTTATTTTGATGTTTTTAGTGTTTTTGATGTATTATATTTAAAAAAATTATTTAATAAAATTAATATGGTCAAGTTGGGTTAGGTCAGATTTGAATAAAATTTTAGGCCCATTTCTTGGGTTTGACTTGAGCCTATCAAACGAACTTGAATTTTTGTCAAGGCTCGACCTGACCCATGGACAAGTCTAGTTAGCTAATTAGTAGGGGTGGCACTAAAGGGCTCGCAAGGCCTCCTCTAAAATAGAAAAATATCGTATTGACTCTTTTATATTTTTATGAAATTATAAATTAGTAAATGGTTAAATTGCATTTTAACCTCTCTAACATGAAAAAATTTTAATTTAAAATTATAAAAATATGAATTAATATAACGATGAAATTGTATTTTAACTTTAAAAAAATACATAACTTAATTCCGAACTTCAAAAATAATTTATGGCTTTGTTAGAGAAAAAAAAATCAGTCCCATGTTTATATTTGCCAACAAAAATCTAAAGTGGGAAAGCTACTTCCAATTTTCATTGGGGAATAAGACTCTGAAAACAGGTAGGCAATGTAAAAGCAACTGAAATTTCCAAACTGAATTGTAAGAACACATCACCATTGTGGTGAGGAAAAAGAAATCCAAGAAAATGATTTCTTGACTTTGGAGGCATCATGGCTTAAAGCGCAGACTTTGAAGTCAATACTTATCCACCACTCAAACAATACTTCAATTATTTTTAATTTTATATGCAACGAAAAAACGATTTTAAAATATCATTACATAATTTAATTTCTTGACTATTAATTGTAACAACACGAGTTGTCATTTAATAAAATGCATAATGACCAAATAAGTTGTTGCTAAACCCTAAAATATTAGCTTGTCATGTAACTTAATTTTATGGTTATTCATTGCAGTGACACGATTTACTGTTAAAAATTCTTAATAAAATTTGTAACACCATTGTTAATTTACAATAAATTTTTTATATAAATAAATTAAATCGTGGTTAAAAAAGTATTATACAATTAAAAACGATTTTTTTAATTTGTAAAATGGTTACGTATACTTTAAACAACGGAACTATAAGTAATCTCACGCTCTCTTGGCGTTGGTGATACTAAATCCAACATTATCCAAATTCCGATAAGGCTAAATTTTAATTTGGTGGAGAGAGTCTAATTTTTTTCCTACTCCGAATGTTGAATGATATCATACGTGTTGGATTTCTTCCTTTTTTTCCCAACTGCCGTTCATCGGTTGCTTCTCTTCAAACACCATCATCAATCGAAAATCGTTATAGATGTTTGAATCAAATTGGATTAGATTGTTTAGTCAGATTAATTAGATCGACAATAGATTGGAATATCAATCTGGAAAAAAAATATTAGATTGATTGATTCAAGAATCGATACAAACCGGTTAAATTAGATTAAAAACCGATTGAATTGAACAATTGAGTCGAATTTTTTTATTTTTAATGATTTATTTAATCGAACAAAATAAAACAAACTAACTAACAAATTGATGGCATTACTGATTTAACCATCAATTCAATTTAAATTCTTCAACGAATTTATTAAAAAAAAAACTAGCTTTTAACACTTTGTTACCACATGGAAGCACTAATATCATCCAATTAAGACCCAAATTTTGATTTGCCCGTTTCACTCTTATTTTGTTTGTATCAGTTCATATTTTGTTTTTAGTTCTATTTTTTTTTTTGGATTAGTAAAACTCTAATAACAACGTGATTCGAACGCAGATCATACCTGAGGCGATGAACACCTTAGGTCATCAGGCTAACATACGAAGTTAAGATTCAATCAACCATTTAAAATAGTTAATAAAATTAATCATTTGAACTAACTAATGACATTATAAAATAGAATATTAAATTATATCAAATTAAACCATATGCATTGAACCCCGTGTGTTGGCCTAATGGTCAAAGTGTTCACCACCTCAAATGTGGTCTAGGTTCGAGTCATACTAATCACGTTGTTGTTAAGATTTTATACTCCTCTTGTAATTCATAAAAAAAATAGAGGATATGCACTAAATTCCAAATTGAAGTATAATAGAAAAACTAAAATTATAATTTGAGGCCGAAATTAAATCCTTGAGTGTTGGATTCACATGAACCTTAATTTAAATTATATTAATATGAAATTTTATTACTCAAGTTGTTTAGGTTATTACAAATAGAATAAAAATTAAGTATATGTATATATATTGACAGCTCAAGTCTTCTCCATACTATAACAAATATAATATATACAATACACATATACATGTTTATATATATACGTATGAATCTTTCTAATTTCTCTATATAAAGAACCAGCATGCTGCACTAAAAACTCTATCTTCTTTCTCTTTTGCTTTTACACTATTCCTACAATTCCTTGAATCCTTCTTTGTATTAATCGCCTCTTCCAATCCTATATATTTCTCTCTTCTTCTTTTTTCTTCACCGTTGAAGTAAAACAAAGCTAAAAGAAAATGCCTGCTGTAGGAGGAATCGGGCCGGGTACCGGCAAGGAATACCCGGGTAACCTCACCCAATACGTCCTTGTAACCTGTATTGTTGCAGCTATGGGGGGTTTGATTTTCGGCTACGATATTGGAATCTCAGGTAATAATATTTCGAACGAAATAAAAAATATATAAAAAGCTTTTTTCACGTAGAAATTAATGGGGTTTTTTGTTTTGTTATAGGTGGGGTGACGACGATGACGCCATTTTTGCAGAAATTTTTTCCAAGTGTATGGAGGAAAAAGGAAGCCGATAAGACGAAGAACCAGTACTGTCAGTACGACAGCCAAACGTTGACGATGTTCACGTCGTCCTTGTATTTGGCGGCTCTTTTGGCTTCGTTGGTGGCGTCCACCGTCACAAGGAGGCTGGGAAGGAAACTGTCCATGCTTTTCGGTGGTTTGCTTTTCTTCGCCGGAGCTTTAATCAATGGCTTTGCTAAAGCTGTTTGGATGTTGATCGTCGGTCGGATTTTACTCGGATTTGGTGTCGGGTTCGCTAATCAGGTAACTAACCGGGTTTCAGCTCTCAGTTTTCTTATCTTTTTATTAGAATTATAAATTTTTTGGGTCAAAATGTAAATTTACCCTTATACTAATTTACGATTTTATAATTTTTAAGAGACCTGGAAAGTAAATTTGACACTTTAAATTATCAAGCTGCTTGCATAGTTTTTAGGATCTACGATTAAGTTATATATTTTTATAAAAGTTAAAATATAATTTCATCCTTATATTAATTTACGATTTTTTACGATTTTTAAAAGAATTATATTAAAATTATAGGATTTTTGAGTTCAAACTTTTAATACAACAGACAAATTATTAGCCTTCGAAAAATGACAAGAAAACATGCCTTTTACAAAATTGTTTTTGCTTCATTCCAAATATTAGCTTTATAATATTAGGCTTTAAAAAAACATTTTAATTGAAGTTTTAAATTATTAGAAATGTTAATAATGAGATTCCAAATGAGTTATTATTTAAATATTTTTGAATAATTTAATTATAAATTTTGATGATATCTATTTTTTTAACATAATAATATACAGTCAATCAAACTAAAATTTAATCAATATTTTTATTTAAATATTTAATTCGATTTAAATTTAAATTTAATTATAATTATGGAATTGATGTTTATGTTTTATTATTACAGATTTCTTTTTTGTTGGTCAATATGGTTTGGTTTTTCTTTGCGTGACATCTATTTGCACTAGTTTTTTGGCTAAAGTTTACGTCTTGATGGAACGGCCGTTGAATATAAAAATAATAATTGAAATTAAAATCGTTCTTTTTTATATTAAAATGTCTTGTTTCTCTACAAGCGTGACTTCGATGGGTTGAAAAAAACATTAACAACTTGACAAAGCCATTTCATCCGTTTTAGTTTAATTAGTATGAGCATTTTTATCAAAGTTTAAATGTGTTGAAGCTATTATAATCCTATTTAATTGGAAAAAGATTATGAATAGTTATAGGCATTACAAATCATATATAATCAGAATTTATAATAAAATTATTAATAAAAAGCTTTATAAATATTTCGAACTTAAGATTTCAAATTGAATTTAGTCAATGGTACCAAAGAAATTAGATAATTATCATTTTAAATTACTTTATTTGGTTTAAAATTTTTAAAATCACAAGTTAATATAATGATCAAATTGCACCTAATTCTTCAAAAATTATTGTTCATTACCGATCCTTTTAAAGCAATTTTCTAACTTTTTTTTACATATAGGTCACAAATCTTTAATTTTATTAAATTACATCAATTTAACCTCTAATTTATTAATTATAAGAATTTTAAGATATAATTCCATGAAATTAAAAAATTGTGAGTTAGAAATTTAGGGCTCTAAAATGTAAATTACCCGATTTCCATTTTAACTTTTGACATTGGTTTTATAAATTATTACAGTCTGTGCCACTCTACCTTTCGGAAATGGCACCATACAGATACAGAGGAGCATTGAACATAGGCTTCCAATTATCAATTACAGTCGGTATCCTCATTGCCAACGTGCTGAACTATTTCTTCAACAAGATCAAAGGCGGCTGGGGGTGGCGGCTGAGCTTAGGCGGTGCGATGGTTCCCGCCTTGATCATCACCGTTGGCTCTTTAATCCTCCCCAATACACCCAATTCCATGATCGAACGTGGCCAAACCGAGGAAGCCAAGGCCAAGCTCAAGAGGATCCGTGGTGTTGACGATGTCGACGAAGAATTCAGGGACCTCGTAGCCGCCAGTGATGCGTCGAAACTCGTCGAACACCCGTGGACGAACTTGTTGCAAAGGAAGTATAGACCTCATTTAACGATGGCTATCCTCATTCCTTTTTTTCAACAATTGACTGGAATCAATGTGATTATGTTTTATGCTCCCGTTTTGTTCAACACCATCGGTTTTAAAAGCGATGCTGCCCTCATGTCCGCCGTGATTACCGGTGCCGTTAACGTCGGTGCAACCTTGGTTTCGATATATGGAGTTGATAAGTGGGGACGGAGATTCCTTTTCCTAGAGGGTGGAGTTCAAATGTTGATCTGCCAGGTACTTTTGAGATTTTTCTTAACCATGAAAACTATACCCATTTGAATCGAGTTAATTTAGATTTTAAAAATTTTGGGTTAATTCGATTTGAGTCAATTTCAAGTTTGGATTATAGAATCGCTCTAAATTTCGAATTTTGAACATTTTGAACTTGAATTGTTTCGGATTTAAGTTATTTTGAGTTTGGGTCATTTGGATTAAAGGTTTGAGCTTTTTGAATCATGTCATTACATGTTCACATTATTTCAAGTTCTGGTCAATCTAGGTTCAATTTATTTCAGTTACTTTTTGGATCGTTTTAAGTTTGAATCATTTTGAGTTACAGTAAATTTCAAGTTGAGATTATTTTGGGCTCGAGTCATTTTTGTTTTAGTTGTTCTAGGTTCAGGTTGTTTGGTTTGAGGGTCAGATTTTTGAATTTTGATCCGTTTAGATTTTAAGTCAATTTGAGTTATTTGTTCGAGTCATTTTGAATTCAGCTCATTTTTTGGTTGCTTTAGGTTCAAGTTGTTGGGTTTGAGGTTTTGATTTTTCAAGTTTTGGTCAATTCAAGTTTAAGTCAATTCAAATAATTTGTTCGAATTATTTCAAATTCAATTAAATTTTTTTTTGGGGATTATTTCGAACTCTGATCAATCTGATTTTAGATTGTTTGAGTTTGAGTTTGAGTTATAAAATTATTATAATTAAATTGAGTTGGATTGACTTCCAATTTCGAGTAAAAATTTACATGTTTATTAAAAACCCAGTTAGTAAGAAATGGTGCTAAAATGTGCTACCTTTGCTGCTTTTTCAGGCAGTTGTGGCAGCTTGCATTGGTGCGAGGTTTGGGATCAACGGTGACCCTGGTGACTTACCCAAATGGTATGCCGTCGTAGTGGTGCTTTTCATTTGCATTTATGTGGCCGGGTTTGCCTGGTCATGGGGACCCCTCGGATGGTTGGTACCTAGTGAAATTTTCCCATTAGAAATCCGATCGGCTGCGCAAAGTATCAACGTCTCCGTCAACATGCTTTTCACGTTTGCGGTGGCTCAAGTGTTCTTAACCATGCTTTGCCACTTGAAATTCGGGCTTTTCATCTTCTTCGCTTTCTTCGTCGTAATAATGACCATATTTGTCTACTTCTTCTTACCCGAAACAAAGGGTATCCCGATCGAAGAAATGAACCGAGTATGGAAAACACATTGGTACTGGTCCCGATTTGTCGAAGACCTCGATTACCCCAATGGAGGCATGGAGATGAGCAAGGGAGGGCAAGGTCCAAAAAATGTGTAATTCCCCTTTGATTGTTTGCCTTTTCATTTCAAATTTTATCTTCTGGTTGGTTGTGTAGTACATATGTTATTGGTTTGATCAATGTTGTTCACCATATTGGAGTATAAACAAATTAAAGATGAAATTGAAAACAAAACCTTGATTTATTAGAATGCTACATAAGCAAAAAAGAAAAATAAATGGTTAAATTCTTGTTATGATACTTATTATTACCGACCTATCGATCCACTAGTCCGTTAGGTTCTGGTCCACACTCTGTATGGGCGTGCACATGTGTAGTGTGGACGAACCCAAGATGGGGACACATATTATGTGTTCGTCTACACATGGTACAAACCCTGTATATGCATACCCGCCTCGAATATACAAAGGTAGGATACGTGTCATCATGCATGAAGATCTACCTAGCATATCACATCTATGAACATTGATTGTATAATATAAATACACAAAATTAATCCATCTAAGGACACACACAGAAAAAAACTCAACAATTCTAATTTTTCTCTAATATGCTCAAATTTAAAATTTAGCCTTTCCCCTTTAATTCTCTTTTCTTTTTGAACAATAAATAATTCAAGTTAAGACATATAATTAATTTTCCGGTAATTGACATCTAATTAATCGTATCATTTAATGTCCATTGTATGGTTCATATTCGAGGTTATTCCTCTCAACAAAGTCGTTTTTAAAGTTCGAACCTGAATCTTTCCCCTTAAAATTTGAACTTGAGTCCTCTTATTGGGAATGTAATGTACCTTACCATTACATCTAATCACTTGTTGTTAGAGATTGGATTTTATTGTTGAGATAAAGCTTTATTGGGGGCTAATTAATCGTATTGAGACGAAATTAATGAGGGAATTGGGCATGATTTGTTTGTCAATTTCTTCACGGTCTTTCACTGAAGCAACACAGGAGAATCGCATGACACTAAGCCATTTATTATTTCGTGGAAAGGCAATCTTTTTCTATGTCCCAAAATATCACACCTTTTTTAAGTGACTTTTATTTTATTTTAAGATAAACTACAACAAAAATTATTAAATTATTATTACTACAAAATAGTCATTTAATTATTCAAAAGCCTTTATTTAAGTGATTGAATTATTTGAAATTTTTTATTTAAGTTATTATACTGTTAAATTTTTTTTTTAAAGTTCGGTTAACAAGATTCAAGCGACAGTTCAACAATCGGTACGATGGACTAATATCCATCGATTATTAGAAAAACAAACCTTGAATCCAAGTTAATCTGATGATTAGTATCGAAGATCGAAGAATAAAGTTGTTTGGATTTTGAGTTGCAAACTCGTGAGTTTAAAGTTGTTTCATGAAAAAAAATTGAATTATAAAAGAGAAAGGGAAAAAGAATTTTCACATGGTGCAGGCGATGCCAATGGAAAAGGTCATATAGCAGCGATTTAATAGTCTAGTGTCTTCAATTAAAACTTTTGAATAGTTCAATGATAATTTTATAATTTTTTAAAATTAAGTGACAAAAACATAAATTTACTAATAATTTAGTAACCTCTATTATAGTTTACCTTTTATTTTATTGTGGTTTTGGATAAGACTGAAAGCCGTCGTTTGATGAAATTTAATTTTTCGCTCTTCACCCTGCACAGGTTTAAACTTTAAACTTATATGATATATATAATGTGTTATGTTACTTATGAAATATAGTGTGGTTGCTACTCACCTTATCTTTTAAACATGAGGTCAGGAGTTTGATTCCAACTCATGAGAATGAAGCACAATTAATGATTAATGATTTATCTTTTCAAAGAGCACCCACAGCAAAGAAATCAATCATTACTATCAATGATGCATATCTTGGTTTGAAAAAAAAAACGTTCTGTAAATTGTATTTAGACATGCGAGTTGAGTTTGTATCCAGATCAATTTAAAATTTTTGTTATTTTTGTTCATGGGCAAAGTTAGAATTTTTTTTAGGTAAAAAATGTGTTATGTTATAATTGTTTGGAGGCAAAAAAATAAAACTTTCACTGTACTAACTAAGAACTTTACAATTTTTAATTGGACTCTAAAGCAATTGTACCATTTTTGTTGGGTTTTCTATTCAAATCAATTCAATTATTCTGAATTTTGGTTACTTCAAGTTCTAGTCATTTTGGATTACTAGTTTGAATAATTTTGTATTCAAAGTCATTTTAGGTTAAATTATTTTAGTTTAATCAATTCAAATTTAAATAGGATAAATTCGAATTGAAATTTTATAATCAAATTAGATTAAATCAACTTTGGATTCGAGTTGATTAGATTGTTCTCGAGATTGGATCAGAAGTTATAGCCCTATAGTTATTGGGTTTTAACTTTTCATTTTTGTTTGGTAACAAGGAAAAAGAGAACAACAATCAAGACGAAGTTGATAATCATGGCAATATTAGCTTGAGTCACTGAAGACCCCAACCATTAATCAGAGGGCGGAGGCACACGGGCCTTAGCCTCTATAAAATGGTAATATTGGAATTAGATCCCGGCTAATATAATGGTAAAATTTATTTTAGTCACTCAAAAACTTATAATTTAATTCTAACTCCTTTAATTTTTTTTTTTTGGATTCGCCCTGTAATTAACAATGACACGCGGCAATGAAGAACAGCTACATTCCCTTAGGAAGCAACAAAAACCCAATCACTTATCTACAAAACCAGATGGTTACTAGTAGAGTTTTTCAAGTTATCAATTACAGAAAATTCAGCTCACTTTCATATGAAAAAAAAAAAAACATCGAAAGATATCGAGTTTCCGACCATTCTTCCAGATGAAACACGTTACGTGAAAAGATTTCAGGGGTATACGCAATAAGATGACTATATAGAATTACAACGACGTGATAAAGCAATTACCGGTTTAAACCGAGTCTACACCTTCAACCTGTTGCCGAGCAAGGTATCGTTCTCTTCGCTCTTTCTGGAAAATAGAGATCGACAGCCATTTGAGTAATGCATGTCATACAAGTAAAAAAAACAAATATATGCGAAAAGAAGAAGAAGAAACTTACCCATTCGTCTATGACGAGTCCTTCCCCGATAATCTTTGGACCTGCATCCTCTGGAGGGTTTTTGCGTGCATCGAGTTCAGCATCGGCATCCGCTAATTGGCGTTTCAGTTTTTCCAGAGCCTTCATAAAGTTAAGAAGCACAAACCATAAAGATTTAGCTAAGTTATTATGTTCGCAACAATCTTGATGTGCAAATGTATAAGATAGTATGCTGCTAATAGTATTTACAGGACAAGGACGGCCAGGATCGAGAAAAACAACTCGTAGTATTTGCTCTATTGCCACTTGATCCTTCAGATCATCGAACTGCAAAAACCGGTCACCTAAGATTAGTTACACCTAAATCGAAACATGCCCGACTTTATAAAGGGGAAGAAAAGTTCAGATAGGTGGAAGAGCAATCAATAGAGCATCAAACAAGGGCAGCCAGACAACTCCAAAAATGGTTGAAAGAAATCATGCAAGCCTATATAAAAAATGGGGCTAAAATCGGCTTTGAACAAGAGGTTCTCGTCCCATCAGGTGTCAAAATCCGGCATAGGTCACATTCAGAAGTCAATTTACAGCAAGACCAGGACATCTTGATGACAAAAGAAAACACGGCCCCATAGCACAGTAATTTCATTATGTTACAAAGTTCAGACAGTGCTTATAATGTAATACATTATGCTATCAAGCCAATTGTTAGCAGAGAAATTTAAGCCATCAACCATAAACTAAACATTATATGCATCAACAGAATTCAACTTGAACACATAGTTTTATAGGAGAAATTCGACGCACCAGCTCAGATACATAGTCCATTGGACCTTTCACCTTGAGACTCATGATTTTGAACTTAACTTTGCGCTTTTGATCCATTGGTTTTTCATTGTTCTCTGGAGGCTCTACAAACTTGAACACTAGCAGATCCATTAGAAACACGAAACAAAATTCATAAGAATCTTTCAGAAGACATGAACAACGTTCAAGACATATATTTGTGCCAAATACATAACACAAACAAGAACTAAAAAACGAAAACGCGCAAGCATGAAGAAACACTTACCCGTTGCTATGATGCTCTCACCGGGGGCAAGGATCGCACCTGGAGGGCGCATGAAACAACTCTTTGGTGCTGTTGTTTGAAACTAAATTAACCAACAGAAACAAAAATGGCTAGCTGGTTACAAAATTCATCAAAGCGACACCACATTTAACTATTAACAGAATAAGAAAGACAAATACAAGGCAATGATGAAGATGAAATACTTCAAAGGTTTAAGTGAGTGTACCTTGAAAGCTGCATATGACTTGCTAGTGTTTTTTATCCTCACAGCGCTCCTCACCTGTTTGCCAGGTTCATCTTGAGAACAGAAAACAACAAAAATACTCAATCAAGTATAATAACGTTGTAGGCTAAAGTTCACCTATTTTACATAATAACAAGGGTTAATTGCGTTAAACAACCTCAAATTACGACCCACTTTTTAAAACTAGTCCCTAAATTTCAAAATGGTCTAATTGAGTCCTATCGTATCAATTAAGTACTTCTATCAGCCTAAATATTAACTTGGGTATTAAATACCAACTCAAATCTGTCATGATGTAAAACATGTAGAACATACTGTAAGCACATGTATGGCGATTGCATGAACAACTTAAATATGTCGTGTTAAAAAATAGTTATTCTAAATATTATTGACACGTTGGATTCAAATTGTGCATGTGATAGCTATATATGTGTTTTAAATATATTCTATATCATATTCATACTGACATTTAACATCTAAATTGAGGGTTAGGCTAATGGAACGACCTAATTAATATAATAGTTATACTTTTAGAATATCATGAAGTTTAAATACCAATTTAAAATCCGGAGGATAGTTTGGGACCTTTGGTGAAATTAACCAACTTTTAAAAATAAATCAAATAGGAAATTATATGAACTGCGTCAAAAATTCCTTCCTTATTTCCAGCCAATGAGCCATCTTCATTTCGCAGTAATTTTTTTTTTTAATTCAAATAATGATCAGCAAATTTAAATTTCTTTAAAAAAATACCAAAAGTATAAAATATATTCTACCTTTTACCAGCTACTTTAATTAATCAACAATCTGAACTCTTAAATACTTGTTGATTTTACTGTAAATTTCCAAAAACAAGCATAGTTTTGTGTTTAGATTTAAGCAAACAAAAAGTAAATGTTAAAAAAAAAAAAAAAAAGGAACATACATGGAAAATAGAGTTTATTGGCGGGATCAAGTTTCAGGCGACGCCGAGTCGGCAAAAGCGACTTCGCAACAGCGGAAACCGAATTGGCAGAGGCATGACGGTTCGATCCTTCGTTCTGAGGTTGAGTTTCACCATATAGACTCGACGACAAGGAAGAAGACGACGTCGTAACGGTAGCGTTCCCGGTTTGCCGAAATGGCAGCTTGAAAAACCCCCAAATTCTACCATCGGACTGTGACTTGTGCTCGGTTCCTATCGCCATCTCGCACTTTCACCAACAAGCATAAATACGGCACCGTTTCTACGTTTGAATGGAGAGACTCGTGAACAAAGGAACAGAAGGGGTAGAGAAGACGGGATTTCAAAGGATGGATTGAACTGTATTTAAGTGGTAAGAATTTGAAGTCCGCTTTAACTTTCCACACACAGCTTGATTAACGGGGCTGAAGATACAAAGTTCAAAACGACGCAGCTTTAGTCTGTAGCCTTCACTGTTCTTCCACATTTTTACTGCTTTTCAACGACGACTTTATGCAATCAAAATCCACCTTTACTACAGTTTGAGTTTATGGGAAAGCAGAGTAGGTGAGACTTTTTGGTTAAAATCTGCCACAAGCCCCTGTACATTTTGAAAATTGGAAATTTAGTCCTTATACTTTAATTCCATAGAATTTAATCTTTTTAATTTTCATATTTCGATATTCAGATTTAATTGTTAACACTATTAAATTTTTTTATTAAATTTAAGATAATTAAAAAGTCATATTTTTAATTACTTGACTACTAAGTGAAATTTTTTTCATTTCAAAAATATCACATCATCAAATTTAAAAAAGAATTTGATAGTGATAATAGTTAGGTATAAATTTTGAAATATGAAAAATAGAATAACTATATTCCAAGAGACAGAAGTATACTAAATTCCTAATTTTCAAAAGAAAAGTTACAATTTGGTTATTGAATTATTCGAAAATTTTCAATTAAGCCATTGAACTATTCAAAATTTTTATTTAAGTCACCAGGTTATTAAGTTTTTTTTTTTAATTTTGCTAACAAACTCCAAGATTCGACAATCGACCTAATTAATCAGTACCTATCGATATGTAAAAAAACATACCTTAATTCAAGTCGATCTGACAGTCGATATCAAAGATTGAAAAAACATACTATTTGAATTTTAGTTCACAAATTAATGAGGTCCAAAGCTATTTTATAAAAAAGATTGAACTGTAGAAGAGAAGTGAAAAAAAATTTTAATTGATGTAAGTAATGCGAATAAAAAAAATCAGATGATATCAATTTTAACAATTTAATTATTTAAATGAAAATTTTTGAACAATTCAATTAAAAATCCACTTAAAATAGATATAGAAACATGATCTAAAGCATTACTTGTTATTATTAGAGGAAATATAGATATAAAAAAACCTCATGCGAAATCCTCAAACAATTGCATATATGTTATCTATATAATTCATATATAAGATTAAAAAAAAAGATATGTATGTACATCCAAGTAATTTATACAATTCCCTTGTACATTTAACATAAAATAAGGGAGGGGGGTTCATGAGTTAGGACCCCAACAACTCAAGAACATGACTGTCCTCAGTGACTCCTCCGCTTGCTTCAACCTCTCATTCGTGGCGGCCGCCGCCTTCACAGTCCCGGAATCCACCGTGTTAGAGAAACGCCTCGCTTGCTTAGATGAAGAAGAAGAAGGAGAAGAAGAATCTTTGAGGGACCTTAGATTAGTTTCCAACTTGGATGCATGGTCTTTCACCAACTGCACCACCCTCATTCCTGACTGGTAAAACACCCTACTCGCGTACCTCAAGCTCATAAATATAATCAAACAATGCTTTTTTCCTTTTAATGGTGGAACTTTGGGTTGTATATATAGACGAGAGGTTGAAGGGGACCATGTTTTTGAGAAAACAAGTGGCTATGGGGTGTGTGACTTTTCTTAATCAGCGGTTACAGGGAAGAAAACGAGGGGCAATGGTGACGACGTGTATGGATTTTATTACAAGACATGAAGATTCGAGATAAGGTGATAAGAACAAGACAAAGGTAGACAACACCTCAAATGGGCCCATGCTATTTGCCCATGTTTGTTTTGGATGTTTTATCATGCATGGTTCTTGTTTGGTTTCGGATAATTTAAGATTCTGAATTTCTGTGGGGGTTTAGGTATTTTTGGTGGTGATGTGATTAATTGTGACGAAAATGATGTTGACCATCGAACTAATTTGTTTTAAGATTTATTTGGATGGATATGTTTATTTGTGATTAGTATAAAAATAATGGTGAAAATGAGATTAATTATTAAAGCGATACTGTAACGCGGGATAAAAAAAATGCATCACACTAAAGATAAACGTCCATTCAAAGGGACCTTTAGTCAAAGATAACGGGAAAAGAGTAAACAATTTCATCAAATGTTCTAAATTATAGCTTAAATTTTAGTTGGATTCTTTAATTTTAAAATAATCTAATGGTGTAGTTGAACTCAATTATTAACTTTCTAAAGTTGAATTTGAATATTATAATACTTGTTATTATGTCTCATCATGACAACTTAGCTGTTCACTCCACAAGCAATATGTGTAAATCCTTTGTGAGAAATCCAGACTCTGATAGTTGTGTAGAACAAACAGCAAATAACAGAGGAAAACAAAAACAATAAAAAAAAAAAGGCAAGGGAAGTTAAACTAAATTGATGAATCACATTCTGAAACCAATCAAATGTTTCATATAAGCTCACATCCCACGACAAACCACTATCTTTAAAATTAGGGATATACTCAAACTCGAAAACCACTTAGCTAAAAAATAGGAATAACTGATTAAATTAAATATCGACTAAAAACTTAATTAATAAACCAGCAAAAAATAATTAATCAGACCAATAGATCAAACATAAACAACATAAACCTTGATGGTGTAAGAAGAAATCTTACGCTACAACATTAGCGTGATTTTAAATATTTATGAACATTTGCAATGTTTATGATGCAAGCACAATCCAAATATTGGCGGATTACCACAATTTTTTAAGAAGAAATACAGACAATTTTTTCTTAAACCAAATTTATCTTACTTAGAACATAAAAATCTTACCATTGCTTTATGTCACATGCAAGGTGACTTTATAAATTTTCCCTCAACTAAGATGAAGGGGGCAATTATAGTAGACATGAATATTCACCATGATGTGGGTTCCACCAAAAACATATAAATATATATATATATATATATATAGGAATCCACCAACAATTTGTTAAAAGAGGCGGACACGAATTTTAATTGCTTCGCAAGGCATCGTATATTCTCGGATCATCGGGTTAATAATTGTATCCTCCATCTCGTTGCTTCATTTGCAACAGCTACCACCAGTGGGGGTAACCTGCAGATGCTCTCGAGCCACAGTTACTTTATAACTTATCTTTCGACTAAGGGAAGGGACTATTGTTATACCCCTACCCTGATGAGAACACGTGACAACACGAGCACCAGCTGGAAAGACCCTTAAGCAAACCTCCGCCTTGTATTATCCAAATGGTCACTTAGCGACCAACTATCCCCCCAAGG
Organism: Gossypioides kirkii; assembly: GCA_005610355.1. Classification (NCBI taxonomy): domain Eukaryota; kingdom Viridiplantae; phylum Streptophyta; class Magnoliopsida; order Malvales; family Malvaceae; genus Gossypioides; species Gossypioides kirkii. The sequence continues at coordinate 45,710,472 of CP032252.1, read as the reverse complement.
AAGGAATTGTCCATCCTTGATCACCTGATCGAGTCCTCTGTTAAGTCCTCTGTGATTAACGAGTGTACTCTCCTTAAAAGAAGATCACCTGAAAACCATCACCTCTCCTATAAATACCCCAAAACATAACAAAGAAATGGAGTCTCTCCTTTCCTTCTAACAAAGCCTAAGATGCCAAGCCATTATCCTCTCCCCTCGATTCTCTTACTTTTTCGACTCTCTGCCCGACATGAGTAAATTAGCCTTCCTCATTATCATCCCCTCCTCTTTCTCTAGTCTTGTTGATATCGTGTATCAACAACAATATTAATTTTTTAATAACTTAATTAAAATATTTTAAAATTTAGAAAAATATCTTTTACTTTCCTTTTTCATCGTTAACTATGTCCCTCCCACTCATAATTATAAAATTGAAGAATCCGAAATTGAAAGCAAAATTAAATCGTTTGTGGGGACTTTTCCTTCATCTATTGTTTGCATATGGAATTAATCATGGAGGGAAGAAAAAGACTCCAAATCAGATCCACGTATAAAATTATGAAATCCTTATTAAAGTATGATCTAATAAAACAGAGATAAGATTTTTTAATCAATCAATATTTGATTTTTACAGAAATATTTTAAAAATAAAATATTCAATATATGAAATTGATGTCATACTTTTAAAATTTTTAAAATAATAATTTTAACAAAACATACGATATAGGCAGTTTAGTCATGAATTTTTTAATAAAAAAAATAAGCTATCGATTGAATTTTAACTCGATTAATATGAGTATTGTTATTAATGTAAGAGGATACGAGTTCGAGTGCGTTGAAGCGCATTATCCTCCTATTTATGAATTGAGAAGAATTATGAGTAATTATAGGTATTGTCTTACAAAGAGCGGACATGACCAGAACATGTATTAAAATTATTCAAAAAAAAATGCCATCAACCACCATCATGAGCAGAGGAATTTAAATTTTTTTTAGGAGGGTCGAAATTTAATTATATTTTTTATAGATTAAAATATAAGTTTATTATGTATTAATTTATAATTTTATTATTTTTGAAAAGATTAAACATGTTTTTTCTTCATTTTTAGGGAGTTAAAAGTATAGTTTTATTATATATTAATTTATATTTTTTATTTATAAAAGGATTGATTTGAAAATTTTTCATTTTGAGACACCAAATTTTATTATATATTAATCTATTGTTGCTTTGTTTATAAAAGAATTCAATTGAAATTTTTCCTTTTCAGGAGGCCAAAGCCCCCTTGTCTATCTCTTTAGATTTGCCTCTAGTCATGGGTTGAGGGAAAGGGGCGAGCACTGACCTTAACCTCTAAAATGACAATTTTTTTTATATATTCATTTTAATTTTTTAGGAAATAACAAGTTAGTATAATGATAAAATTACATTTTGATCCTCTCACTATTTTTTATTTCCATAAACTAATTTTTTAATTTTGTCCTTGACCATCGTGAAACCAGTTGAAAAGCATTGTTCAACGAGGTAAAAGTATTATGGAGGTCCTTGTATTAGGAGTTAGATTGTATTTTGCCCCCTCTACTTAAAAAATAAGCAAATTAGTTTCTGTACACTAGATCATAGAGCGAACTGGTCATTTTGTTAAAAATTTTATCCATTTCTCCTGTTAAAAATTACTCATTATATACTACAATGAGGTACATGTGACACGCCATGTGAATTGTCTAGTTATTCTATCAACAGTGCCTGTTTTTAACAGTAAAAATGAATAAAATTTTTAACAAAAATAATCAATTTTCTATTTAATATAACGTAAAAGACTAATTTATCAATTTCTAAATAAAAGTGACTAAATATAAATTAACTTTTAATACAAGGACATTCCTAATACTTTTACCATCGTCCAACCAATTAGTGACTCCAAAATAAATAAATTAGGAGAAGCCCAAAACGTAAGAAAATCTAATAGCCCAGTCCAATATCACAAGGGAAAGTTTCATGCCCGCTCCCCAACACGCGTGGCATTCCTTTTGCTACACCTCAGCAAGAGCAAACCAATTTTTCCTTTCCACTCAATACTCACCAACAAGTCACTATTTCTCCGCCGTTGAATTCACTTTCAACAACTCCCATGATTCCCGCCATGGATCTTCATCTCCTCCGGTGTCCTCCCGGAGTCCGATTCTTACGCCGCCACCCTTCTCCTGCACCTCTCCGCAGACGTTTCGTCACAGTTAGGTCTCTCACTTCTATCCACACTATGAAGCTTTCTAAAAGTTTTACATCTTTAATTTACAATTAGTTATTTATTTTTCTGCATTTCACAAAATATTTCAGCTCGATTCTTCCTTTCGCAAATGAGAAAGCTAAGTACCACATAGAACTTGAAGCTGCGGTGGAGCTTGTGGAGAGAGCTTGTAGCCTTTGCATTGACGTAAGTTAAAATTTTGAAGAAGGTTAATTGTAGCAGATATCTTAAAATTATGATCAGATTTTAAATTGATATTCGAACTTCAAAATATTTTAATTGAGATCTTAAAGTGTAAGTATTATATCCATCATTTGAATACATTGGAGGAGCTATTAGTTTGAGAGTTAAATGACAGTTAAAATTTACGTCCTAGTCAACGTTAAATGCAGCTCAGATTTTACAATGAGCAACTTGAGTTTGACGTGTTAAAAAGAAAATAATATTCTTAATTTTATTTATACTATCTATCTTTTTTAACACTGTTAATTTAAGTTGCCTTTGTGATCTTTTTTTTAATTTGATTTAGGTGTTTTAAATATATTTTACTTCTGATTCAAACTGGCATTTTATGGCTAAATTGATGCTAGATTGATTGAAGGATATGATCGATACAATAACGGTAGTTTGAGTATATAATTAGAATTGGAATGATGGAATCTGCGTGATGTAATTAGCCTTTTTGAAAATTTCAACTCTTGTTCTTTAGCCATTGTTTGATTAAATTGCTCTGTTCTAGTTCATTTTTCTCACTTTTGTAATTTTATTTATTATAATTCAGTTTTTTACTTTTTGTGATTGTAGGTACAAAGGTCTCTGTTATCTGATGGACGGATACTGGAAAAGAATGACCAAACTCCAGTTACAGTGGCAGATTTTGGAGTCCAAGCTCTTGTTAGTTTAGGTGTTTCCGTTAATGCCGTTATGTTTTTGTTTGCTTAATTGAATATATTGCATGTTACTTAGAATAGAATTAAGAAAATGGAGTTCGAAATAGAGTTTGGCATAATGTTTCACAATTGTGACATTCTCCTTTAGAGTAGTCTTTACAGTTTTATTCCTATTTTCATGTGAGAATATATGATTTATGATGACAACTGAAGAATCAGGGTGCTTATTGTTTGATTAACAAGTAAGACAGTTTAACTAGTGAGATAATTGAAAATTTGCTTCTGTTGATTCTATGATAGAGTTGGGTAAATTGTTCCCTTCAATTCCATTGGTGGCAGAAGAGGACTCTGGTTTTTTACAGTCCCAAAATCTCGTGGATCCTGTAGTAAGTGCAGTATCCGATAAAACAAGCTTTCATGAGGAATCATTTTCACATGCTGATGTGCTGGAAGCAATCGATCGAGGGGAAAGGACTGAATTCGGAACAAAACCAGCCACATATTGGGTAAAGCCTATTCAATCTACTTAAGCTTCTCCATAAACTGCAGTTTTGACTTTTACTGATTATAAATAGAAGAGTTTCCAGGTACTGGATATGTAATTTTTGACATTTTTATGTCCACAAACCTGATGCAGATACTGGATCCAATTGATGGCACACGAGGGTTTGTAAAAGGAAGCAAAGCCTTATATGTGGTATGTATGCCTCAGTTCAATTAATTCTTTTCATTTGAAACATTTTCTTCATGCCATGAAACTTGATTTAAACTTAGTCAAAAACTGTTGTATTGTTATTGACTTATTGGCCTGCATTATTTAACAAAATTTACTGATATTGTACAGGATTCAAGATAATAAACAATATTCTATTCTGCATGAGTGATGCATTACATTCAAATGAAAGATAGGTAATACGCATGCATGAAAATTCTAAAAGATATAGTTATTGTTATATTTTACATTTCTCGTTTAGTTTCTTTTTTTTTTTTTTAATAAAACTGACATTTACAAGTTTTAGGATTGTGGTTGGTGTAAACTTTGTTCTTGCTGTTGTTAAGTGAAGTTTTTTCTTTTAGTGATCTTTTGCTATTAGTTAAGCATAATCTTTCTTTGTCACCTTCATGGCTGAGGGCATATTCTGAATTTTCAGGTAGGTTTGTCTCTTGTAGTTGAAGGAGAGGTCATGTTAGGTGTCATGGGCTGCCCTAACTGGGTTTTAGATACTTCCCACAGGTCCATTACCGATGTTCAAGGTTATAAAGACAGTTCACCTGGGTTGGGGATCATTATGGTTGCTCATGTGGGCTGTGGAACTTGGACAAAGAGGCTAACGCACATGCTTGATATCTCATTCAAACCTTCAGCCGATTGGACCAGATGCTTTGTTGATGGTTGTTCTTTGGTACACAAAGCCAACTTCTGCATTCCAGATAGTCAACCATGGGAGTCACTGCCACTGTCGGTTTTCTACGATGCAACAACCAATGACAATGATGATATCGGGGATAAGGAAATTCGTCTTTTACCCTTTTGTTGTGGAAGGTTTGTTGGCTTTCTATCACAATGTTTTTCTACTTGTGTGATTCTCCATGGAGCTTTCACCGAATTGCATGGTATCTAAAGCACAATTCTTTTTTCTGTTATATTAGTTCTTTTCTTGTGTGAGAGTTTTATAGTAATGTATCAATGACATGTTCATGACGTAAATCTCTGTTTGTTTGCAGTTTATGTAAGTACTTAATGGTGGCTTCTGGTGGGGCATCTGTTTTCATTCTTGAAGTTAAACCTGAAAGAGTAACCAAGGTATAATCTTTGTTAATAGTTTATTGAACACAAAATCTCTGTAGCAATATAATAACTTATATTCTCCTTTACAATTTAGGCTTGGGATCATGCTGCTGGTATGATATGTGTTCATGAAGCTGGAGGAAAGGTACATGTTACACCTCATTAGTAATAGAATATTGTCACAGATGAGATTTGTCTGGTAGTGGTCATTGTGCAAGACATTTTCCGTAGCTTCCTCATTGCTTGATCCACGCCGAGCCAATAACACTAAGACATCCATAGGACATAGTAAATCTTACGAATAAAAGACATTGAGCTTGATATCCTTGTTTTGTTTACAGACCACTTCTTTATTTGTCCTGTCATACTGGCCGCATCACTGTTCCAAGTTTTTACGTCTAAATTCGATAAGATTGTTATATCATTAATTCATTTGCTAACTATAGTACAATAAATTGACATCGTTAATTCAGGTGACGGATTGGAAAGGAAGTGAACTTGATCTTGCAGCAGATCAAGTTAAACGGAGAATCATATACCCTGCTGATGGGGTTCTTGTGACTAATGGCAAAATCCATCAGCAGATAGTGGAGATGATATCTTCCAGTTCAGCTGTTGTGCGACATTGAATTAAAATACGGTATAATTATTCATATTCTATTTTTCAATTCTTTGAATATCATTCATGTTTCATTCAATCCTGTGTCATCCTGCAATGTGTAAAATGAGCACTTAGTTTATTCATAGGATTAAATTGAAAAATTTTCAATTATTCCATTAACTACCATATAAGAAGGAACTTCTTCTTGGCTTGTTTATTGTGTAATATGTAATTATTGGTAATGTAAAGTCAGCTTTTATCGTAATGCTTTTAGTCTTTTAAGGATTATTAATTGATATGCTGGTGATTAGGGCACATAACAGCTTTAATCCCTCTATTCCTGAATGTCTTTCAATGGGTGAAAAAAGGATGTGAAATTGTGTCTAAAACACCTTTTGAGCATCTCCTCGAAATATTTGGTTTGTCAAATTTTATGAAGTAATATTAGTTTATGTTATTAATTTTTTTCTTTATAGTATTTTTATTTTTCAAAATTTGATGTTGATAATTAAAAAATTTGTTTAATTGTTAGTAAATGCATGAACTTAATTGCTGATTTTTGTTATATAGAAATTGCTAAAATGTTGGGTTCTTTTTTTTGTTGTTGCTATTTCCTTGCGTAGAAATTACTAAATTGTTTATTTTCAACGATTTAACGGTAAAGTTCAACTGTATTATCTAATTAGATTAATTTTTCAGTAATCATGAATTACATTGATCAAATTTTAGTAAATTGAAAGATAATTTTTTCTGTTTTCATAAAATAAGAGGATTAATTTCATAATTAGACGTGGAAATAGAGTTGATCGTGGGTCAGGTTAGGTCTGGGTCGGTTTGGGTTGGGCTTCAACAAATTTTTAGGTCCAATTGTTAGGTTTGGGTTCAGCCGGCCTGAAAAATGAGCTTAAAATTTTGTCTAAACTTGATCCGAATTATAGAAATCAAGCTCGAGCCCGACCCGGCTCGGTTCATATTAATTTTTTAATTATATACAATAAATTTAAAAAATATATAATATATCAAATAAACTTAAAAACATTAAAATAAACATTAAAAAATAAACAAATTTAAAATACATTAAAAAAATTTTATATTAAGATAGTTGCAAATAAAGTAGTAGAAAAATTAACAATAAAATATAAGTTCTACAATATTCAAATAATATTAAAAAATAGCGAAACAATAGTAAAAACACATAAAAATAACATCCAAACAATCAAAATAACAATCAAAATAGCAGCAAAAATAACAGCAAACAACAAAAATAGTAACAAAAACAAGAACAAAAATAGCAATATCAAAACAGTAAAAAAAATATCAAAACAGCAATCAAAACAGCAAAAAATAACACCAAAACAGCAAAAAATAACAACCAAAATAATTTAAAAAAAGCACCAATATAATTTTTTTTATTAAAAATGGTTAATTTATTCTGGTCGGATCAGGCCGGGCTGGGTCCGAGTTAAAAAATTCTTACTTGAGGCTTGGCACATTTAGAAAATGGGTCTCACTTTTTGTCCAAACCTATTTTTCGGACTATAATTTTATCCAAACCCTCTCATTTTTTGGACGGACCTTCGAATGGAAATTGATGACCCGACCCATGATAAAGTCTACGTACAATTATTCAAATATATAAAAAGAGAATGTATTGTATCAAATGCTTATCCTCATTGGAAATTAAATTCAATATGGATAACATGGGTTTTGATTGGAACGGTATTTGCTTCAATTTTGTCCCGAAACTCACTATGTGCTTATGATGGAATTGACATCAATTTACTAAATGTTTGCCGGCATATTATATATACTAGATAATGGTAATAGTTATATAAAATTTAAATAATGTTTTAATTGAAATGGAGGAGTCAAATATTTGATATGATCATTACTTCAAATTTAATCATGTGTAAACTTTTATTGATGTATAGAAAAAAATTAAAATAATATAATTTATTTTGTAAAAAAAAAGAAATTTTCGTAATTTTTTAATTGAGATAAGATTCAATTAATAGATGATATCAATTCAGTCATGTGTTTTATTATTGTAGATATATATAGCATTGAAGTTTAATCTTTTCAAGGTTCATAGTTGCTTCTCAAAACAATGTCATCTCTAGGGTTCAAACATAAGTTTTTTACTCGAAAGTATATTGTGTTTTATCATTACACCCAACAATTATTGGTTCATGTCAGGGGCGAAGCCAAAAAAACTTTTTAGGGGGACCGTAATTAAATTGTAATTTTTACGATAGTAAAAATACAATTTCATCATTTGAATAGTCTATTCTTTATAATTTTTAAATGATTAAATTAAAATTTTATCATTTTTAAGAGGGTTAAAATGTAAATTTACCTTTATTAATTTAAAATTTTGAAAAAAATTATTTTAAGGAGGGTCGGGGCCTTTGCCAACCCGCTAGCTACACCCTTGATGCATATTATGTATATTGTTACTTAAAAGGTTATCGAAAATCCATTCAATTTAAAAACTAACAAACAATATTATAAAATAATTTTATCGAAATTACATATGATGAAATTCGAATCAAGATCATCATAACCTTAGAAGATCTTAATTTCACCATTTCAATCTATTTATTTTACCTACAATATATTTTAATATTATATTTAGATGCCAGTGTAACTAAGCTTCCCCTTAATTGGCCGCGGATAATAATGGCGTGGCGTAGGGTTAATGGATTGTTCATAAATGAAGTGAGTGAGATAGATGGAAATAGCAGCCTATGAATTCATTTAAGAAGGCCCGAGTTCTCATTTGCCAACCACATGCACGAGACCCAAATAAATATACAAAAAGAATAGGAACCTATCAATGTGAATGTACAGCAAAAGATCCAAGCTAGTTAAAAGTTCAAGTTACAAGAAGATTTTTATGTTGGAGGGGGTGGGGGGGTACTTCAATTTTTTATAAGTCAACCTTATTTACTTCAATATATATATAATGTACATGCTGATTTCCAGACTTCAACCGTACTAAAAACATGAAGAAAAATAAAATAAGACTTGGGGTCATCTATGTGCGTGGCAAAATTGGATTTGATGATAGTCATGAAAATCCTAGCTCTATATATAGATGTAATGTTTCATAATTATATTTCTCATTGACCATTTCAAACTAATCCATTCTCACCACTTCTTCATCCTCGTGAATCTAAAGAAGGCACCACCTCATTTGAATAAGGATGAAAATATAAATTTCAATATGTGAGAAGGGTTTTATTTAAATTACTCGTCCCGACAACGTGATGTCACGTTACGATGTGGCGACGTGCACCTTAAGTTTTTCTGTTTTATAATTTCCCACTTAAACTCTGATTAACTTAGAGTTATTCTAGTCAAATATGTTATGAAATTTAGCCTATAAATAAACCTTGGTTACTCTAAGTTTTACACAATAGAAACATTTAGATTGAGAGAATTATGTTCTTTGTTTTGAAGAGTTTTGCTTTTGGGGCTTCAAGTTTCTTTAATTCTCCTCTTCATCTTTTGTACTCTCTTTTATTATAGTGAAATTTCTTTTTGTCCGTGGTTTTTTATCCTCTTTTAAAAAGTTTTTTCACGTAAAAATTACGTGTTCGATATTCTCGATTTTATTATATTTACTTGTTTGTTGCATACACGAGTTAATTACTTACAAATATAATTTTGTTATTATTTTTTATATTTATTTTAAATAAGTTGGTTAACTGACAAATTTTAGGTCAATTCGGTTAGATCGATTTGTACCATATAAATTGATCGGTTTGATTATTGTATTTAATGGCAGATTAAGTCAGTTAAATTGAAAAAAAAAACGATCAAATCAGCCAAATTAGCTGTTCGCTCACCCCAAAAAAAACTTACGACATTATCGAATGATATATCAGCATTAAACTTTAAAATGTTGCAATTAAATTTTTAAAATGTTATTTTCTATCAATTAGGCTTTTGTGTCAACCTACCTATCAATTTTGATGTTAAATATCAACTCAAATATGATGTAAAACATATTTAAAACACGTCGATTAAATATTAAACATGCGTAACTATTGCATGAATAACTTAAATTTAATGTATTAAAAATATCATATCTAAAATATTTGATTAAAATTTGATTTACCAATTTGAACTGACATTTAACACCAAATTAATACGAGTTAATTGGGACTTGGGTCGCTATTTTTTATTTTCAATTACACCGTTGATTCTTTTGGAAAGTTCTCGACCTCTTACAAAAGCATTGTTTGTTCTTCAAATAGACATGTTTAAATTAATTAATTATTAATAGTAGCAATTAAAATTTCATGCATGGCACATGCATATGTATATACATTTACATCATATTCCCAAATGCAATGCATTTGGACTGACTGTTCATGATAATTTTATTCTCAATTATTTCATATTAATTTTAGGTCCTAGGTTTTCATTTAATCAACTTTGTTATGAAAAAAAAAATTACGAATTTCGAAGATGAAAAATCTTTTAAAAAAAATTAATTCCTTTCACTATTTTAAATATAAATTAAACATTATCAGCTGCATTGGATCACGAAATCTATGAATAATGGGTTTGAGGCAAATGTTTATGTTTTGTTGAAGCAAATTTTTTTGAATTATTTTATTATAAGTTCTGATCATATTTGTTATTTTTGACATAATGCTTAGAATTATCTATAGTTCCTGTTCAATTTATTAATAGAAAGATAATATGTTTCAGCACACTCGAACTCATATCCTCTTGTATTGACAATAATAACCATATCAATCGAGCTAATACTCAATCGGCTTTGAAGTAATGTATATGTATACCATAGTCAAACATGAAAAAGGAACACGTATGCAACTTCTTTTGGAAAACCCATGCAGAAGCAAACTCTAGATTTTGGACATGTAATTACCCTATTAAACATATAATAATATCATATAATTATAATACTATCTTTTAATTTGAATTCGTAAATCTCCAGGAATCATAATATATTCTAAATTATTCATTTTGATTTTGATTTTTTTACATTAGTGTCCCCATGATAGCAAGCATGGGGACATCAACCCAATATTATGATTCTATTTTATTATGTTAATCACTTTTTTAATAACTTAATCAAGGCTTATCATTATAATTTTCTTTTGGTCATACGGATTTTTTTTAACATATATAATGGTTTGTTTGAAAAAAAAATTAAAATTTTAATTTGATAGGCAGTTTTATGCATAAATTTTAATGTAAAAAAAATAATTAATTAATTACGACATAGCGAAAAAAAATATAAAAATATGTTTGTTAAATATATAATTCATTATATCAACTTTGTAAGTGATTTTAAGTATAATATAAATTAGAATTAAATAATGATAAACCCCTAAAATATATATTTGTTAAGTAAGATTTGGTTTTGTTATGACGTGTACAATCTAGATTTCATGCGTGATGGACTTTTGTGGGTTGATAACCAGTCGATTTCACGCGGTGTGGTCCCTACTTTAGAAATCTAACGTCTCTGATTCTGACACGTATAAGCTCAAAACCATTATGTTCATAGTAATAAGATACCGTCATGCATGCAAATATAGATTATATTTTAAATTAGTTTTTTTTTATTGAAAAATCCATAATTTAATTATTTTGACTAATGGTAAGAAAAATTAAAAATCGACTTGAATTTTAGTGTTTTAACATTTTTGAAATATAAATTAAAAATTACAATTATCCAAACAAATCTTATTTTTTATTTAATATATAATTACTTTATTTTTATAACGTAAAAATAAATATTTTATATTTAAAATAGTGAAATATTTATAACAAAATTGTGAAACTTTAACAAAAAAAATTCAAAAATAACGGAAAAAAGCTTATTTTATGAAAATAAATCGAGTAAACTCCTAAATTAATATTGAATAAATAATATTAAAAGATACAATAAATAAATTAACTAATAATTCATTAGTTTTAGAAAATTTAATTTTTCAAATTGTTTGGTGACATTTAGTCATAATCTTCTCAATAATGTGGTTGAAAAGGAATTAGGATGAAATGTCGTGGACCCAATTGAAAGATTCCATTTTTGGTTTTGAGTTTAGACTTGAAAGTTACTTTGAAAATTTTAGGTTCTCATACATTATGACTATTTCTTCTTCTTCTTAAGAATCACGTTCTCATTTTTTTTTTTTTTTTTTTTTTTGTAAAATTATAGTCCTTTTGATTTACTCCTTTTGAAAACCATACATATATAAGCCAATACAATGATCAAATTATATTTTAGCTCTCATAATCGACTCCTTTAAAAAAAATTCTAGCTTTGCCCTTATATCGTTGTATACAATGGCGGAGTCAGGAGGTTGGCAAGGACCCTGGCCTCCCTAAAATGGAAAATTTTTCATTTAGATCATTTATAATTTATAAAATTTTAAATTAATAATGGTGAAATTGCACTTTTCCCCCTAAAAGATAAAATTTTGATTTAATCATTTAAAAATTATAAAGATATAAACTATTAAAATAGTAAAATTAAATTTTCAATATCGTAAAAATATACAATTTAATTATGGTCTCCCAAAAATAATTTTCTGGCTGGTTGTATAGTCCATAGAAAATAGGGAGAAAAAGCAATAAATCATGATTAATTTGACTTCAAAAATATTGATAGTATCCATAAAAATATTATATGAAAGTGTCCAAAAGCACAACTTTGAAAAGGGATTTTTTTTTTTTTCAAAAGGACCCATATTTTGAAAACCATTGTATTTAAGAAGCAAGTCATTTTTCAAACTAATAATTGATTCTTCAAATTTTGGATTAAGTCAATGAAGTTGAGCTCTTGATGTTTTGCTGGATGCAACAATGTATATGTCAAATGTGGCTGATACAAAAGGGGAATTGGGGCTTATTGAATAAGTTTCTTACAAAACAATGATGTATTTAATTTTTCATTTTCTTTGTAAAACCATGTGGACCATAAACATTGCAAGCTTAACGTGTTCTAGGGTTATTTCCAATTTCTTACAAAAATTGACAATTCTAGTTTACAAAGGTTGTGATTTGATTAGTTGATGAAGTTAAGTTATTTTGAATTCAAGTCATTCGGATTTGAAATTTGAGTTTTTCAAATCGGATCTTTCAAATTTTGGTTACTTTAGGGTTTAGGTCATTTTATCATGGAGTGAAGTAAGAAATTGTGTGACGCGACCATAAAAATTTAAAAGCTTTGGGAGGGAAAAGCTAGAAATTTGTATTAAATTAGCTTGAATTGAATTTATTTTTTTTACATTCTTGAGAGGGGTCAAAATTGCAATTTTTCCATTCAATAAAAAAGGTAGTAGGGATTAAATTGAATTTTCAATACTTGGGAGTGACTAAGGTTGAAATTATACCATCAATCAAGGGGTTGTTTGCCCCTTGACTAAATCCTTGCATTTTAAGTTACTTATTCGGATCATTCTTTGGACGAGGCGTAGCCTAAGGGGTAGGCCTTGCCTTCAGTTAAATGGGTAAATTGCTTTTTAGCCCCACTCTAATATAAATTAGGCTTTTCTTAATATTTGATTAAATGGAAAAATTATAGTTTTAGCTCTTTTGAAAAATTAATAATTTAATTTAAATATTTTAATGCAAGAATTTTAGCTTTGATCTTCCAAATTTTATAAATTTATCTCGATCTCCTTTAAATAATATTTTTTTGACTTCACTCCTATTTTTTTTTTTTTTATTTACTTCATTACATATGACTCATAACTCTTCCTCAAATCTTAAATAAGAGGATAATACATTTTAACGCACTCGAACTCACGTCTTCCTATATTGACCACGATATTGATACCGACTAAACTAAAACTCAATCGCAACTTCACCCCATTCTTTAGATGCAATAAAAATCAATGTTGTTAGTCGAATCCGTTTCAACCCAACTATTCAAATTATGCCATAATATAAATGTAAGATTTACATATTGCGACAAACATCGAAATCAATTATTTGTCACAAAGCAAACCTAACTAGTGGCTCCAGTGAAAAAGAGGATGATATTCATCCTAGGAGACCCGGGTTCGAGCACCTATGCGTGTACGGTGTGTGTGTTGTCAATCGGTTAAGAAAGTATGAACAGATACTACATTATAATCACACTAGTATATTTAAAAAAAAATATTTGTCACAAAGCGTTTATTATTTAATAATAAGAATTTAATTAATGAATTGAAAAAAAAATATTTAAAAAGGAAAAATGATTGCATTACCCTCATGTGGTGGTAAGAGAATTGGTCCAGCAAGTCATCTTCAATGGGTAAATCAGTCTTTTCAACTTTATATATATCCAGTCCTGTGAAGCCCCAATCTTTGTGAAAATGCAAACACTTAAAAGAAGGTAGACACGTGGCTATTTTATGTTGGTGACAGCTAATATGGTTCCAGAAAGTAAGGAGTGAGACCCTCCCCACGCTAGGGAAAACGATAGGGCAAAATAAAAAAAATTTAAAATTTTTAGTGTTAGGATTAAATTGATAGGTTTTATAAAAATTGAGGGTTAAATTTATTAATTTTTTAGAATTAAAATTAAAATTAAAATAAAAAATTTCGTAAACACCAAAGTTAAATTTATTGAATTTTTTATATTTAGGATCAATAATGTGTAAATATTAGAGGATTAATTTTGTTACTAGATAAATAAAAGAAGTTCACATCAACTTAAAGTGACTAAAATATTTAATTTCAAAAAATTTAGTGACTAAATCAAAAAATTAATAGTTGAATAACTAAAATAGAAAGAAAAACATAATTGGGTGACAATTTTTATAGTTTACAAATAAACAAATAATTTTCAGCAAGAATATAACGTTTTCATCATCATTTAAAGATAAAATTTACCGAAGAGACTAGTTTCTACGTTTCAAAAGACATAAGAGCTAATTTGCCCATTTTTTAGTAGAGGGACCGAAAGGGGTTTCCTTGATACTTTTACCTCAAAGTAGTTAATACCATCAAGGTATAAATAAAAAATTCCAAAAATGAATACAGTTAAGGGACCAAAACAAGAAATTAACCAAATTTTCCCCTAAGGAGGGACACGTTGCCATAGTGATAAACAGAGGACGGTACCCAATCTTGTTGACTTGGCTTAAACTTTTGCTTATTTATACAAGTACGTCCGCTTACGGACCCTACACATCTCTCTTTTGCTGCGTTTCATACCCCCCCCCCCCCCAAAAGCTTCGTTGAGAAAGCTCCACCATGGGAAGAGCACCTTGCTGTGATAGAAATGGTCTGAAGAAAGGTCCATGGACACCTGAAGAAGATCAGAAACTTATTGATTATATTCAAACACATGGTTATGGTAATTGGAGAACATTGCCCAAGAATGCTGGTAAAGTACTGAATCTCTTCTTCACCTTTATTTCCATTGATGAATATGTTATAATGGAGTTTTGGTTGTTGTTGAATAAAATAGGGTTACAAAGGTGTGGAAAGAGTTGTCGTCTTCGTTGGACTAATTATTTAAGACCTGACATAAAACGAGGCAGGTTTTCCTTTGAAGAAGAAGAAACCATCATTCAACTCCACAGTGTGTTGGGCAACAAGTGAGTTTCATTTCAGTTGTTTCAGTTTTGGTAAAATTGTCATGGAGACCCCTGTATCAACAGTCAGATTGCATTCTCAAAACTTATCTTTCCGTTAAAAACTGGTCCCTATACGTCAGTATGAGATACACGTGGCATATCACATGTCTTTGTCTAGTTTAAGTAGAGGTGCAAAATGCAATCTAATTATTTGAAAGGATTAAATAGAAATCTTTTCATTTTGGGAGGCTAAAGTGCAATTTTACCATATAGTAACATTTATTAAGGGACTAAAAAACAAATTTCCCATTTACCTTGTTGTTTTCTTTAATGTTTTTTTATTAAATATGTGCAATGTATAGGTGGTCTGCCATAGCTGCACGGTTGCCGGGAAGGACAGATAATGAAATAAAGAACTATTGGAACACACATATTAGGAAGAGGTTGCTTCGAATGGGGATTGATCCAGTGACACACAGTCCACGATTGGATCTTCTTGATTTGTCTTCAATCTTAGGTTGTTGTTCTTTTTATAACCAGTCTCAAATGAACATGTCGACGAGGTTCCTCGGCGGCGGCGGTGGTGTTCAACCCTTGGTGAACCCCGAGATTCTAAGGTTAGCCACGTCTATCATGTCATCACCTCAACGTGAAAACCAAAACCCAGATTTTCTTTTACATGAAAATCAATACCAGCAACCGCCATTAATGCAAAACACAAATGTAGCAGAACCAGTGATGAACAACAACCCGAACGTAATAATAGACCAGTTCCCATTTAATGACTGTTTCACTGACTGGCAAAACAATGCCAATGCCGTACTCCCATATTTGACCGAAGATAATTACGTTCCGGTACCGTCAAACTGTTACGGCGGCGGAAACGGAGAACCGAGCTTCAGGACGCCGTCTTCATCCAGTCCAACGCCGTTGAATTCAAACAATTCAACGTACATCAACAGTAGCAGCACTGAAGATGAAAGCTATAGCAGTGATATATTGAAGTTTGAAATCCCAGATTTTTTGGATGTTAATGAATTCATGTAATTTGCAAAAAAATTAAAAAATTAAAAAAATCAAAATACTCACAAATGAGGTTTTGATTTTTTGGATTCAGTGAAGGGGTTGTTGATGTTGTTGATACGTGTAAAACCTTCTGCTAATTATTAATTTTTGTGTTGTTGTTGTGATTTTTCTCAAGCTTACTGTATTAGGAAGTAAGGTCTTACTTTTTTTTTCAATTAAATCCTTTTTATTATATTGAAAAGTTTCCCATTATTGATATGTCCCTACCATTATTTAACTATTATTTTCGATATCATTGCTTTGTATCTTATCATATTATTATTACATTAGTCGTTTTTATCATATTTTTATTCAAATCATGTCAAATATAAAGACAAATGTCTTCCTCCTATGTGTTTATACACATGAATATATGTTTGAGTTTTAGTTTGATTGGTATTGATATTATTATCAATGTAGAAAAATGTGAATTTGAATACGTTGAAGCGCATTATCTTCTTATTTATAAATTAAAAAAAATTATAAATAATTCTAAATATTATTTTAAAAAAAATAAATATGATCATACATCGTAAAATCAATTTATTAAATAAAAATGGAATCAAATCATACATAATGATGATGGTGTTGGCTTTGCTCACAAGATTTGACACTCGTAATAAATAAAGCAAGTATCTTTTTAGCCCTTCCTTAATATGTGCAATCTTTTGCCTATAACAAGAAAGTGTTTTAACTTAAACCACTACACTGCATAATAAAAAATATAAAAAAGGTTATTTGCAATAGACATCCTTGAATTATAATTTAAATTTTAAATAAATTTTCAAATTTTAAAAGATTTTAATTGAGTCTTCAAAGTATCAATATCAAATTAACTATATCCTTCCATTTCCCGAACTATTAGTTTAGATATGTAGGGAAGATGCCAAAGGCCAGGCAGGACCCTAACCCCTAAGTGATAAATTATCATTTTAATCTTTAAGTTTTTAAAATTATGTTAGTTTAATAGTAAAAATATACTTCACCACACCCAAAAATAAATTGTACTTTAAAAGTTTTAAAGTTTTAAAATTTAATTTTGACCTCCAAAGAAAAATTTCTCACATGGATCAAATTAAAAAAAATTCCCATATATTACAAAAACAAATAACCCTAGAATACGACTTTTGTGGAATTAACCCTAAAATATATATATATATATATATATTATAGGAGAAAGGTTTTGGCTTCATAGATCCCGACAAGTATTCAAATACTGGCGGGCTTTCCGGCCACAACAACGTCGGAGGTCGTGAATACGACACGTGTACATGCCACCTGTTACGGCTACTGTCTTTTCAGATAGTGATAAAGTAGGTAATTTTGCATGGGGGATTATGGTAAATTGCGGGGTTTGACCTAAATAATAATAATAATAAAATATAAGGGCACGTGTCGACCTGTCCCATAAGGGCTCGTGTGGGGGACCACCATTAAAAACCATGGCGGGGCTCTTGTGTCTTAATGATCTCTGATCACGTCAGCATTTAAGGGACACGTGGACTCAATCATGCATGGGGTTTTTGACTTTTTTGAAACACTTAAAAGCCTAACCGGTTGACCGGGTAACCACAGTTAACCTCAACATTGACTTTTCTTCTTATCATTAACATGTAATTACTTACTACTTTGTCTTTATGCGAAAAAAGAAAAATCACATAATCATGCTTAATTAATGATGGTTTATATTAATCCATGATTAACTTAGTTCACACTTAATTTTGTGCACCAAAGCTTTTTAGGCCAAATGAAGCAGAAGCATGATGTTTTTTTGTGAATTACAATAACAGGATAAAATTTGAACAACAAACGCGACTAGCACGATTCAAATTCAGGTCACACCTAGGACGGTAAATACCTTTTGACCATCAGGTCATCACATGGGATTCAAAAGTATTGATATTTGAGTATTCAAGTTCAAATTTTATCATGTGTAATTACGATATGTGGATCTTCAATTTTATTATTTGTGTATGTCATGTGTGAGCTTTGTCCAGTTCTTCTTCCATTATGTTTTATATTTATAATAGTGAAACTTTTAAAAAAAAATATTAGTATAGGGTGAAACTAAAAGTCCGACTCAATCTGCAAGTTTAACTATCTGGTAATGCAGTACATGCATGCATGAGTTTAAGATTATATTGTATAAAAAAATTAGTTCAATATTAAAAAAAAATTCGTTAATTTGTAATTTAGGTTCACATTAGAATTCGAATTTAAACAATCCAAGCCTACCTCCCTTTTATAAAAAATAAACGTTATTAATTTACCTATAAGTAGGCCCTTCAACCCCAAAATGTAAAATTTTAGTCTTAAATCTTTTTAAAAAGTAATAAATTTATAAATTAAATAAAGATAAATTTTATTTTTTTGAATAAAAACTGATATTATTTATTAATGAAAACGGTAACATATCATACAAAGACAGATAGATTGCAAATCAAACACCAAAGAAAACCCTAAACAAGAAAAAGATAACAACTATTACCTCCTACCCACAACTAATGTAGAACCGAAAGAAAACTCAATCATCTCTGATGAGCCCCATCCCCATAAATCAATGAAACTTTTGAAACGTCCCAGCTCCACAGTAAGAGAAATCTTACCGTCGCACCCGACAACAGATGAGTTAGAGGTCCACGTCTCCAACGGTTTTCTTGGTACATATTGTTTATTTATATACGGCTCTTGTCTTTCAACAGTAGTTTTTTTTCTTTTGTTTCTTATGTTATTTTGCTTTTTTGCCACATAAACTCGTGCATGGAAGCTCATATTATCATATATTTGCTTGAAATTATAAGCTCTTTTTCTTTTATTTTCCTTTTTCAATTTCGGCTTTGTATTTTACATTTATTTCTGCATATGAAGCAACAATAAACACAAGGAAATATATATGGATGGAAATTGGAAAGCCTTTCACTTTCTTCTCTTCACATATATCCGCAAAAATGGACCAACTTTTGTTTACACTTTATAATTTGATTTTTTTTTTCAGCGTAAAATCGAGGGTATCTTCGAGTCACATTAAACTCAAGACTAATGGTAAAATTCTCCCGACAAATGTACGTTCCGAAGTTAGAACTTGTGTTGGGCGAGGCCTCTACAAGGAGCCAGCCAGGATCCTTGACCCCAAATGGTAAAATTACCTTTAAGGTTTCTTGAACAATTATAAATTAATATATTGGTAAAATTCTGTTCCTTTAAAATTTTTTCTACCTTTGCTCTTGGGCATCTATCACCTCAACCAACAACTTCTTGATATTTTATATTTAATCTTTTTTGTACTTTAGTTTGAAATAATTTGATCCTTCTACTTTAAAAACATTATAAGTAGCTCCAAATTGATAACTGTAGTTATTGTTAGAGAAACAATGTGAATATCTATAGATTTGTTAGCCGTTTACGATTAGTAATATTATTAATTTTGATCTACTAATGATATTATCAAAATTATATCACAAGTATAAAGATTAGATCTCGTTTTTTAATTTAGTGAATCGCTATATATTTATAAGCAGACCAAATGTCTTGGAAGGTTCTTTTCCTCTTTTACCAATTATAAAAGCCAAAGCCCCCCATGTAAGGTTTACGTAATTTATACGTCGAATGTAGAGAAAATTGAAGATAAGGATATTATTAGGGTTTGGAGGTGTTAATTATGGTAGAAAAATTTTGAGTTTATGAAGGTAAGGGGTAAGGTTCTTCTTTGACTATGAACCGACCACAGCCCGAGAAATAGACACAGTACACCATTTCTCGACCGACCAAAGAAATTTTGTTCTTTTCAACATGTTGAAATGCACTCGAAAGTGGATTCCTGTCTTAATATGCATTTAGGGTTTCACTTCTTCTTCTTCTTTTTTTTAAATCTTGTAATGAAAATGTGGAGAATTTTGTGTTTAAGGAAGAAATGTCTTTGTGACAATGATTGTGAGATTAAAAAGAAGGAAAAGAAATTATAGTTGATGCACGCATTGTCAACTAACTTAGATACTAATTAACCTTTCATCTAAATGAATTTTGTTGAGTGTTTTTGTGTGTTGGTCTTTTAAGGAAGTTAATTTTTTTATTTATATAATACGATTTCTGAATATAATATCTTAAGTAGGTTTTCATGCATTTCAACACGTATCCGATTATAAGATTTACACGTGTTCCTTAAATGCGGGTGCACTTGCATGATGATGTGAACCCACCACGTGCAAACCATATGATGCAAACTATGCAGACAATCATTACTGAAGTAAAGAGGATCAGGTCAGTCCCAACCGAGTAAACGGGTAGCGGGTTGGTAATGACGAGCACCATAACAAAGGTAATATGTTTATCTATCTTTATTATTAATTTGAATTTTTTTTTGCGAATATTATGTATTTTTGTAATGTTTATAAGGCTAATATTTGATGCAGTATATAATTTTAAACATAGTGAATTAAAAATTTAAAAATAAATTCACTTAACTTTATTTTAAATGATGTGTTATTAAGGGCGACGTTTTGTACGGTAAAATTTTCTTTTAAGCGCTTAAAATTTATATAAAATGTTGAAAAATTGTGTTATGAACCCAGTATCTTATAATTCAATTATCATCCTATAATATAAATTTTTTATGACTAATTTAGAAGCCCCATGATGATAACGCAAAAAAATTGAAAAAAATTATATTTTTAAATTGTTACGATTTTACAGAATCAAAATTTAGTTATTGAGATTTTTTAAGAAATTGACTCTGTAAATTTATCGTTTTGGCTCTTTAAAAAACAATATAAATAGGAGGTCATTTTTCTCAAATTTTTTTAAAGAACACAATAAGAAAAAAAAAACTTCTCAACTTCTCTCATCCTTTCATTCTCTAAATTTTAGTGTTTTGTAAAATTACACGAGAGAAAAGTTCTGACTAAGAGATTGGGTTTTAAGTGGGATCGTTTGTGACCCCTTCAATTTTTTCTGAGAATTGAACCTAGTGTGGTTTCGTCGGTTTTCTTGCAGTTTATTTTTTGATCAGATTTTTGACTAATTGCTTTTGTTTTTTTCGGTTTCGATTCTTTTCAAGAAGAGAAATATCAATTGTGTTCCACCTTCTTTATTATAGTGTACGAATGTTAAAGTATTGTGTTAATCTTAAGGGGCGACGTCCATTACACAATTATATCGATTAGAATGAATTTACTTCTAAAATAATAATTCTTCCACGACAAAATAATTATTTTATTTATTTATATTCAATTTAATTTCCTGTCATTACTAACGATTTTATTTTACAGTAATATATTTCGAACACCCCAAAGCATGAAAGGTAAATTCTAAAATGTCAAAAACTTGGGAATATATTCCGATGATGTGACGATAAGAAGACGTTTTGTAATGTGAATTGTCATTAAAGATAGTAGACTTTTTCGATTGTATATATATGTGTATATATGTCATTGGATAATTGTAAATTTTCGTTAATCCAACCTTAGCTAGCTAGCTGTCTGGAAAATGACTTAGAAATGGTTAATTGGTCTTGGACTATTCTTGTTCTGAATTTAATCGTCTTTCTTTTTCTAATTTAACTCTAAAATTTGAATTCTATTAAAATGTGATGACATGATAATCGACGAATTAACTATGTTATTATCTAAAATTTTTAAAATATATATTTTTTAGATTTTATATGAAATTTTTTAAAATTTTAATATGTGACACTTAAAAAAAATTATATCATCGTACTTTAAAAAAATCTAAATTTAGAGACTAAATTAAAAATTGTAAAATTTCAAAATTAATGTGTGAATAAAGATCCTTTTTTATCAGGTGGAAATTGTCACTAGCTAAGTTAGCTTTTGGTTAAAATTTACTTAAAACAAAATCAAAGACGGAACGAAGGGAGCTAATAGAGGTTTCGGTTCCTTTAAAACGGAAAATTTTTATGAAGGGTTTTTTTGTCCAAAATTAAGGGTTATCTCCGGTAAATGATTAATGGGCTCAAATATATTAATATTTAAGCTTGAAAAATTGTCCCAATTTAGCCATTACTCTTAGTGAATTTATTAGCTCTGTTCATTTTGGGTTAGGCTTACTGTTTAAGTTGTATCGAGTTCGAATTATTTTGGTTTTTTAATAAAGTATTTTAGTTTGATCATTATTATTTTTATTTATATTTGATAATTAATTTTGGGTCATTTAAATTCGAGTAGTTTTAAGTTCTAGTTATTTAGAGGTAAATTTAGAAAAAATATTAAGAAAGTTCATATTTGAATTATAAAATTGAGAAGTCAAAATATAATTTTATCATTTATTAATTTATAATTTTATTATTTTTTAAAAGAAATAAATAGTTTTTTTTATTTTGAGGGTAAATTATTATATATAAATTTATAATTTAATGATTTTAAGGGAGTTAAAATGTAATTTTTTATTTCGAAGGTTGCATTCATCCTTGTAGTTATTTTGGGTTCACGTCATTTTCGTGTTCAAGTTCGATGGGTTTAAGTTGTTGATTTTTTTTAGTAATTGAATTTAATTTTTAGTTCAAATTAATCGAATCAAACTTTTTAATTTAAATCGGAGTTACGAGTTTAACTTCTAATCATTTCAAGTTCGGATTATCCTGATTTTTAAATTTAATCATTTCAAGGTTTTTTTGTTGGGTTTGGAGCTCAAGTTCATTTCATTTCATCTTGTTTGAGATATTCTAAGCTGGCTTGAGTCATTTTCGGGTTTAGATTGAATGAGTTGAAGGCTTTTTAATGATGAAATCAGGTTTTTTTTTTAATAAAAATCAATTCAATTTTTTTATTCAATTTAATTAGTTGGAGTGAATTAACATCTCTAGCTTAAAGGATTTGAGATATGGGGGAGGCCGATCAAGCTTTAGCATGAATGAAGCCCATGAAAACCGATCAAAGTTTTGGCCCATCAAAGGCAGCCATTGATCTTTCTCTCCTCTTCTTTCTTTCTTTCTTCTTCTTCCTCTACCGCCGCTAGGTCACGAGAAGAAAGAGTAATGAACTTGGGCCAAAATTACACATCACAAATTTGATGTTAATCAGAAGAGAATCATCCATGAGAAAATGCATTCAACAGCATCTTCTTCAGCTACTTCAATTTTCCACCGCCTTAGCACTGTAGCCTCTTCGAAGCCCCATCTTCTACCTTCCCTCTCTCTATATCGCCATGTCCAGGTTCGTCTCTTTACCCTTTATTTCTACTTTCTTTTCTGGGTTTTTTAAAGGGTTCTTGGGTTTGGATTTATTGGGGGATTAGTTGTGTTTAATGGTGTTAAAGCTTTCTTTTTGTTGTTGTTTTAGACAGTTTGAAGTGAAATAAAAAACGGAATGTTATTGAAGAAGGTTTTCTCTGTTATTGAGCTGTAGCAAAGTGTAATTGTTTTGAATCATTACATTAAAGGTTTGAGTTTTATTGAAATAAAGTAAGAAAGTAAACTTCTTGCTGTTTTGTTGAGTGGAATTGACGACTGGGTTTTTAGTACTTTTGTCTTTCTGTGTAAGATTTAGAATTGGTTCTAAGGTTTTTCATAATTTACATGGTAGATGATGAGTGAATTGTTGGAATGCAGACTTTTGAGATTTGCAAATATTAGGAAAGCTGTGGAATCTGCTATTTCTAACCAGAGGTCGAACCGTTCGGAATTTAGGAAGTATGCGACAGTGGTTGCTGTCGGGTTGCATTTGCCGCAGTATAGAGTGTTCTCCCATTATAGGTTCAACAGTGGAGGAAAGGCTCCATTCTTGTTGCAGAATACAAAGGAAGGGTTGTGTCGAGGTTATTTTGGCAAGAACCGTTCCTTTGTTTCTGCAAGTAGTGCAGAAACTCATCATGCCCAAGTTGCTTGGAAAAGGCTTACACAAAAATGTTCTGCCGGTGGTCGAACATTCCCTCAGATAAGCACGACTGCTCAAGCGGTCAGCTTAGCTTTGTCACACTCGCACTTGATAGTACCTGGTATTTTTGGCTTGACATGTGGACGAATAGCATTGGCACAGAGGACTTTAATAGAAACAGATTACTACCCATCGCAGAATACTTTATCTATGCGTGCACGAGATGGACACGCTTTTGTTTCTGCTCTACTACTTTCAGCTGTAGAAGGTGTTATTTTGCTGGTGAGGGCTATGTTTCTTGCGGTTTTGTTCTCTCCTAGCATAATAATGGCACCATTTGTCGACGCTTTTGGTCCGCAGTTCAGGAAAATGTGGCTTGAAGTTGTGCATCGGTCACTTGAAAAAGCAGGTCCAGCTTTCATAAAGTGGGGTCAATGGGCAGCAACAAGACCAGATCTCTTTCCTAGAGATCTATGCATCAAACTGTCAGAGCTTCACAGCAAAGCTCCTGAGCACAGCTTTGCCTACACAAAGAAAACTATTGAAAAAGCATTTGGCCGTAAGCTATCTGAAATTTTTGAGGCTTTTGAAGAAGAACCTGTGGCATCTGGAAGTATAGCTCAGGTGCACCGGGCATCTTTGAGATTCCGCTATCCTGGTCAGCGGGTCAAGCCCATGGTAGTTGCAGTAAAGGTTAGACATCCTGGTGTTGGAGAATCAATTAGGAGAGATTTTGTGATTATCAACTCGGTGGCTAAATTATCAACACTCATCCCTACTCTGAAATGGTTGAGATTGGATGAGAGCGTCCAACAGTTTGCTGTTTTCATGATGTCTCAAGTTGATCTTGCAAGGGAAGCTGCCCATTTGAACCGTTTTATATACAACTTCCGAAGCTGGAGGGATGTTTCTTTTCCTAAGCCTGTGTATCCACTTGTGCATCCCGCTGTTTTAGTGGAAACTTACGAGCAAGGGGAAAGTGTTGCACACTATGTTGATGGCCTTGAAGGACATGATCGGATTAAGTCTGCACTCGCTCATATTGGAACTCATGCACTTCTAAAGATGCTTCTGGTAACCTTTTTATGTTGTCTGCTTGAGATTTAAAGAATGGCGATTCTGGTTTTCTAGAAACTATAATTCTCTTCTTTCAGGTTGACAACTTTATTCATGCTGACATGCATCCGGGAAATATCCTTGTTCGGGTGTCTCAAAGCAAGGCTTCTCGAAAACAGCTTTTTAAAAAAAAGCCTCATGTCATCTTCCTTGATGTAGGCATGACTGCTGAACTTTCAAAGGGTGATCGTGTTAATTTATTGGAATTTTTTAAGGCTGTTGCCCGTAGAGATGGTCGTACTGCTGCAGAGAGCACTCTTAGACTATCGCAAAGACAAAACTGCCCAAACCCAAAGGCTTTTATCGAGGTGATGTATATAGATTAACCCGAACTGTTCTTTATCCTCCATCATCTGTTGGTTTGTCATTTTAGATGAATGCATTAATGGTCAGTCATCAATGTTCCAAATTAGAATATCTTTTTCTGCTTGGTTTTTTAATACCTTGTTCCAACTTCCAACAGGAAGTAGAAGAAGCCTTCACTTTCTGGGGTACTCCGGAGGGTGATCTAGTCCATCCGGCTGAATGCATGCAAGAATTGCTTGAGAAAGTAAGGCGTCATAAAGTCAATATTGATGGCAATGTATGCACTGTGATGGTCACAACTTTGGTTCTTGAGGTATTGTCTTGATCAACCATTTGAGATGTCTTATATGAATTTGTTCTACATTTGGCATCATTTACCTGCTAGAAATAACATCTTCCAAATGTTTACTCATGCTTATTTGCCGTGCTTTCTGTTTTTCCGCGGGAAACAAAATAGATAGATATTTTCCTAGTCGTCAAAGTAAAATAGATGTTATGTATTCCCATATAAGGATTGTTTCATAGTAGTCCTAGGTCCAACTTGCAGAAATGCCTTCATAATATGAAGATAAACCTAGTCCACAGTCATTATTACCATTTTAGATTATTGATTTAATTGATATCACATTTTGGTACTTGTTTAAATTTGTAGGGTTGGCAAAGGAAACTTGATCCAGGATATGATGTAATGCAAACACTGCAAACATTGCTACTCAAAGCTGACTGGGCAAAATCTCTTTCCTACACTATTGATGGGTTGATGGCTCCATAGAACATTATCCGAAAGTACGGTTAGCCGAATGCATCCTCCCAAGGGATCTTTAGGATCATGTATTTCTGTTTCTAGAAAAAAAGAAAAAGAAACAATTTTGATAGAGCCAAGATGCTAGAATATACCGGTCGTGAAAAGCATCATGAGTATCATTTATCTTTTAACTTGAAATTTTGAGCTATGTTAAGTTTCATCCATATGTAATTATTTGTTACTTTTCCCCTATTCATTGCTGTTATATCTTTAAGCCCTGATGACTCACAGGTGAAAACAGTTAAAGGGCAACACGAGAGGAATAAAAAGTCAAAAAAACTATTCTTTTTTTCTTTAAATTCTTTGCATAAAATGGATGGACAAACAGTTAATTAGTGTAGGGTTGGAGTGTTTATTTGAGTTAAAGCTATCTTTCCGTAAATAATATATTGATTTTTAAATAGTTTTATTGTATTGCATTTGGGGGCTTCACGTGACATTTACTGTGCTGTAATCTCTTGTTCTCTGCTGTAACATACAGGAACTAATTTACCTAAACAAAAAAGTAAGGCAAAATGCAACTTAACTCAGTACAATGCAAGAAAATGGTGGAAAGGGTTTCATAGGGGATCAGTTAACCGTGTAAAGAAATTGAATTGCATGGTTTTGCACTTAATATCAAAAATAGCAAGAGTCAATTGACAATTGTACAGTTTTCAAGCTTTTCGCATGAACAAATGGGAGAAATTAACTGTGGTTATATATTCAAAGAAAAAAGTAAATAGTATGAATGATTTTCCATCCTAGGGTATAGTAAGTACATGGCTGATGAATATTACACATTTACAAACTCAATTGCAGCAAACTGGCCGAGTTTCATATAATTCAACTTCAATGGACAATGGGAGGAGAGATAGAATGGACAATTGCATCAAAACCTCTGTGAAAGCCACATGCTATTTGCTGAGAGCAATACTTCAAAAATGGGAAAAAAACCATAAGAGCAGAAGTCGCCAGCAGCAATAGCCATAAACTGAGAATCTCTTACAGTACATGTCATTGTTCTTTAATCCACCCTCAAACTACTCACTGAGCTCAGCACTGGACCTAAACCTCAAGAATGAGACATTATGTTATAGTTGTAATTTCAGTTGAAGTTGATGATTATCATTGCTATTTGCGGATAAAAAAAGACCTTAATAATTCCAAAAGCAACTTACTCCGAACATATAAGCTCGCGGATTTCTTTTATTGCTGCACTAATCCTATACAGGGCCATCTTCTCAACCTGATTTTAGGAGCAAAACCAGAATTATATTTGCATTAATGCAGAAAATGAACACTGTTAAGTCATATTTTGAAAATTTACCTCAAACTTTTTTACTTTGGCTTTATGATTGTCTGGAAGCAGACGAAATTCATTGATCAACCGGATGCACTCGGTCACATTTTCCGGTGAAACAAAGTCCAAAACCACATTAACACAGGACTACAGGTTGTCAGGGGAAAGAAAATAATACTTACAGCCATATAAATTGGTAAAATTTCTAACCAAAACAATAACTTGTAATTCATAAAATTGCAAAAGTAGAGAAGCATATGAAAATTTGCACATAACATCATTCAGTAAGTTCTATAACAGTTGTTCAAGACTAAAGATATCGGTAGTATGTGTTACCTTAACGTTTCTAATCTGGTATGGACAACCAGCTGGAATAATTACGGCTTCTCCAACATGTTGTTCAAATGTCCAGGGCTCAATTTCTAGAAGCAGTACAAGGTCAAAAGGATTTCAGAAAGTTTGTCCTTAACTATAACAAGAGATAACAAAACCGAGTACACTCACCATACTCCTCCTTCAGCCTCCTTTTGTGACTTGTATCAAGAAAGAAATTCTGATCAAGTATTGGATGAACCACCTACAGCAGGAGTGTTAAACAATCAGCATTATGTCCATTCTGCTAGCACAGTGGTAAGTCTCATAACTGGTCTTACATGTTTTTGAAAGCCACATGTATGACCAAACTCATTTGAATGCTTCCTAAGGTACTCCATAAGCTTTGGAACATCCTGTCTGCGGAAGACATCCCATTCTGCACCGCAAGACTTGGCCAAATCTGTTCTTTTCCCAAAGATTTCCTGATCTTCTAATGCTTCTGAGCTGTGAATGGTATCGCATGGATGTAGTGCAGCTTCAGAATTTGAATTACAGTCGGAATCAGAATCAGAGTCAGAGTCAGAGCTGTCTTCCTTATCATGTGCATCATGCACCGCAGAAGGTGATCGAGAAAGTTTTGGAACAGTGTTACGAGAATGCATTTCTTTACTGATCGTACCATTCAATCCTACTTTTATGTTTTCACCATTTGATTGAGATTTTTCCTTCACTTCATTAGCCATCTTTTGATCAAGGTGAGTCTTAGCAAGCTCCCTTTCGTCTTGAATTTTTTTCTTTTTCATTAACTTTCTTATTTTATTAAGTTGCTTCATGCAAACAGGAGCATCTGTAGCATGTGCCAAAACATTAACCTGTAATAGGAGGGAGGAAAGAAACACAAATAAACGGCAAAGGTTACTTACATCTGCACGATGTTTACAATAAGGATAATGAATGTACGAATTAAAGGGTCTCCACAATAATTATATTACATAAGCTTTGTGTTGATCAATTAGACACACATATAGGAACTGTTCATTAACAAATATCTTAGAGCAAAAGCAACTTACATTCCAGTCAAGATAACTTCAATAAAATGTGCATCATACCAAGTTCGAAATGGGATAAAATGACCAAGATAAAAGAGAAGGATAGAGATAGACATACCATATCACATAAACCGTAACACAAATTTGTCACAGAATTGGCTTGTGCAAGTTCCTCACCGCTGCAATAAGAGATAGAGACAGATGGACCTAGGTCAGACTTCGTGATTTCTTGTGGCAACCTTGCAGCAATGTTCAAAATGCCACTTCCAGGATCCATATATTCTCGAAGTGGTAAAGATTGAATGATTTCAGAATAATGATCCGGGAATTGTTCTTGAAATAAAGTAGGAGAAAGCCAGCCCTTCAGTTTCACCTTCTCATCACACATACTAGATTGTGCCAGCCCCCTTAATGACCCCAAAAATAACTGCTTAATACCAATTTCAACCTGCCAGCATATATAAGGCAAAATTGTTTATAACTTATAAGTCACTTAAGATCCTAGAAGGCAGCCAAACATAATGAAAAGGACTCAAATGCCAACTCTCATGATCCTTTTTTAAAGAAAAACAAAATGACTGGCAAGCAAGAAATCTCATAACCAGTGGGCATACGAAAGAATCAAGCAGATAGATGCACATGGAAGTTTAAATGCACTTTCATAAATGCCTTATATTAGGATTATGGAGATGGAGTGATGAACTAAAGAGGAACAGTTTATCTTCCTTTTAACTCCAAAAATTGTAGTTTGATATGGCGTTGTAATTTAGAAAACTAACCTCAAACCAGTCCGAACAACTTGTAGTTTTGCTTGGCTCTTCATTCTCAGCTTTGGCAACACTATTCTTAAGATATGAGCAAAACAAGAATATTGGATCCCAGCTTAAAGCAGTAGTCCGAAGAACATTCCGAAATATTACAGGATGGCCTTTACACCAATGCTTCTGGAAGTGCTCCAGGTTATCACCATGAATGTTCAATATAGTGGGGTAAAATAGGAAGTTATCATTTGAATTCTCTCTCCTAGAAGCCTCTTGCAACTGCTTCACCCTTTTGGCTTCATCATCTGTCGCAGGACATAAGGAGCAGCATGAAAAAGTATCAAATGCTTCCGGCAATTCATAGCTGCCAACTATCTCTTCAGCACTTACTTCCAGCTCTTTGAACCAACTTTGCGGCAAAATACATCTCATATCAAGAAGGCCATCACCACAACCACCGAACTCACTAGATGGGCATGATATAGGAACACTGCCATCAGGAGCTTTCTGACTAGGCAATGATACAGAAGAATCAAAATACCTACTGTCAGAGGTCTGCCTAGTTATTCTTACAGATTTCCTATCTGAAAGGCAAATACCAGGCAAACAAGTTTTCCTTCTCTTTGGGCTTTTGCAGTTAACTTCTTTGATGCTTCCGAATAAATTCCCTTGAAAGATATCCCAACAACAACTTAAGCAGAGGTTATATGAACACTTTGGGCAGCTTCTATGGAAATCCAGAATGAAAGTCTTGCAGTAACTGCTGCTCCAGAAGGAATATCATCACCAAAGAGCGACCAAAAACAAAATTACATAAATTTTATGGAATACATTTTAAGAAACAAAGAGCATACCAACAGTATTCCTTATTGCCACCAGATTCAGCAGGTTGGACCTGAATATCACAGAGTTTTTTGCCTATGATACACAAGAAGGCATCACAACCTCTTCCACTGATTAAAACAGAATGCTTTAATAAATAAATAAAAAACATTCAAGATGCATCATTGTAAATTACCTTGAACTTTGGCCTCCACATCAATCTCAACACTCTGGTCTTGGTTTATTTGCTTAAAAACAGGAAGAAGCATGCAGATCAAATAATGAAAATCTAACACCTTGTCTACTTTGTTTTTGTCCCTTAGAAACTCCTGAAATATAAATATTTTTTGTATTAGGCAAAACATTAGATATCAGTGTGGAAAAAAGAAAGCAGCATGTCAAAATTGAGGTGTTTCAGATGATATCAGACCTTACATTCATCATCTCTACGTTGACTCACCGAGCAGGCCCTGCAGCCACAAGTTCCACGACATACCGGACAAGCTACCTGAACTTCTTCTCGCTTAAAAAAATAGCTGTATGCAATTCAATATCATAAGAGTCAATAAACATCCATCTTTTAACCACAACCAAATGATTCAAAATCCAACATTATAGACCACATTCAAATCATAGTGATGAGACAAAAGCTAAATACATTTTGAATGCATCATTTCAAGTTGGCTGAAACAGGCACTTATACCTTAAAGCTATTGCATTTTGATAAACTATTCATTCTCATGTAGCATAGGATTTGCCTTCTTTGTCAATAAACAAACATATATGATATATCTACTTTACAATCACAATTCAAAACAGAACTAAAAATAAATAAAAGGGTCACTCACTGTTCTTTTATGCAATCCAAGCAAAAGAACTGTCGTTTACAACTAGAACACTTGATCAAATTAGGAGCACTGCCTTTTCGACACCAATGGCACCTTATTCTTCTCCCTCTCCTCAAATTTGCTCCATTCTTCTTGTATGGCAGAACCTGCAAGAATCCCATAATTCAAAAAGAATAAGAAGATATTAATAAAAAATTCAAAATAAAACCATACAAATTACCTGCAATGTACCAACAGGTAATGGCTCAATGTTCTTAGACCTAAACCGCCTTCTGGTAATGGCAACAGCATTATTATCAGTTTCTCCTACTTTAACATTAATACAAGAACCTGAAACAGAACCAGAACCGGAAGCCGAACCAGAACCGGAGCATGAACCTGCATTATCAAAATATGGACTTGACGAAGAAATAGCCATTAACCCATTAGGCAATTCTCTCATCAAGTCACCCTTTTCTTCTTCTTCTTCTTCATCATCATCATCAAAATCACTACACTGACTTCCTTTCCTTTTCTTTTTCTTCTTCTCAGCTTCTCTTTTCAAAACCATCCTTATAAGCTCCAATGGCAAATCCCCTCTCTTCAGTTTCATCTTACGAACAGCTTCATCTAACGCCTCGGATTCCCCTCCGATCACTCGCTTCCTCTTCACCGGCCTCGCTAATTTCAGCAACTTTGCCCTAATTTCAAGCTTATTCTTCTCAAAAACCTTCTTTTTCCTCTTTTTCCTTTGCATTTTCAAGGATTCCGGCACTTTCTGTTTATTCTGTCGATGACGACCTTGGATATGGTGAAGCTCACAGAGCTTTTTCCCTTCCATTACACGTCGCTTACACCGCCATTGTCTCCCGTCTGTTCGATTGCACCGGAGATGGTCCGGTAAAGCACCTTCTCCCTCCATTCCCTGTTTAGCTAACTTTCCCGGATAGGAAATCAAATCTTTTCCCGGAAAAAACTAATGGGGTTATCGAGAAAACAGGGAAAAAGATTTGGGTTTAGAGTTGAAAGAGGAGAAAGCAGTTTTTTGGAAGGGTTAAAAACTTAAAAGAGTTGAAGATTAAGGGTTTATTGGGAACAGTAAGAGACAGTAAGAGAATGTGTGAAAGAGTGAAAGGGAAAGTGGCAGATATGGTAATTTTGAATAAATATAGAGTCCTGTTTCGTCCTGGAAACTTTCCAAATGGTGCACAGAGAGGAAAGGTTGACAGAGTTTTTATCGAAAAAAGCTATCTGTTTTTTGAGTTTTTTCTATTAATTAGCTTTTGATAAGTGAAACATTTATAAACGTCTCTTTGGGATTTTTTTTCTAATTTTCCCTTTTTTTTATTCATTTCAATGTTTTGCAGCAGACTAATTTCATCATGTTGTTTTTTCTTTTACCATATGTTGCAGAACATTAATATTGCAGATTTTTTGCTCACAAATCAAAAGTCGAGCTAAATCGAATCTCGAAATAAACATAAAATTCCCTCCATGCTTTTTAAAATCCGAAATTCTTATCATTCAACTTAACAATGTTAGCAATGCTGCTACAAATTATACTCCATATTGTTTTTACATGGATGATTGTAAATCGAGCTGTCGTGACCAAAATTTGTAAATTAACATTTAACTCGAAAATTTTTCATGAAATTTTACAGAACATATATAATAAAATAGTGATGCAATATCAATGCAAATCTTGTGTAACCCTTGAAAAACTCATCCTTTTTCTTGATATACTGAATTGACCATTGCAGGTCCCATTTTTTCTCTGGTTCCAACGCTACCTTTTAAACACAAAAAATTTTGGCATTGAGGGGTTAAGCATCAATGCTGCAATACAAGTACTACTTCACAAAACATTGCAGAAAAAAGGGTATTTAATAACGAAAAACAAAATCAACATTTGTTTCGGAAAGAACAAAAAGAAATATCATTGGGTGCAGTGTTGGTGAACTCATCGAAATGAACAAAAAGTTCATCAACGCTGCACTCAACAATATTTCTTCGATCTGAGATCATATATGTAAATGCTTAACTTGAATGAACTGATGAGCATACATATATATATATATATAAATGTTATGTTGGGGAAATATTGAAGTCACCTTTCAATTTGTCTGCAGCTCTTTGGATGAAGTTTGCTTGGAGTTGTTGTACTAATTTTTCTTTTTGTTTTCTTGGATTGGAATCTTTGCCACATTTAACACCAACAATGCAACTATCGAATTCATTTGTATGGTTTGCCATAACTTTCTCTAGAGATAATATGGTATGTTCAAAAAATTGTATTATCATTATTTTGGGTCTATTCAGGGACCACACTGTGAAATGGTTGGCTTTTTTTCACAATTGCAAGCAACTATTTTTCCATATACCAACTCCATGTTAAGGGTCTGTTGGTGTTGCAGCTGGTTCTGTAATAGTGCTAGTGGTTTTTTTCGGGTCTATTTTATAATTTACGGAGTCTAATTCTTTCGAGGTTGGTGGCTAACTATCTTAAGAACATCGTCTCCAAAGAAACTAATCTTTTATCGTGTAACATATTAACAAAGTTGGCTCCTAAGCCATTCTGCTTTTCTGGTTTAGGTACTTATATTTTGCCCAAAGTGATATCTATGTTATCAATTTTGGGTTGAGTTTAATTTTGGCTTTTTAATCTAGAACCAATTTTGCAAATGAAATAAGTCATTTGAGTGGATTAGGTTAGACCCAAACCTGACTTTAAAACATTTTTTAAAATTAAATTTAAACTCGACCTATAAATATATTTATATCAAAAACATGAATTAATAAGAAATGAGAAAATATAGAAATTATAATATCTTGAAAGATTTCACCATGTAAAGATATATCAAATCCCACATGTTATAAGCTACCATATTGGTTTGGGCAGAGCTTTTAAGTAAGAAATTTAAGAAAAAAAAACTTATCATCTTACTAAGTAGTAATTACGGGTGTTCATGGATCGACTCAACTCGGCTCGTTTTGAGTTAAGTTTGAGTTTAACTTTTTAATCTCAAATTGATTTTACTCGTTTGAGTGAAATATACTATTTAAGTGGAGTAAACTAAGCTCATAAAGAAGTGTAACAACTATGATATAATAAAAAATTTCATCATGAGAAAACTCTAAATTATAAATTACTATATCAATTTGAATCGGGTTTGAGTAAAAATTTTGAGAAAAAAACTCAATCTATTATTCGATTCATGAATAAATGTAAAGAGAAGTAATAGTGGGTATGATTTGGATATTATAAATTTCAGTTTCCATGTACAGTTCCATGGAGAAATCCATACCCATTACAATTGGATCTCTAAATTCAAGTCATGGGCTCTTTATGGATAATTTAAATTCATAAATGAATTATAATTTTACCAAGGCGCGACTCAAGTAGTTCGGTTGAGTTTGGAATTTAAAAATGATGTTGAGTCGAGTTCGAGTATTGAGTTTTAGATTTAGAGTTGAGTTCGAGTTTATATTTATTATTATTCGGGTTTGATTTGGTTCAATTACATTTCTATACTTAATAGCGTAATTAGAATTTTTTTGGCTGAAAATAAATTATAAATTTAATGAGAGTTAAAATGTAATTTTATTGTTGTATTTTTTATAAAATTTATAGGGAATAAATCACACTTGTTCATTTTCAAAATTAATAGGGATCAAAAGGGTATTTACACCAATTTGTTAATCAAAATATTCGAATTATTCAAGTTAACTCTAATAACTAGAATAACTCGAATATAATTCCCTATGCATGAATATAACAAAACAATCATGTGTCACTCTCTTAAGTATAATTATGATAGATAAATTTGTTATTATATCAATCAATTTTATATAAAATTAACAAAAAAATTAATACGATAATTAATTATCCTTAAATGCTCACTTCCAAAATTAACAATATTAAATTACTCTGTTTTTATTTTTTAAAGATTTTCTACCAAATTTATTAAAATGCTGAGAAGAATGAATTTAGAGCTTTTAATGTAGAAGGTGAAGAAATTCAAGTTACCAACTTTTGCCTCGTTTAGAGCTTTGGTGACACTTTGTAGGTTCATCAATGGTGGACGGTGACGATCTGAAAGAGATGGGTCCATGAAGAATAAATGTTGGAGCATAATAGTAAAGCATATTTTATTTATAATAATTGAAATTTAAAAATAATATTATTAAGAGGAATGTTCATGATTTTAAAAATAATAATTTTTATGGACCATTAAGTAATATTTGATGAAATAATTAAATGGGTTTTGTTACTAACAAATGTTGCATGTGATTAGTGATGTTTGAATTTGTTCAGATCGATTAAATTGATTAAATTGAATTGATGATTGAATCGATTGAATTTAATTTTTAAATTTTTTATGAATTTTTAATAATTTTTAGTCAAACTGATCAGGTTGACGAATTGATTATCTGATCAGTTCGACCATAAATTCAATTTTTAAAACGTTGAGTGTAGTGATAATATACATTGTACTCTTAATATATTCGAAGAGATAATATTGTTGAAGAGGGTAATCACGAAATATATTTTAAAATGTCATATCATTTATCTATAAAATTAACTGCCACATGTATAGAAATTTTAGAATTTTTTATCTTTTAATTTTACGTCCAAAATGAACTTAGACAGAAATATCTGATTTAAAACATGAACCAAGACACATGTTTGTCCAGATTCATTTAAAAAGCAAGAGACAAATCGCACTTAAATCCAATGGTACAAGGACTACTTACAGTATATTGGCTGAACCAGGACACTTTAGTTTAATATAAAAAGAGGGCAAAAAGTAAGGAACACCAACATCCACCTTCCTCCTTCCCCTTCAAAGAAGAAACCAGGGTCTGCGGTCAACATTCTCAGGCTACATATCTCATTGAATTGACTATATATATATTTATAAACTCCTCAAAGTTAGAGCTGAGTGTGTAACCATTATTATGTCTTCACATTGCACAAGCCTGGTGTTCAGAGCCCCCCATATTTTGGGACAAACCAGAATAACCAACAACACCAAGAAATTAACACCAACAATCCATGTTGGAACTTGTTTCCCATGGTATGGGAAAAAAACCCACCAAAAGAAGAAGCTTTTCCACATTGTTTCTCAGTTAAAGTGTAGCCAAAACTTCCCTTCTTCTCCAGTAATGGAAGATGAGAGGAATCTGGTTGTTTCATCTTTAGGACCAGACAAATATGCCAAGGAATTGGATGTTGCTGTAAAGGCTGTCCAGATGGCCTGTTCACTATGTCAGAAAGTTCAAGAGAGTTTGATTTCTAAAACCAATAGTCAAATCCATTCTAAAGATGATAATTCTCCTGTCACTGTGGCTGGTATGAATTGACCAACCAAATTTTGTGCGCTTTTTTTTTTTTTTGTAAATTGGGGTTCTTGAGATGAAGCTGCTTTCTAATTTGTTTTTGCTGGTTTCTTATTGTATATTTATTGGGGATATTTAGTTCTTCTAGGACCTAGGTTAATGCTTATTTCATGTTTATCCTGCATATTTGATGGTTCATTGTAGTTCAAATTGTTGCTTCACTGTGGCAGCTATGACCAATCCAATTTGTGCTGGTTTTTACTCCATTTTTGTGAATGGTGTTTTTTCATTTGTTTTTATTGGTTTTTTTATTATATATTTGTTGGGTATATTTAGTTCCTCTAGGACCTAGCCTAACGCTTCTTTCATGTTTATTCTGCATATTTGGTGGTTCATTGTAGTTCAAATTTGCTCTCTGATAGGGACTAATTTGCCCATTTTTTAAGTAAAGGAGACAATGCAATCTGACTCCTACTACAGGGGCTTCCATGGTACTTTTAGTCTGTTTTTTCATTTGTTTTTATTGGTTGCTGGGTATATTTAGTTCCTCTAGTGCAAGTCCCTTTGATGTCTTGAGATTTCTACTTCTGTTATGCAATGATCTATAGTGAATGAAGTTTCATCTTTTATGTGAATGGTGTTTGGTCTACTAAAATCACAAACTTCTGTGTAAAAACCAGATTGGAGTGTTCAAGCAACCATTAGCTGGATACTATCCAAATCTTTCGGGTGTCGGAACGTTTCCATTCTTGCCGAAGAAGATGTCGAAAGCCTCTCTAAACCTGATTCAAAAGGGTTATTATCTGCTGTAGTGGAAACAGTCAATGACTGTCTAGTTCAAGCACCTCATTTCGGACTCAAGGGTCCAGAAAAGCCGCTTGGGAGTTCCGATGTTCTCGATGCCATCGGTCGATGCAATTCAAAAGGTGGTCCTACTGGTAGTTTTTGGGCACTCGACCCTGTTGACGGTACATTGGGGTTCGTACGTCGTGATCAATACGCTGTCGCTTTAGCATTGATAGAGGACGGAGAAGTTGTGCTCGGTGTTCTAGGTTGCCCGAACTATCCAATGAAGAAGGAATGGCTAAGTTATCACCATCGGTATCATAGAATTATATCTAAACTGACTCCGACAACATCCGAATCATGGGATAAAGGGTGTGTACTTTATGCAACAAAAGGCAGCGGCAAGGCTTGGATGCAACCATTACGCCAGACAAATAAGCTGCTAGCATGGCCGAACTCTGCAATACCGATACGAGTATCTGCCATCGATGATCCAGCATTGGCTACTTTCTGTGAACCGGTTGAGAAGTCAAATTCAAGCCACTCTTTCACTGCAGGATTAGCTCACAGTGTTGGCCTTAGGTACATATACATATATATACACATATATATCCCATTGGAACTCAAAGTTCTATATATTGTTCCATGGGATCTCATCAAAAGGAACTAGTTTCCTAAGTTAGAAGGGCATGGCTAGCTTAGATTTTCAAGTCATTTCAAGTTTAGTGTTATCTAGATTCGGCTTGCTTGTGTTTGAGGCTTCAAGTCGGGTCATGTTTTCAGATTCTACATGCATTAGACTATGTATCAAAACAAGGCAATGAACATAGTTTCTTTTTTGTCAAACGCAGGAAGCAACCGCTGCGTGTATACAGCATGGTGAAATACGCAGCAATAGCACGAGGTGATGCCGAAATATTCATGAAGTTCGCGAGGACCGAGTACAAGGAAAAGATATGGGATCACGCGGCCGGCGTGATTATCATACAAGAGGCTGGTGGTGTGGTAACTGATGCAGGAGGTTCCCCTTTGGATTTTTCGAAAGGTACCTTCTTGGAAGGTCTCGATCGAGGTATAATCGCTTGTGGTGGAGCTAAACTACATGAAAGAATCATCAAATCTGTTGATGCTAGTTGGAACTGTTCTAGTCTATAGTCATTTTTATATATTTTGTACATTGATTTGCTACAAAAAAAAATGAATGGTTGGTTTAGTGAAGGTAATAAGCCATGGTCGTGTTTTGTTCATTTGTGTTTATAAAAAGCTAGAGATATTAGGGTGCTAAGTCATTCTTATAAATTCATAGTTTTGGAAAAGGATTTTGGAAGAAAGGGCTGTTTTGCAAGTTAGGGTTTAATGTTTAGATATGGAATGAGTCGGTAAAAATACCATGAAAATTTGTATTAAAAGTCAAGATTGCATTTTACGAAATTACAGCAATGGGGTTAATTCCTTTACTAATATATTAACGTTGAACAATGTGTTTGCTACGACCGTGAGTATAAGGCACATTGGTTTGAAAAAACTATTCAAATAATGAAATAATTAAGACCCATCCAACAAATGCTATATTTACTGTATTAAAAAAAAATTCTGAGTAATGGATGAAACTACAACTGCATGTGTGTATCAAGTAAGCCCCCACCCCCAAAAAATAAACTAAGTCCATGATCCGACCATGAGCTGACAAACTCAGTTGTCTTGTCGCTTATGTTTTTTGCTGCGCCTTTGATACCTTAAAAATGGATCCACCCAGTTCTTGTCTTCTTCCACAGATTGATTCCATCGCTCTTTAAACACTTTTAGTTCCCAAGTGGATTGCCTCCGAATCTGAAACAATGCCATTAATGTGAACTGTATTAGAAGATTCCCTCAAGGCTATGTTATGTCTAGTTTTTCAGGGGTCGGGGGATCGTTGAATTGTATTTGTTCATCGGGAGAAACCCAGTTGAAACTCTGGCTACAAGGTTTATAATATCAAGTGATAAGCTCGAAATATTAAGAGGTGTTTTCCAAATATCTGTTTATTGCATCAGTTTCTTCCCGTAAGAGCTATGCCACTATTCACGATTATGAACCTCACCTCGGTTCGTAGATCAAAGCTTGAAGCACCGTGTCTCTGCACATCAGCGAGAAAATCGATTAACAGAGTGAATTACTTATCGTAGTTTTAGCTTGATGAAAATATAACAAAATGACTCGGTGCAGGGACAAAAGGAGTCCAACAACTAAAAGAAACAAAAATCCAGACAAAACTTGAAAGCCACTGACATGCTTTGACATATTGAAGCACTAAACCACAATCGAATTATGTCATACGGAGAAAATTACAGAAAGTACGAGAAGGGAAGGAGGCAAAGCAAGAACCTTCATGGTTGTCCTCATTGTGGGATGGCCGCTGCCCCCTAAACTTTGTATACCCTTATGAACAATGTACTCGCTATCAACCACACCAACCTTCTTTGAACGATCACCCTGAGTAACAACATATATCGATAGTAAGCATTTTATTTCTAAGCAAGTTGAAAACAGCATCGAGTGAATTGTACCTGTGCGCAATACCCAAGTTTCATATCTACTCCCCATCCGTGTACAAGATCATTCTGAATGAAAGCAAAAAAAAAAGGCTAAATGAGAAAATTATGCATGCAATGATACACGTCTAAGCTGCAAATTGACCGAAAAAGGGATCACGTGAAAATACGAGGCAGAGCCATCGTTAAATGCGAAAAAAGGACAACATGCAAAATTACCTGTATGAGATGCCATGCACAATACCAGGCAGATCTAGAAAAAACAGGGGCCATACCCTCCACAAATCTACGAATAAATCACTAAAAATTAGTACAGTAATGATTAACGGGATAACAGCACTAGATGTTCGTTGATAGTATAATAACTCACCCAGTGCATGGTGGCCCCTCACTCGAATTTGAACACTTCGTTTTACCTCTGAGGTCATATACTCTCCTGTGATTGTCAAAACTTTTTGTATAAGTATTATACGAATAATAATATGTAAGCTTTCTATGAATAGTCGTGGACAATCCTCATTCACCTATGAAACTTTTTCGTTCTGGCACGTATAGTGATCCTGTGGTGTATTTCTGTTGAATTCGGGTCCAAAGCTGGCTGAGAAATCTCTAAACCTTCCGACTTCACAATTTCTAGGTACCTGGAGAAGGAAGACTTGCAGATCAATCAACTTGTTGAGAAAACCCGAGAGATCATATTATCATTCAAGAACACGTAATATCATGTTAATATGAGATAACATCATAATATTGCATGTAATGTAAATGTTGTAAAAGCCATTTACCTTGTCGGGTCAAAATGCTCCACCCCCAAATCTTCATCCCAGAGAAATATGTAGTCATAAACAGACACAATATCAGGATGCAGAAAGCGCTTTGCAAACCACCTGAAAGAGGGAAGAGATCACTAAGCTTAACCGATGTTCCCAAATCTTCATCATTGCCACTGTTTGTCATGGGTACATTTTGTGTAACCAAAGCCAAACATAGGTACCAAAAAGTATGTTTACCCAATTTTCTACAATAAGTCCCAAGCTGGAAGACTCCAACTTAAAAGCTAAAACCACTGAAAAACATCATTTTCCCGACTATCCTATAGCTCGAATTATGAGATTTGTTATATTTTGAATCCAGGAGATAACATAAGTTAAACTCATCAGAAACAGATTCAGGAGAACCTACAATATTTGCAGTGCTTTGATTTTGATACGAACATACACATGCACCAACACATTCAACAGGATATAGAACAAAGAAACTTTTCACCAGCATCGAGCCTTACCATTTTGTTTGGTTATGAGCTACTATGTGAATGGCTTTCTCACCCCAACCAAGATCCCACCATCCGTCGACATTACCATCATAATGAAACAAAATAATGGTAAAATTCGCTGCAAGAAACTGAATTCAATAAAATTAGAAAAAAGAACGTGCAAAATTCATCGAATTTGAAAAATCAACGGGATAAGATGCGATACCTTTTTCACAACATCGTCAACATAATCCTTTTGCTTGATACCAACCGGCATTGCCAGCAAGTTCTTATTTGTCATAACACTAGCCTGCAACAAAATAGCCATAACAAAAAGATAAAAACAAGTCATCGAACTGTTAGCCCTACCAAGATCATATGCTACTATACATTTAAGGAGAAAACATGCCAACAAACAAACAGATTAGCGTCTCACCTTTGACTGTGAATTGCTTGACCATAGCGGCCTTAGTTCCAAATCCGAATAACCTTGCATAATGCCACGAGGCAAACCTCTTAATTTCCCAAGATGCAAATGATAATCCTAGGCACAAACATACTCGCTTAGTTTCCAAGACCAGTAATCCTAGCCACGAACATAATACAAACAGCATACAATGCAAGCACATAATAAATAAGAACTATAACCAAGAAGTTTCCAGGTTCTACAACATAGCACAGAAAGGAACTAAAGACCGAATTGGCACGGTATATGCTAGTAATTAAGACATGTTTTTTACCTTAACTGTTGCAAAAGGGTGAAATCTTGTTTCCATCTGATAATAAGAGAAAAAAAAAAGCATTTAAAAGAGATTAGAATATAGGTATAGAAAGCGTTACAAGGTGCTTTTCTTGGTTGAATTATCAAACAGGTTTGTTCCACAAGAAACCATTGCCAATATGAAACGAGTGAGCCAAAAAGGTAAAAAAAAGATCCCTTGAACATGACAATACCAGGAAGAACAAATCCATTTTGTCTCCTAAACCATAAACTGAAACCATTGAAATGAAGGGAGAAACTGGAGTTGGCATATACCTCTGTCTTGTGGTATTGATAATCCGTAGTTCTATACACAATGAACAACATAACTGTACAAATAACTCCCATAAATGGAAGCTGCCTCATTTTAAATCCACAATTTCCCTGCAACAGCATTAGACAATTAGAAGCTTTAAACTAAAAAATACTACTTGTTGACCGACTAGTCCTTCAAGAGAAATCTTCAAAATATCATCCATTAGGCAACCGACTGAACCCCTTGGTGGTCTATGCAGCTCAAGTGGTACCATATTACCCAAAAGATGACCTATATCCTATCAGTCAGGGGTTCAAACCCTACCGAGTGTGAGACTTAATGTCCCCTCGTTAGGTGGCTTGTGAATCACGCACTGTGCAGCTGGTCAACCTACTGGTGATCTATGCAGCTCAAGTGGTACCATATTACCCAAAAGCCTATAATTGTTCAAACCCAACCAAGTAGGAGACTCACACATCCCCTCAGTAGGTGGCTTGCTCTGCGAACCCCACCTCAAGCTCAAACTCTC
The DNA here is from genome assembly GCA_005610355.1 of Gossypioides kirkii. Classification (NCBI taxonomy): domain Eukaryota; kingdom Viridiplantae; phylum Streptophyta; class Magnoliopsida; order Malvales; family Malvaceae; genus Gossypioides; species Gossypioides kirkii. The sequence goes on along the minus strand of CP032252.1, from coordinate 45,667,779 downwards.
AACAAAGTTAAGAGAAAAAACCCGACTCGAGGATAATATCAACAGTTGAGGGATCTGCCGGCTCCGAACAAAAGATACTTCGAAGACTTATTGTGAAGGAATCCACCCTAAACACTACTAAAGCTTCTATTTTCCAAGGCATTCAAGCTTAAAGTAAAATAAATAACATACCCCTTCAGCTAAAGCATTTCTTTTCTTGACCAGTGCATTCCATGATTGAAATGTCTTCATAGACAATCAAAGCTTTTTTATATTACCCTCAAAATCTGCAGGAAATTGCATTTAAAGCCAGAAAAAAATAGTTATATCCAATGTTCTTCTAGGCAAATGATACAACTAATAAACTACTTAACTTTGTTTTTCACTAAAACACCATATCTAATAATAACAAAAAGACCCCATTTTCTTCTTTGCTTAGCTTCAGCAAATAAGATAAGGAAACAAAAATGGAGGAGGAAAAGAGAAAAAAAAGGGGAAGCCATTAAAACTTTAAAAACTTAAAAGGGTGTTTAAATATGTTGAAGCTATTGGCTCCCCCAAAGAATGAAAAAAAAATATGCATGTGCGGGTCTCAAAATGGTCAGATCTCAAAGGCAAAAAAATATGTTTCACATTCTAAATTTAGAAATTAGACCGACACCTAAAAATCTAGAAAAAAAAAAACAAAGACCAAAATCCCAGTAACAAAAATTTTACACATAAAAATGGAGTATTTGTTAGATCTAAGGCTGTGGCTATTACTATTGTAAACACCTCATTGAGATTTAAAACAAAAAATGAAACTATGAAAAGATTAAAAATAATAATGGTTTTTTAAAAGTAAAGTTTCGATTTTTAGATTGAAGTGAAAATAGAAAATAAAAAAAAATGTAAACCATAAGCTTAAGTTCCCAAACTTCTTCAATCAAAATGAAATACTATCAACTATTACCGGATCTTGATCCACCGGCCATTAAAAAAAACCATAAATTTGAAGAGAAAATATGATCAGAGCTGAAGCTAGAAACGAGTAAAAAAAGCTTGGAATAATAATACACCATCATCCGATACTGGTTCAACTAAAAACAAGTTGAACGAATCGGAAAAAACCCATAAATCGAAGCAACGCCACGTTTCAAAGGAGCATTCGGAAGAACAAAAAAAAAAGAGGAGATTTTATGAGGGGACCTTTTGATTTAGCGGTTAAGCATTTCCATGGCGGATTTTAAGCTTTTTTTCTGGGTTTGGGGTTTTGTATTTTTGGGGTTTATGAGTTTTTTCTTGTCGAGAAATGGATCGCCGATGAGTCCCACAGCGGTAGACCTTCCCTGTCATCGAAATAGACACATTCCTTTATTTTTATAGAAAGAAAAAAAAAAGAATTTTTTTAAATTATGTTTTTATTTTTATTTTTTTTTCATGTGATAAAATAGAGACAGCTGCAACAACGAAAAAAAAAAAACATTGATGTCGTGTGTCTCACTTCACTTCACTGTCTCTCCCTCTCACATGGATTTTCTTTTTAAAATTGTGTTAAAGAATTTAAATGGATAAATTCTGTTGTTAGTCCTTGTATTACACATAAGTAATAGATTTAGTCATTATACTTTAATTTTAATTGTTGTAAGTCGTGTATATTTTTAAGTTTTGACATTTCAATCTTAATAAAATGGTAGCTGTTAAATTTTGACATTTACAAAATCTTATGTGACAAATATATTATCACATGTGTAATTTCATACAATGATGTTTGAAATGGTGGTTGAATCGAGGTTTTTTTTAATTTTTAATATTTTTAATTGAACCAATTGGATCGATGAATCGGTGACTTGACCGGTTTGATCATTGATCAAGTTCTAAAAACATTGATGTTGAATCTTCTTGCTATTTCCACATAATACTTATAGACCGTCATTTTATTTTAGTTAATAGATTCAACAGTTATTGTTTAAATTGAGAGTGAATTTTTAAAATTCTAAAAGCATAGGAATTAAAAATGATCAAATTGAAGAATTAGAGCTAAACCCACAACTTACTAAACTAATATCAAATTTTTGACCTAACAAATTTCATAACTGAATTAGATTGAAATTTCTAAATTTGAAAAGTACAATACTAAAATTGACTTATTTGAGAATACAAAGACTAAATTTGATCAAATTAGAATATAAAGACTAAATATATAATTTATGAATAGTATGAGGACTAATAACATAATTTTTGTCGTTCTAAATTAGATAGACATTGTGAACTTAATATGCTAATTATTTCTATAAATTTAGGGTTTTTTTGGATTAATGTTTACTTTCAATGCGATATATTTTATTTTTTTATCAAACGTTATAATATTTAATCTCATTATCACTACTATTTTACATTAATAATAGATAAATATACCACTCGTTTAAAAGAACTTTATAAAATAAGAAGATAACATATAATTAAAGGTATATATTATGGTGTGGGTGGAAAATGGAGTTGAGTGGGTGCATAATAATTCAGATTCTGAATAATGGGTAATTAAAAAAACTATAATATACATTAATGTTTAAGCTAAAATGAGTTAGGTAGGTAGGGTGACAAAACTTCTAAATAAATGTGGTGAAGATGTGCTTTGGCATTATCTAAACATTTTCATTTTTATTATATGGTCCATGAACATAACTATATGTATGGACATTGCCAATAATATTTAAATAACGGGAATCTGAATTCACCACCACTACCATATAGTATATACTATTGGGAAATTTATAAAATGTCATCCCTTCCAAGTTAGTTAGAAGTAGTAATGAATCAGATCGAGTTTAAATATGATATCAATATGTTTTATATTTATTTAATTTCGGTTCGAAATATGATTTTAAAATTTTATTTAAAATTATTTATATTTTTAAAGAATTAATTCAAGCTCATTTTAGATTATTTTAATTTTTTTTTAAATTAAAATTAAAATTATATTTTTTAATTTAATATTTAATAAGTTTATATATTTTATTTATTAAAATTTTTATATAATTAACTTAACTTACAATATAATAGTATTATAGGTTTATTTTTTTATGTGTTATAAATTACATGATATATAAAAATAACATGATATAAAACATCACAAACTTAAAAAAATGGCTCGAGTTTTGAATGTTCAAGCCCAAGTTTGATATCATATTTTAAATGGGCCTACTTTTTTGTCCAAACTCATTTTTCGAACTTAATATAATTGCCTAAACCTCTCAAATTTCAAATAGGTTCTCGAGCTTGAACATGTAACCTAACCCATGAACAAATCTAAAGCTGGCGAACTCTTCAACACATCGAGTATTGTTTCTCAACTCTGCCGAAAACTTTGGTACTTGAAAAGCAAGAGCATGGGCTAGGTGGTAACATTCTCACACATAAAAAGTGTCCCTAAATGCTATAGGATACAAATTCTAGTCCAACCATGCGCAACACGCATGATTCACCTTATTAAACACTTATTGATGAGCTCTCCCTTTACGAACCTACAACCTCTTCAACAACTTGTGTTTATAGAACGAAGTGTTGCTTGTTCGTTGCTGATGGACTTCTCAACATGTTTGGCATTGTTCTTTTGTGAAGATTTTATTTCTCAATTCTACTGAAGTGCCTAAAGAAACATTAAATTCACATAACAAAAGTATAGGTTAAGTGGTAGCATTCTCATCCATAAAAATATCTTATATGTTAGAGAATATAAATTCGAATAAACAATATGTTATTGATTTCTTTTGAAAAATCAAAATTCGACAAAAATAAAATAAAATATATTCGCCCTAATTTTTTAAAATATAATACATGTATTCATCATAGGATATCATCATAAGAATTGAATATGCTCGTGGAAGTATCGTGCACATAGCACATGTTTCGTATCTAATTTGAAAATTTGGGTCATAAATAAAAAAAATCGCAAGATTTGGTGTAATAAACACTTGGTGACGGTAGATTCCTGCTTTTTTTTTTCCTTTTTAAATAATTGTTTTTTTATTATAATAAAAAAATTATTCTTAAAAATTAATACTATCAAATTAAAATTTTAAAAAATATTATTAATAAAAAAATAATTACTTGATATTTTGTCAGTGAATTTTGTTAAACTCTACAAGCGGATTGAAAGTGTGACAAGTGTCACATTTATTTATGTAATTAATTTTTTATTTTTTAATACAGTCTATAATATACTTGTTAAACTTTCATTCTACTTGTGAAGTCCAAAAAATTCTATTAACAATGTATCAAATAATATTTTATAAAAAATTACTTTATTTTTGAAAAAATAATAATAAATTATGTTACACCCATGATCGTGAATGAAACAGAAATTTTTATGAAAAAATGCATGTTTATAAAAGATTTATTTACTGATTAAGTTATAGTTGGACTTTTAAAGGTGTTGAATATAAAATTTTATGAGTTTTTGGATTTCAGCATTTGATTTATTTTATACTATATATTTTTTAATTGTTTTAAAAATATTTTTTGAATAATCTTATTATAAGTTCTGATTATATAAATAGGAGGATAATGAATTTTAACGCACTCAAACCCATATCTTCTTGCATTGACAACAATATTCATGTCAGTCGAGCTAAAACTCAATTGACAGCTATAGGCATACATAAATAGATATATAGATATGTTTGTGTGTATAATAAGAGATATTAAATATGTTGTTAGTGGAAAAAATGTTGGTGCACAACTAATCATTAAGAATCTTAATAATACGTAATTAAATTAATCTTGAAGCTAAAATGGTTTAGGTTATGATGACAACATTGCTTTTAAAAGTAGGGATTTATGGTGAAGATGTGCTTTCACATTAACTAAACAATTTCATTTTTTATTAAATTGCGAATAAACATAATAATAATTATATATGAACATCACAATTAATATTTAAACTAGCATCAATATTTCAAAATTTTTAATTTATTTAATTATCAGTAAAATTAAATATTAAATTTATTAAATCAGTATTATATGATTATTAAATTATTAATTATCAAAATTAAATTCATTAGAATTATTTAGAATTATATGCATATTTTAAATTAATTTTTAAAATGTATTTTAGTGCACTCGAATTTTCTGTTAGTGATAATATTGATATTAACCAAATTAAAATTCAACCAACAAAATTAGCATGTAGATTAATTATTTTAAATTTATTTTGACCTAATCCGATAATTTTACATAATCTCAATTGGCCCCAACTACTATACTATAATTTATATACATACATGATACATATTAATGTATATTCATCCTAAGATACCATAAGATTCAACGATGCACGTGGAAGCACCCATAGCAACCTCTTTCCGTATCAAAAATATTTTACATTTAATAGGAATTAATTTGGGCTAATTCACTAATTGGGGCCTAAATTTGGCAATCATTTTTATATTGAGATTTGAACTTTTTTTTTTCCAAGTTGGTATCTAAACTTGTCAATTGTTCTCAAATTGGAGCATGAGCCTTTTTTGTGTCCAAGTTAATCCCTTATATTTCCAATTCGTTGAACCAAAAAGAAGTTCACCTCAATATGGGAACAATTAACTAGTTCAATCCCTATGCTTTTCATATATTTAGAATTTAATCCCTCAACTTTTTTTCTAAGAATTTAACTTTTCTATTTTTCATATTTCAAAATTCAACTCTAACTTTTAAAATTGTTGAGATTCTCCTATTAAAATCCATTGGTAAGATATTTTAAAATAAAATAAAATACTCACTTATTATTCATGTAACAAACGAACTTAAATATAACAAGAGAAACTTAATAATGTTAACAAATGAATTTGCATTTTCAAAATCCAAAAAGGTACAAAGGTAAATTATTGGTAAAAGTATCACGGAGACCTTTATATTAGGAGCCAATTTGTATTTTGCCTTCTCTACTAAAAAATAGATAAATTAATCCCTGTACATTAGATAAATGAATAAATTATTAATAACACTGGAAAGAGTAAAATAAAATAAAATAAAGAGAAAAAAGACTAAAAAACTTAATCCTTATATATTAAATAAATAAACTGCTTTTTACGTTTGATCCAGAATAAAAAAATTTGAGGTGCAACTGATGTTAAAAAATAAAATAGGGAATACTTCCCAACCTTGATTGGTAATAAGTTGGGTTAGGTTTTCGAGACACCTAAAAAGAGAGAAAAGCATGGGTCAGATCTAGTAAGACTAGGGTTTTTGACTAATTTAATATAACATAGATCCTTCCACGTATATCATAATATATATTAACTCAAATCTCTTGTCTTAACCTACACAAAACAGAACTGGTTAATTACATTTATTACCAAAACCCATAATTAAAAAATAGTTTATACGATGTTGGTTCGTAAACCTGCTCACTGCACTTAATTATAAAAAAACAGAATTTAGTTGCACTTAATTTTTTATATAATATAGTTTTCATGCTACATCTGCATGAGGATGGACCATCACCAAAAATATATATTATCTTATGCATATATGTGTACTCAAATCACTGGTAATTGCTTACTCTTGATACTCATACATATACAATAAAGGATGAAATCAAAATAATTGTTTTAGGAGGATTAGGACTAGAAATTAATAATAAATTAGTGAGAGACCCAAAATATAAATTTATTAATATTCTAACATGTAATTTCATAAAAATTTAAGAAATTAAATGGTAAATTTATCTTTTTGGGGGGGGGGGAGGCCAAGGTGATTACTCTCTCCCTTTGTTTTTGTTTTTAGGAGTACATGTCACGGATTGCGGATCAAAATCCGTGATAAATGCATAAAGAGCACTCGTTGATATAAAATAAATTGTACCGTTGAATTTATGGAAACTCAACTATAAATAAAGATTTCAATATACTCGAATTCACGTCATTTTACACTGACAACAATACTAATGTGAATCGAACTAATATTCAATTCATAAATCCCAACAATTTTTAGTTGTCTTTATAATGGATTGGATGGGGTTGCTTTAGTGAAAAAATGATTGAAAAAAGTTGCTTTAAAAACAATTGATCAAAGTGGTTAAAGCTCGTAGCTTATCTTAGCAAAAAATGAGGTTAACCAACACCACCCAACAAGTGGGAGAGGCCATAACTTCATTAAAAATTCATTTTTTTTTATAATTAATCTGCATACTTTAAAATTAAACAACTCCACCTAAAAATTTGTCAAATTCCTTATTTCTGTTATTTTAATTATTTTTATAATTTATATTTTTAAGGAATTAATAAAAATTTTTATATAATTTTTTATGTCAAATTCATATTTTTTAATCATAATAAAGTTTTTATGTTTTTTTATATAATTTTTCACATTGATAATATATTATATTATATGAAATTTAAAACATTTATTATCCATATTTCTCTCATTTTAATTATTTTTATATTATGTGTCATGTTTGTTTTTCCTAAATTGGGCCCTAATAGTGCTTATATACCTCAAATTTGTATTGGGCATACAATCATTTTTGGGCATGACCCATAGAATATGGGCTTTTTAAGTTACTGGGCTCTAATAATTATTTTGGGCTACAATTTGCAAAACGTTGCGTTAAATGTTAGTTCAAATATAGCATGGTGCATGTTTAAAATACGCGAATCAAATTATAAATATGTGTACACATACTACATTATAGATCCGACATGTTAGAAAGAAAAACAAATCTAAGTTGTATACACTATAAGTACACACTTATTACAATTTAATCCACATTCTATGGATATATTTCATGTCAACTACTATTTGACGCCCAAATTAACAGTTAGATTGATAGAAGGACCTAACTGATATGATATTAATACTTTAAGAACTCAATTAAAAAATCTTAAAGTTTGAAGACTAATTTAAAACTTGGACCATGTTTTGATGAGATGATTTGATTGATATAGTACTAACACTTTGAGACTCAAAAAGTTTTAAAATTTGAGCAATTGTTTGAGGACATTTAGTGGAATTAACCCTAAAAAGTTAAGGGTTCCCTTTTCTTTTTTTTTTCCTATTTATTTAAATTTATTATCACTAATTACTGTTAGTGTTACAACTTACAGTGCAGTTCTGCAACTGTTTAAAAAAAAATAGAAAAAACTTAATACACCACATATAGACACCTTTCTACATTTAGTACAAAAAAGAAAAATCAATATACAGTATACAACACGATCACCGGGCTCGGGTTCTCTTTCTTCCTTTTGCCGGACTTTCCGATTTTTGACTAGGTTGTCCGCAACTCCCTTTTCTTGACCGAGCCGGACCCTTTCTTGTCACTGTTAAGGATTCCATCGATGGAGGAGAGCTTGCATTTGTTGGTTTTTTACTTACATTAGAGTTCCCAACTACTGGATTCCTATTGTTGGCCGCATTTCCCTGCGGTTTACGATTACCGGGACGAATGCTCCGGGGCTTTGCAGGAGGCTTATGTATAGGTCTGGTAGGGGTAAAGGTGGCAATTGGAACCTTAGTTCCGTACTCCTTGAAATGCTGTCGCAGAGATGCGGTGACAATATGTCGAAGAAGTAGTGCGGATTTATATTCTCGTGTGTTCTTTGAATAGAAAACCAAGGCGTTGTTGGCGACTAATAGCATATCTCGAAAGAGTTCTCTAACGGAATTGATTGAATTACTGCCTATTCTAGATTTTATGGTGTCGAAGTCCATGTGCCGAAGGATCATTTTCTTGTATCTTCCTCTTTTCTGCGAGTGAATAAAGAACGAAACCAGTGCTCGGATTAAAAATGAAAAATGGATATCATAAGGAAACTAAACGGAGAATATTTGTGTTTACCTGGCTATCGAGCCTTCGTCGAAAAACGGAAGCACAATCGTTCTCTGCTACAGAACTGAAAATTCCCATTATTTCATCGATTCTGTCCTTGCTCGAATCTCTGCTTTGATCCTCGACACCTGAAGATCGAGCAATCTGAGCCGAGTTGCTAGCTGAAGCTTCTTTGCACCACGAGACACTTGCGAAATCCGATGCACCTAGAAACTCGCTTTCTCCGACACTCCCTTCTTTGGGACTGCAATATTTTCTCTTCCTCTTTCCCCTTCTCTTCCGTATACTCCGCAACTGTCCTCCAAGGAAAGCATCCGCCAAATTATCAATGGTTGAATTTTTCTCTCTCTCAGCTGAGGTCGGTGAATTTCCCGGTTTCAAGTCCATCTCTTCAGCAGGAACTGCCACTGGGACTAGACAATTGGGTGCCCATTTTGTCTCGGCTTCCTGCGTGAAGCTACCAGCAGAGAGGCCATCCTTGTATGTATCCTTACTGGAAAACTCGACTCCTTCGGATTTAACACATGGTAGGACGGATTCCGTCTGACTGGAATCACAACCAACCCGTGAATCATCTCTTTTCTCAGCCTTTAAGCTTTCAAGCTTCGATTCCAACGACCTAAAAGGACTAACATGAGTCCGGTGTAATATAAACGGAAAAATGCAAGTTTTAGGATGTAAAAAATCCCAAAGAAACGATCTGAAATTAAAAACACGACTAAATCCTCAAACCCGATTTATGCATATCTTCGCTAAGCTAAAGTTCAAACTGTTACGCAAACAAAAGAAATCAGCACAATCCCGAAAAACTCAATTTAAGTAAAATGGAACTAGCTGAACTTTATGATTAACCATATCCCGGGTCGGTTACAAAGGCAAATTACTCACCCAATAGAATCTTCGGATTTCTCTAAAGCTCGTCTCAGCTCCTCCATTCGTTGTTTACGTAACTCCTCGAACCAAGCTCTAAGAAGGAAAAATCATAATAGAAATGTTAATAAAGCATCGTATTTCAGAATGTAACTATGCAAACAAGCGAAGGATTGAACTCCGGACAGGATTACTCACGTGCTACCTGAGTAACGCTGTCGTAAATCCTCATACTTAGCTTTACAAACCTGCATTAAGAAACAGACTTCATCAGATAAAATTCACCAAGCAATGCAGGCAAATAGTTCAATACAATTCATTACAGTATTCAGTAAAAGACACACTAGGTTCGGTGAATCCACAGCGATGTCAAGAATTGTCGGAATACTGATAAATTGTATGTAAATATCACATGAGCCACCTACATTATGTAACTAGTTCAAATGGCAAACCCTTTGCGGGGTTCAAACTTTGGATCATTCTTATCAAACATTAGGACAAGTTTATGCTCTAACAATCATTGAAGTTGCAAAACATCATTCACAGTGACATCAATAATTGTCGAAATACTAATAAAGACCGTACGTAAACGTTGCACGAGCCAACCTACATTACGTAGCTAGTGCAAAAGGCAAACCCTTTGCGGGATTCGAACATCAGATCGTTCTTATCAAACGTTAGGACAAACTTATACATCTAACAATCATTGAAATCATGAAACATCATTCACAGCAACATCAAGAATTGTCGGAATACTAATAAACTCTGTACAGAAACACCACAACGGCAAACCCTTTGCAGGATTCGAACTTCAGGTCGTTCTTATCAAACATTAGGACAGGCTTATACATCCAACAATAATTGAAGTTGTGAAACATCATTCACAGCGATGTCAAGATTTGTCGGAATACTAATAAAGACCATACGTAAACGTCACACGAGCCAACCTACATTACGTAACTAGTTCAAACGGGAAACCCCTTGCGGACTTCAAACTTCAGGTCGTTCTTATCAAACATTAGGACAAGCTTATGCTCTAACAATCATTGAAGTTCCATGGTTCTCAAAGGTTAGCTTGTACTATACCTAACAAAACTAAGCATTAGTTGATACAAATTAAGTAAAAGATTAGTAGATACTAGCCAGTTGAATCTTAGTTCAATTGACATGGGTATTGTTGTCAATATAAGAGAACATAGGTTCGAGTACGCTGAAACGTATTATCCTCCTATTTATGAGGTAAGAAAGAAGTTATGGGTAGTTCTAGACATTATGTAAAAAAAAAACAAATAAGATCGAAATTTATTCAAAAAAGATTAGTAGATATACTAATAGCTTCCATAATTAGCATTTTAATTGAATCTCATTAACTCTAATTTCTTAAAAGTTTCCACTTCCAAACTCAAACCATAATATTTTTTTTTTCTTGTATCGGACTAACAATTACAAAGAAAACACATCCGAATCTTTACAAGCAAAATAAATTATTACAAAACACAACTCGAGACCAAAATTATTTTGGACTGAACATGTCTAAAGGTGAAACTCGAACTTAGATACTTGATATCGGAGTACATGATCATACATTATTAACCAATGTCTATCCACTAATCCTCATTGGTCACGTGGACATCACGTGACAAATCAGAAGCCACCATTGACATTGACCAATGATCATATCTTAAATTTTTTAGAAATAATAATTATGTTGTAATAAAAAAAATCAAAACCATGCAAATGGAAACATTATTATGTTAGTCAAAGTCAAGACGTGTTCGCCACATAAAATGTAAACTATCCCTTCCATTATTTATTTTGCAATTTTCCCATTTATTTAATATCAATAATTAAATAAATTAAGCAAAAAATTAAATATATATAACATTGTAAATAAATTCTAAAAAAATTATGATAATAAAGGAAAGATTATCATAATTTGAAGGGTATTAATTGGCTTAATTAATAACCTCTGGGGTGAAATCAAATGGAGAAATGGATCGGGTTCGGAGCTCCGAAGCGACGAGGTTCCAATCTCGGGCACCGTGACGGAGAACCGCCCCACCTAACAAAAGCTCTTCCCACGTACCCCACCGCCCCGTTATCATATCCGTTCCCATATCCACGTGTACGGCCAATATTTACTTCAAAAAACGATGAAGACCCACCACCGGAAAATTAAAACAAATTAAAAAGCCACCGCCTTTGCCTTCGCCTTAAGGCACCTCCGGTGCACGTTAACCAACGCCACCCTCTCCAGAAAAAATTCCCCGGAAACAAAAACAAAAAAGGCGGGCTTTTTAGGTTTTTTTTAATGAATTTTGAAATTCGTTTAAAAGGGCATAATTTTTTTCGAAAATTTCGAAAGAATTCAGCTGAGAAATGAAGGAGATTTGTGGAACAATGTCGAAGAATTGAAGAAAGAGAAATGGAGTTTAACGATTGCAAAGATTCAATTTTTTTTTTTTTTAAAAGGGAAGAATTTTAAAGATTAGAAATTCTTTTGAGTGCGAAAAACAAGGACGAATGGAGAAAAAAAGAAAAGGAAATTCAATGGGGGCATGATTTTTTTATTTTTATTTTTATTTTTTATAATTATTAGACTATTTTTGTGTTGGTTTCTGTTGGGCGGACAGACAAGATTGACCAAAATGTCGCAAATACCCACTTTATAAATTACAATTAAATCCTTTCTTAATTAGGATTTATTAATAGATTATATTAGCCACTAATTTCAGCATTGTAAAATAAGTGGATAATTATAAGTTTACTTAATCAATGATGAAGTGATAATAGTTTTGTTTTCAAGTATTTAATTCCCACTTGTTTCGGATTCACTTTTGGATAATTTTTTTTTGTTACAATATAAGAAGTTGAGACTTAATGTTTAATCATATCGTCGACTTCAATTTTTTTAATTTTTGTCTCGTATCATAACATCTAAAATCACTTAAGATAGATTGTCAAAAATATAAAATTCAATCACGCAACATCGAACCCATTTAATAATTGCATTAGCACCCTTTATTCTAAAAGAAATAATGGATTTCATTACTAAACTTTATAAATATTAAAATGTTAGTCGTTTTACAATTATTTTTCAAAAGTTAATCGTCTTTCGCTACATAAAATGAAAAATTATTCTTTTACTTATTTATAACATAATGATTATTGAACTATTAATTTTTAATTTGCTTATGTATAAATCATTAAACACGATTTAATGATAAAATTAATAGCTTTACCTAATCAAACCAAGTTCTTAATTTTTATAAATTCCAAACATTGAATTCTTACTACTTAAAAGCAAAATAAAAAGAGCCCTTAGGAATTTTTAAAAAAAAAATCCTATTGGATTTAAATAAAATTTTAAAAAATTATAAAAATATACACTAGTAAAATCATGAAATTAAATTTTAACTCTCATATAATTATATAATTTAATTTCGATTCAAAATATTTTTTTTTGAATTCACCCCTAATCTCTCCTCCCCTCCCAAAAAATAAAAAATTACACTTTAATTCTAAAAAATATTATAATTTATTTCAAGTCAGTAAAGTAATTTCCCAACTTCATCTTCCATGAATGTCATGTTTGACTTATATCTATAAATTCTTATTGTTGCATTTAACAAATGACAATCACCCAGTTTGACTTTAGTAGCTTTCACAATGATGGAACAATCAAAGTGGATTTTGTTGTACAGTTTCATGCATTTTTTTAAACATCATTAAATAGCTGATTAATCAACCATTGACTGTTATTTTTAATCAAATAATATTTTTTGAATAATTTTATTATAAGTTCTGATCATATATATTTTGTTGACAAAATGTTTAGAACTACCTATAACATCTTCCCAACCAATAAATAAAAGGATAATACACTTCAGCGCACTCGAACCCACGTCTAATTACGTTGACAACAATACTCATATCAATCGAATTAAAACTCAATCGACAACAAATAATTATTAAAAATTCATGTTACTGTCGGAAATAATCATCAAAGTTTTTAAATTAATTGTGCAAAAATGTAAAATATTAAGAATTTTAAAGTGTTACTACTAGTACTTGTCGTAAATATTTTTATAAAGGCTTGTTAATAATAGAATATATTTATAAAATTTATGAAAGAAACTAAAATAATGAATGGCTTTCATTATTCAGGAAATAAGAGCGGACCCTTTGAAGGAGAAAAAAGGACAAATTGGAAAAGATACGTTTATGGCTTTGCTCAATTACGTTGTAACCTACGGCGTACATGAAACTAACGTCTAATGAATTTGTGACCTTAAAAAAGATATTTTAACTTTTAGCCCTCAAACTTGATAGTTTTTCTCCATTTGATCCTTAAACTTTTTTTGTCCACATATTTAGATGATTATATGATACAATCTCAAAATACCATATTATCACAAGAACCAAAACTGAAAAAAGTTGCTAAATCCAAGTACTAATGTGGTAAAAGATTTTCAAGTGCTAAGGAAGTGTTGGAAAGTTTTTAAGGACTAAATGTTGCTTTATCTTTAAAGAAACATACAGGAAAAAAGTTCGAGCGAGGGATGGTTTTCGGTTTAAGATGTTTGTAATTATTAGCTCAAGATCGAGTTTAGATCAAACTTACGATGCCCATCTAAAAAAACCGCCTTGCCCAATTGCCATCCATATCTCTTATAAATGTATAATGGATTTTTTTAACTGATTTTTGATACTAGGAGATTTTGGAGAAAGATGGTAACAAAGAAGAAATAAGGGCTTTTTAAGGAATTTGACAAATTTCATTGAATATATATTATAAGGTGAAGAGTATATATTTGCATCAGGGGCATGCTTACATTTTTTACCAAAAAGAAAAAGGGGACTAAGAGCACTACACTAAGAGAAAGGAAAGTTTTGTGGGAGTACCAGAGGCATTAAGGTTCACAAGCTGGCTGGTTGGCTGGCTTCTTCCATCTTTGAGATTGAAACGGTTGCATTGCGAGTGACAATACTTACTCGAAAAGGCATGTCAGTACTGACAAAAGCTGGTAGAGACCGATACAGTAAGGTGGCAAGACCAAATTTGTGCATCTACGAACTGGCCATTCTATGGCACTTGATTGAATCTTTTTATAAGTGGTTTCGACTCAGCCACCTTTTTCTCGTTCATGGTTTGGTAGCAGATGGTTTTATAGATGGCACCGTGGTGGCATTCGTCAATCATTCTTGAAGAACTAGATTCAGTTCTTGAGCACATCTTGCTATCACACCACCTCTCCTGTAGTAACACAAAAAGTTCATCATGTCATCTGTAGGAATTAATTACGCGACTCGAGTTTTCATCACTTGATGAAAAGCTTATAATCGTCATGATATGCAAACTGTTGTTATGCATATTATAATTATAACAGAAGTTGCGATCAAGAAATGTGATAAGACCCTAAATCCTTCAAGCATCTCACCTTTCAAGTGGTGGAAGAAGTTTCAGAATCTTTTGCAGCTGCGTGAAACACTGATTGCAGCATTCTCGCCTGTGTTTGAATTTTGAAAAAACGATTTAGTTCGTAGTGGCATCAACAAATCCACAATAGAAAAAAAAACCAAGTAGATATTGATAAATTGGTATAATAGCACCTTTGCTCAGCGTGTAAATCAACACCAATACCACGTGGGGCTGAAACAGTTGAGCGTATCATCGGATCAAATACTGCTACAAGCTTCAAAAGCATCTCCAACGAGATATTTACATGCCTGAATATTCATATCACAGAAACAAAAATCAGTATGAACATCATAAGTAGGAATTCGTGTTATTTAAATGAATGTTGAAAAAGAGACGTTTATGAAAAGTAATGTTTTGAAAGCAACCGATGAATACAGCATCTTACAATACCCAGAAACTAAAACTCCACTGTAAAAATTACCTTTCCGTTTTACTATCTAATAAGGCCGTAAGCACAGGGAGCAGGCCAGAAAACAGATCCAAAGTAAGAATCTCCATTTTCTCCATGAGAACACTGATTACATCGACTTGCACCTGCACCAGAAGTAACTGAGTCTAAGCAAACGAGAGAATATGTTTGACAACCCTTTAGTTACTACTCGTAACCATCATTCAAAAACAGAATAAAGCCACACACATGAAATCTTCCCATAAATACCCACAGAATGATCCGGCAGCTTCCGCAGGGCACCGATTGCACCTTTAATGTCATTCTTTTCCCAAAAATGTCGCACCACCTGTAGGTTCACCAAACAAATCACCAAACAAAATCAATTAAGAAATTCAAACATGTCATTCTGTGTTCGTTTTCACTAAAATTTCTTTCTTTTCACTAGAACAAAAGTTTGCCATCCATCACAAGTTTTCAGATGCAAATGTACGGTTCTAAATCATAACAATGATATAATATTCTACAATCCATTCATTGAACAAGTATCCACATGTCTTTGCCTAAAGCTATAATGCATCAGCTAATTATATCCACGAACACAGTTAAAATTTACCTGTAATTTTGTAAAGCGAGACCTAAGAGTGCTTAAGAATATATCATGTGTTTGCATTAGACTTTCAGTTATGATTCCATCATCAGAAGAGATTGATGTGCCCTTTGAAATTTGGTTTTCAATAATAGTAGCATTCCCATCATTAGCCAATCCCCTCCGAGAAATTTGATTCTCAGTAACTGTACCATTTGGTCCACTCCTACCATTAACAGAAATTGCTTCCCTTCTAGAAAGTTGATTTCTAGAAATGATCCCATCTGCAGTGGAAGTTGATTCCCTTCTCATAATTTGGTTTACAGTAATGCTGTCAAAAGCAGAAGTTGATTTCATTCTAGAAATTTGATTTCCAGTAATGGTGCTACTAGAAGCAGAGTTTGATTCTCTTCTAGAAATTCGGTTTCCAGTAATGATCCTCTCAGGGGTTATGGTTGATTCCTTTCTCTTAGTTTGGTTTCCAGTAATGACCTTATCAGGATTGGACATTAATTCCGCTCTAGGAAGTTGATCCCCAGTAACGAGCCCACCGGAAGTGGGAGTTGATTCCCTTCTAGAAGTTTGGTTTGCAGTAATGACCTTATCAGGAGTGGACATTAATTCCGCTCTAGGAAGTTGATCACCAGTAATGAGCCCACCAGAAGTGGGAGTTGATTCCTTTCTAGAAATCTGAATTCCAGTAACATTTCCCTCACAGCTTGAAGTTGATTCCATTCTAGAAATTTGACTTCCACCCTGCTTGACATCATTGGCAGAGACTGCTTTTGTTTCGGAGATTTGTCTCTCTTCTTTCTGTTAGATGAAAACATGAAAGTTAAATTTAATTCAATCATGAAAACATGGAAGTACATGCACATGCAAGTCTTTCCAACTTGGTTTAGACAGTTTTCTAATATCTGAATCATGTAAATAACGGAAGTTTTAAACTTTGAGAAAAGATGCAATAGCTTACTATGGTTGATGTTCTATCTGTTTCAAGTACCGGGGAAGAAGTATTGTTGGTTACCAGATCATCACTGCTGTTTAATTTCTCTCTTCGTTCAAACTTCTCAACCAGAGTACGTGTTCTCCCTGAAACAACAGCCACTGCCAAGAGAGAAATTTCTAAGCATTAAAATACATCCAATTTTATACTCAGAAGACTTAGCAGGAAAGAGAGAATGAACCTCCTCTGACAATTTTGACAGAGTTTGAATCTTTGCTGCAAGTAAGGGGTTCATTACCTGACAAAATAAAAAGAAAATAATCACCAATCATTAACTTCTAACATACAAATGTATGACCATGGACTGAGGAAGAAATAATAACATGGTTTAGAACAAAACTTACAAGTTTCTTGATTAGGGGGTGTCTGTGGCGATAACACCTTTTCAGATTTCTCTATAACACTCTTGATATTCAAGTCCTTTTCATCACAGGATTTTCTAACTCCATCTTCTGATACAAGCCTAGTTTGAGAATTCAGATTCATTGCATTGTCTAAGCCGCTTTTTACATTGCCAGGAGTTCCTGAATCAACTGTAGCCGACAGCTTTTCAACCTCAAACTTGTTGACAGATGGTCTCCTAACATGAGCTGGTTTGAGCAGCATGCCTGGTTTTGTCTTTGAAAAGGTGATTGATTCTTTTGCAGAATTGCTAGAGTTTTTACCAATAGGATTGTCCCGTGGAACAACACTAGGTTTGGCATTGACTTCTATTCCAGGACTCTTCTTCACTGCTTCTTGATCACTTATTTCACAGGCAGCCACTGGGGGTAACACTTTTGAAGAATTCAAAGAGCCATCTTTCTGTGTGGCAATAGGATTACTACCAGCAGCTTTTTACAGAAACCGGAGCATCATGTCAGAAAATATATTGACTGTACCAACAAAGTAACAATAGGTAGAACAGCTAAATCAAATAATAAAAACAACTGAAAAGCACTCACTGTCAATATATATGTTCTTTATTTCCTTTGTCTCACAATCAGGGGACAATGGCCGTGATCCCAAAGTAGACCTCATGCCACTCCCTGCTTTCACAGAAGAATAACTTCTCTCAAGATTAAATTTCTTCTCTGTTTGGTCGTTTCTTCCATATGGCTCGATATGCTGAGATGTGGACAAACAAGGCATTTAGGAAGGAAGGTAAGACCAATGTATCATCGCTCAGGTTCAGAACTAAAGCAGGTAAAAACTGAACCAACATAAGAGGATGCAAAGTTAAAAAAGAATGACTGTAAATACCGCTATATCTGCTACCCAAACTCCAACAGAATTTCGATAGTATGAGCAACCCAAAAGTTTGCCTTCATTGATGCAAAGGTCGCCAAGTGTTGACCATCCCATGTCAACAGAATCATGACAAACTACTGGCTCCCATGAATAAACCTACAATAATGACAACAAAAATTCAGATTTTTGTTTCTTAATTGTTATAGAATCGAACAGATTTTACAACTGAAGGTAAAACCTTCAAACCATCATCTGCTCCACAGAACAAAGTTCTCCCATCAGGATGAAAGGCAATTGAGCGAAAACCTGTAGCCTGAAAAGAAAAAACACGAGCATTTTACAAGAGTATGACGAAAAACGTTTATCATAAACAATTGCTTTAATTTTTTTTGTTAAAGTGAGAGAATATGTTTCTCATACTTGGAAAGTTTGCAGGATCATGAAAAGTTAAACTGTTCAAAGGTCTACTTTACCTCAGGTCTGGAAGATCCAATCAGTTCAAAGGTTTCTAAATCCCAAAATTTAACCGTTCTGTCCGCTGAACCTGAAAATTTTAACCACTATCAATTATGATATTCCCATTGAAATGCTGGCTTCAATATTGAGTACATGCTCAACATACAAATGATAAAAGGAACAATTTTGAAGGTTATCAATTTTCAATCTTTACAAAAGAACAATGCATGAAACATAGAAGGACAAGTCATTTTCCTAACTGAAAAAGATTGGATCTTTCCAAGCAAGTTAAGGTAGTCTATCCCACCTTAACCTGAAAAAAATAATTGTCAAGAAGCAGTTAATGGCAAGCAATGCAGAAAAAGGCAAATGTACTATAATAAACCCACCGGCTCATACTGAAGTCACTGACTCACCTGTAGCTAAGAGAAACTCGAGAGGATGGAAGTCTATGGTGCGAATATGGCCTTCATTAAACTTAAACTCGTTCAAGAGTTTTCCAGCAGTAAGATCCCAAATCTTTTCAGCAGAGACAGGATACAAATGTGAATTGATTAGATAAACACAATTGACGACTCATTCAACAAAGATGATGGTATGATTCCTAGTTTACCTTTACGACATTATCAAATCCACCAGAAACTACCCAGCGACCATCAGGAGTGAATCTAATCGTACTAATGCCTCGAGTATGGCCCTTGTACGTATGAATGCATCCCTTCTTTCTGATATCCCAAACCTTCAGATTTGTGTCCATGGAACCAGATACAAAGAACTCACCAAATGGATGGAATTCCAAGGCAGTGCAATTAGATCTGTGTCCAGTTAGCCCGCGAACCACTACACTTCAAGGATAACATAAAGCATTTTACAAGTTGATTCTTACTCAATTTCAGTTTGCAATGAAAAAAAAATGATCCGCATGTTCCATGTTTTAAACAGGTGAAAGTTAAAAAGTAAGTTGGAGTTGTGAAATCTCTTATCCAACACTGTTCTCTATGCCTAACAAGCTCCCACCATGATACACTTATAGAGAAGGCTTTAATACAATTTCCTGAGGAATCAAAAACTTACTCTTTGTTTCTTCCAGATCCCAAAGTTTTATCCCCCCTGTAGATGATCCAGCAAGCACCAAGACTTCTGCCGAATCAAACGCTAAAGATTCCACCGGACTAGTATGACCACAGAGACTCTGCACATTAACATGTACGTTACGATACCCTTATTTATTTTTGAAATACAACATCACCCTTATTGGCATCTATTAATCCAAAATGTAGTTTCAAGCAACAAAACAAAATACCCTGTAAGAGATACCATACAAAGCTAAACTTGGCAAGAATCTAAGCAAAGAGAGAAACCATATAAAAAAACTTACCATTAGAGAAGTTGGTTTCCCAATTGCCCAAACATTCACTTTATGATCATCTCCACCAGTAATAAGAAGCCTACATGTCTTTTTTCCCATACTTAGACAATTTACATTTGTTGTATGCGCCACAAATTCCTCTACATTCATTTTGTCAAGGAAGTAAGCAACTAAAAGAGAGAAAAAAAACCCAAAGAACCTTCAAATTTCCACTTCTGGATAAATAAAACAAACATTTTTTAGAGTTTTCTCTTCAACTTGACACTGGTTGAGTTCAAACTAGCATTATCTGTTAAAGAACAAATCTTTACAAAAGCTTAAAATTTTCACTTAAATAAACACTAATTACTTCAAATTTTTTTCCCTTTTCCTCTATTGTTTTTAGCTAAAGCCAAAGTAGCAACCATGACGAATTTAATCAAATACAAAAAAATAAAATTTTCAAAAAAAGCAAAAAAATTGAGCTGAAATTTCGTACAAAATACAAAATAAGCTAATAATTCACTTCGTAACTTAAATAAATGAAGCTAAATCAAGCTAAGCATTTCAACAACAACAACAACAAAAATACAATAATTTAAGCTCAAAGGATACGCAGCTTATATCCACGCTTCGCCATTTTTTACCGACGAAATTATATCCAAAGCGAGATCGGAATCGGAACCGGGATTTACAATGAATTTCGCTCGCAACTGTTCCTCGAGATTCAACTTTAAAAAGAAAAGACGAAAATCGGAAACTTAAAAAAGAAAAATGTTTACTTTTCTTGGAAAGTAAATCCACCAAGAATTCCAAGAAAAGCTAGGAATCAAATTCTGGTGAGAACGTGAAATACCTTAAAAAAAATAAAATAAAAATAACAAAGAAATTAAAATTTCAGAGGAAATTTGAAAAAGAAAAATAAATCCTTCCATTCCTATGACTGATGATATATGATTGAACCCAGTTTCTCGACTGTTTACTCTAATTTACCAAAATACCCCCTAGTCTTTTTTATAATCCAATAACTACTGTATCCGATAGTTATATATTTCTATTAAATTTAAAGTCGAATTAAATCGAAATTAAAAAGTAATATCGATTTTAATACCTTTTAAATGTTTTTTTATTTCGAATCATTTTAAATTTTTTATGAAATTTAGACTCAAGATAGATTGGATTATTAAATCGAGATAAGGTTCTTTTAATATTGTTTTCTTCCTTTAAAACTTAAAACTCAATATCTTAAATAAGAATATCAAATTTTTTATCGCTTTACTTGTGATATTACTTAAGTACCCCTTAGCCTTTAGCTGTCGCAATATTGCAATTTACTCAACACACTATTGTCTTCTACGTGTTGACGTGTCGGTTGGATCCTCCTATTAAACACTCGTGGTATAGGTTTTCTGTCTTTTTCCCTCTCTTTTCTGAGAACATTATTTTTTAAAAATTTTGATCAATTTTTTTTCTTACTTGGAAAATGTTGTTAAAGGACAAAATAGAGAATTTGCGGC
Source organism: Gossypioides kirkii (assembly GCA_005610355.1). Taxonomy (NCBI): domain Eukaryota; kingdom Viridiplantae; phylum Streptophyta; class Magnoliopsida; order Malvales; family Malvaceae; genus Gossypioides; species Gossypioides kirkii. The sequence continues at coordinate 45,646,108 of CP032252.1, read as the reverse complement.
AATAAAAATAAACAAAATGATTCTTTAAAATTAATTTTTCATTCTCTCTATGGTCTAATTCTGGTTTTCATCCTTCTAATATACCAAAATTTGTGCTTTAATCTTTTTTTTTTACTTTAATTGACTTAATTTGTTTCAACTATTGGATCATCGCTACGTCCCTTGACGTAGCAGAAAAAATATTCCAGTGATCGTTAACCAATGATCCATGTGGGAAGAACGAATCGAGTTGAAACAAAGGTTGAAAAATATACCTTTCAGGAATTAAAAAGCGACGTATAGCGTTGTTGATAGGATTCCTTTCGGAAATGTCGATTCCAAGTCGCAACAATAATATCTCGCTTCTACGTAATCCATCCAGTCAAAGAATGAACAACAACAACCTCTTGAACTTTTCAGAGAGTTTTTGAAAACACTGCTGAACCTTTTTTTTTTCTTGGTAACCCTAACACATTAAGGGATTCTTTTTCCTTTTATTTTCTTTGATATCATATATTAAAAAATAAAATTAGGATTATTCTCTTATTATTAAAAAAACAGTCAAGAAAAAGATTATATTTTTTCCAAAAAAAAATACTACTTCTCATATCATTTTATATTTTGACCGAAATTATTATAACTGTTTATATTAATAATTTTAATAAATATATATAATTAACATTTTGTATGAATTAAATGCATATATTAACTTTATCTATTTTCTCTATTTGTGTACAACAAATTTGTACATATAATGTGTTTAATATTTAACTATCAAATTAAATTAACTCAACAATTAATTTAATTCTTCTTACAGCTAAATACAATACCAAATTTATTTGATTCTGTTCGTTTCAACTATAAGATATGACTCTGTAGGCTCTTATAGCGTTGTTAGTAATACTAGAACGTTTCTAACATTACAAGCAATGAGTGGCATCTAGCAATGCATCATTGCTACCCAAGTTACAAAAAATCGTAATTTGACATAACATTTATGTGATAATATTTTCATATATTATGTCTTTTTATCCTTAATATCTAGATTGGACACAAGTCATGGAATAGTCACACTTGTATAGTCCAATATCATATTTCTTGATTTTTTTTAGTAAATTACAATAAATAAATAAGTGTGATATCTCATATCAACTTATTTGAGCATGGTCATACATTTCTAGTCTCACTCCATCAAGTGGCTTGAGATATTGCTCTCATTATATAAGAAGGATAAATCTTATTTTGATCAATCATAGCCTACTACATAGATTGTGGTATATCCAACATCAAACTTTATAGTATAACCTGTTACGGTAGACATTTGGACTATATCAAAATATATGACTCACAATGTTGAAAAAATGATGATCTCAAGTTTGAGGATCATATACATAGTTACCACTACGAGAAAATACTTTTTACTATTACATAATAATCCAATAAACATACTCATGGTAGGCCAGTCCAGTATGTTGTTCTCTAACACATACTCATATATTAATTTTAACATCCCTATGTCGATGACAATACTTTGTCAATAATCAACTACACATTAGTCTCAATGCATTATTATTGTCCAAACCCACAACAATACTTGACTAAGGACCTTTTAATAATGATCATATTATTCTTAGGACTTTATTATTGATTAGTTTATTTATTAACACAAAAAAGGAAACTGAAATAACAATGACAATGCATTATATTAACAAATAATGTAAAATAAGTATGTGATTACAATCATCTCATGATTTGTCTTTGGGCATACTCTAACACCAATTTGATAACATCATTGGTTGCTACCATTAAAGTGATGATGTAGTTTTTTCTACTGTTATTCGATCATATAATCAAAGTCACGTAAAAATCAAATCAACTGTATTCAACCGATAATAAATTAACATGCTAACTAAATGTTTAAGGTTGTTTTAAAGAAAACCCAGGTCAACACTTTAATGACAACGGTTGATGATGTTACCAATTTGGACCTACTAATAAAATTATAGAAATAAAATAATTGAGTCATGCAAAACTAAAGTTGAAGGATTAAATCTCAAACTCCAGCACAAATGAAGGACTAAAACCAAATTTGAACTTTTATTTTAAATTGAGAAATTTAGAATGTGTTGACATGAATTAGCTGACTTTAAAAGTTGTTAGCTTGTCACTATGTTGTTTATTAACTACTCTAATTATGTCACCTTTTTTTTATATTTTGGGTTTAAGTTTAGAACTAATGAAAAATAAAATAAAATATCGAAGTATTTGTCAATTTGCATTCTTTTTTTTTCTTTTACTTTTAAGATATACTTTTGTTAACCAAATTTAAGAAGCAAACTTTAAAAACATGAGCAAATCTAGAAAAAATGTTTAGGGGAAGAAATGAAATTGTAATTTTTACGATATTAAAAATATAATTTTATCATTTTAATAGTCATATCTTTATAAATTTTAAAGGATTAAATCAAATTTTTATCATTTTTAAGGAGTTAAAATGAAATTTTATATTTACTAATTTAAAATTTTAAAAATTTTAAATGATCTAAATGAAAAAAAAAATCATTTGAGGGGGCTGGTAAGGTTACGTCCCTGTTGATAAATATAGTCACTTTAATGTTTAAGGTTGTTTTAAAGAAAATCCATGTCACCACTTTAATGATAGTGGTTGATGGTAAGGGTGTTCAAACTTTGGTTAAAATCGAATTAATTGACCAAAACGATTCAATTTGGTTAATTGGTCGATGGTCGAATTTAGTTTGGTCGGAGGTCAGTTAATGTTTTTTTGAAATTTCAGTTATCGGTTAATTCGATTCGAAATTAGGTAATTAACCGAATTTAATAATTAATATTATGCATTAATTACAATATTTATGTAATGTTTTTAATTATATAGTGTTTCATGACATAAAATTTCAATTACTTCAGTTAACTTTCAAGACAAAAACATATAACTTACTAATAAAATTATAGAAATGAAATAATTGATTATGCAAAACTAAAGTAGAAGGATTAAATCTCAAGCTCCAGCACAATTGGAGGACTAAAACCAGAATTAAAGTTTTATTTTAAACTGAGAAATTTAGAATGTGTTGATACCTTAAACTTATAAATTAGCTGACTTTAAAAGTTGTTAGCTTGTCACTAGGTTGTTTATGTCACCTTTCTTTTATTTTCTATTTTTTAGGGTTTAAGTTTAGACCTAATGAAAAATAAAATAAAATATAAAGTATTTGTCAAATTGCATTGTTTTTTTCCTTTTAATTTTAAAATATACTTTTCCATTGAGTCTTAGTTCAAAAGGTATGGGTATTGTTATCAATGCAAGAATACGAGAGTTCGAGTACGTTGAAATACATTATCCTCCTAGTTATAAGTTAGAGAGAGACTATGAGTAATTCTAGATATTATATGAAGAAGAACAAATATGATCAAAATCTATAATGAAATTATAAGAGGTATATTTAAATATTAATCAATAAAGTATTTATAGAAATAAAAACAACCAAATTCTTAAATTATAAATTAAGCAATACATAACTAGCGCTTATCAACACTAATTAAGCTAAATCTTATATTACATGCAATTACCTAACAACTTTATTCATTCATCAAATATTGAATAAATTTGGAGCACTTTAAGAATCGGATTATTCATTAAAATTTAAGGCTGATCCGAAAATAAATTTAGATAAAAAATTTATGTTAGTTTAAAATATAAGTTAAATTTTGACTCCAACATTCAAGACTCGAATTGGAGCTAACCTTTTCTATTTTATAATATATTGGGAGAATTTTCATATATAGAATGAATTAATGATTAAAAGCACATATATTAATAAAATAAATAGTAAAAGTATATTTTAATTAAATAGCACTAATAATTACAATTAAACTCAAGGTTGATGCCTTTCATGGCTAAGATGTGGTTTCAGAGTTGTAATAATTATATATCTTTTTGCAGTGTATTTGAAGAAGAAAAATGCAATGATTACTTTGTTGAGTGCCATAACAAATGTGCTTCTTTTGGGTCAAAGGAGCCTAATGGTTGGAAAATTATATGAATTTTTATTAATGATTATTTATACAATAAAATAAATATTCTAATGCGATGGTTATTTTATAACCCAAAAAATATTATAAGTATTAACGTATTACATCCTTTCGATTAGACCTGTTTATGAGTTAAGTTACTCGCCCAGACTCGAATGCATATTCGAAATTTGGAAGGGTTTAGACAAAAATATTAAATTTAAAAAATAGGCTTAGACAAAAAAATTAGGCCCATTAAAATATGGATTGGACTCGGGTTTGAATATTCAACGCTTGAGCCCGACTCTATTAATTTTAAGTTTATAAGATTTTATATTATCTAATTTAGAACACATGTAAAAAATAAATATTGCTAAATATATAATACTACTCTGATATAATTATTAAAATAATATTAAGATACTATATAAAAATATTCAATAAATAAAAAATAAATAAAATTATTAAATATTAAAATAACATAATATAATTTTAAAAAATTAAAAATAATATTGGCGGATCTAAAATAGACTTGAATTAGTTTTTTGCAAATATGATCGGATTTTGGTAAAATTGTAGGCTCATTTTTCGGACCGGACCGAATTTGGATAAGTATAAAGTATGTTAATATTATGCTTATACTCGACCAGACTCAGCCTATGAACACCTCTACTCTTTATATAGATATAGATAGAAAAACTATAAAAGTAATTTATAAAAAATTACGAAAAATATTTTCATAATAATTTAATTTATTTTATAAAAAATATATTTTAAATATTTTCCAAATAAATTAGTGTTGGATTATGTAATGAATTACTCACCTAATATACCGTATAGATTAAAAGAAAAGGCGGTTAACCGTTAAACCACCATGTACCTAATAATAATAATAATTTATGCATTAGCTGTTCAAATGTCAATTTTGTCATATTAAAACTAAGCTTAAATGTTTATGTGGGTCGTGGACGCAATTTGGATTATGAAACCATTGAGAGAAACAAACACTTAATTCATCCATATATGTTGGATCGACTGATTAAAAAATCGATTTTCTTAATAAAGTTTCGAATTTGAGTTTTGTGGATTAAGACGAAGGGTTTTGAGATGAATTATAAATTATTAAGGATTTAAAGTGTAATTTTATAAAATTTAAGGGATTAAATAGAAAACCTATCATTTTTGAAAGGCCAAGGCCATTATTTGTCCCTTTTATCTTGATCCTTATTTGTGAATAAAGAAAACAACGTTGAGAAAATTGTACTTTCCGTTTAAAAGTCGAATCCAACTTAATTATAAATTCAATTGAAACTAAATTTGTTTATGGGTTGGGGCACCCGATTCAGCTCGAATGTCTACTCGAAAAGTTAGAGGGTTTGAACAAAAATGTAGGTTCAAAAAATGGGCTTGAACAAAAAATAAGACCCATTTAGAAAACGTGTCAAGCCTCGGGTAAGGTTTTTTTTCGCCTGACCTGACTCGAATTTGCAAAAAGAAAAAAAGTTTATTATTTTGTTGCTATTTTCCCATTGTTTTCCTGTTGTTTTTCCCCTGTTTTGTTGTCATTATTATATTGTTGCTATTTTGTTGTCATTGTTTGTATATTGTATATCTCTTGTTTTATTGTTAAATTTGCTACTATTTTAGAGATATTTGCTTGTTAAGTTGCACCTATCTTAGTGTTATTTAAGTATAAATATTTTTTTTATTTTATTTTCAATTTGTTAAGAAACATTTATTTTAGTATTTTTGATGTATTATATTTTTAAAAAAATTATATATAAAATTTTAATACGTTTAAACAAAATTTTAAACTCATTTTTTAAATCCAAACCTATTAAACGAGCCTAAAAATTTATTAAGGCTTGACCTGACCTACCAATCGACACCTCTAATTGAAACTGAATATAAAGAAATTCAAAACAAAAAGTAATATATATATATGTCTTAAATGTATTAAAAAAGAAAGTAGTTTAGTTTAAAATATTTTTTTTGTGAATTATAAGAGGAGGGTAAAATCCTAATAATAATGTGATTAACGTGATTCAAATCTAGATCACATTTGAAACGATAAACACCTTAATTATCAGGCAACTCGAGTTCAAAATATTTAATACTTAGTATTAAAGGAAAAGGGTCATCTTATCCAATGCAAATTTTGAGATAATATAGAGGTGAGAGGAGTAAATGTGCAGTGGCAGGGACCAATATCCAAACATAGGACATTAGATAATATTAGATGCAATTTTTGGCAGATTGTCTGTAGCCAAAATGTGCAGTGCCACTGCCAGGGATAATATACATTCCTTTTTATATATATATATGTAACACTTCTATTCATCTCTTGAAAGTTCACATTATATAAAGAAATAGTTATAATTCAACTATAACCATGTTTATAATTTAAATAAGTAGGTTGAGTTTTAACTTGAACATAATTATTAATGTAAAAGGACGTAAATTTAAATAAGTTAAAGTGCATTATTCTTTTACTTATGTGATATAAATTATATAATATATATATAAAAATAAAAATATGTTCCAAAATAAAAAACGGGTTAGGCCTGATCAGATTCAAACTTTAAGGCTTTGCTTGGTAAATTGGAAAGAGAATTGGAAGGATGAAGAATTGAAGGAGTAGAAAACTAGAATGATGGAAAACATGATTTTTCTTTCTTAGGTGTGTTTAATACAAGAGATGAAAAAAAATAGAAAAAAAGAAAATAAAACATTTGAAAAATGCATAATTCTGAACAAACATACGCATCTCTATCATTTTCTCTCTTTTCATCATTCCAATTTTGGAATGATTTATTTTCTCATTTTCTATCATTTTGGAAAATGATGAAATTACATTTTTACTATCGTAAAAATATATAATTTAATTTCGCCCCCAAAATAAATTCTGGCTCCGCCACTGTTCATTAGTATGGAAAATGATCTTCCTTCCTATTTTCTTTCTTCTCCACTTTTCACTCAATCAAGCACACCCTAAATGTTGAAGTTCAAACTCGACTAATTTAAAAGAACTCAATCTTTTGCCAAATCCCCATTTTTGGACTTCGTAATTTTATTATAAATCCTCTCATATTTTGAATAAACCTTTTTAACTTTAAACAGCTAACTCGAATCATACACCATACTAATAATTCTCATTTCTTTTGATATATGATCACCTCATTGCATCAATCAATGGATGATTTTAGCAGAACTTAAACTCACATTATGGTATTTTGGTTTTATTTATTGCTTAAAAAACGTGGTAGATTTCCGCAGTTGCCAACATGTTATCCATGTGGTGGATTCACATGTTTATTAATGGCTTAAAATCTCTCATCTGCCCATCCTCCTCCTCTATCAAAACCTTCAAACTAATCCCAGCCCACTATCGAACGTGTGGAGTGGGATAAGAATGGATGTCGTTAATTTCACCTGTATTTCATAGTTGATACATTTTATTTCACCATTATTTATATTCATTAAAAATATAGGTAAAATGATAATTTTATATAATAAAACAAAGTTGTGTGAATTGAGCAATTACCATAACCGCTTCAGATTCCATACTCACATTCACTTTTCAGAAGAAGAAAAAAATCCAAATCAATTTGAAATCCATCCGATCTTACCATCCCTATTTACATCTTAAAACATTCGGTAAGCCCAACAATCTTTGTCTTCTAACTTCCCATATTCTTTCAAACTTAAAAATTTTATGCTTAAGCCATGTTTGATAAAATGTTGAAAAAAAAGTTAATTGGTTAAAAAATTAATAATTTCAGCAACTCAATTTTTTAAACACATTTGATAGAAAACAATTAGATAGATTTTTTTTCAACATAAAAGTGTAGAAAATAATTAGTAGATACAATATAATTCATTTGCTTTTTTATTCTATTTCATTTAAGATTATATTATTCTTTGCCGAACCAAGAGACGTAGCTAAGGAACTTGAGAGGGGCCCCAACCTCCCCTTAAAATGAAAATTTTTTATTTAGACTCTTTAAAAATTTTAAAATTTTAAATTAATGAAGATAAAATTGCACTTTATCTTCCTAAAAATGATAAAATTTTGATTTAATTTTTAAAAATTATAAAAACATATGTTATTAAAATGGTATTCTACACTTATATTTCCTGTTTATCAAACATAACCTTAATGAAATAATAATGATTAAATTCATTAAGTTATTCTATTTCCAAATTCTTAAAGTGGTATAAAATATATATGGTCACATGTGCAATGTCACGTTCGCTTGTATTTTCACATATTACTCAAGAGTCAATTAATAGATTTAAAGGATGTCATATGCGTCAAAACTGAAATTTCAAAACTTGGAAAACAGATAGACTAAAAATAATCGAAAAACATGAGTTAAATCTACAACTTTACGTGTAGTATAAAACTACAAGGACTAAACAAATTGAATTGTTACGGTTTAGGTTGTGAAACTTTAAAAGTTGAAAAGTACAAAGACTAAAAGTTATCATTTGAAAAATTACATGGACTAAAATTGACTAAATTGAATTACGGAAATCAAATCCACAACTTATGCATAGTACAATACAAGAATTAATAGCAGAGTTTGTGAAAAGAAAACAATAATAGGAACTATATAACACTTAAATAAGACCTCAAATGACCACAATACAACACTTAAAACAGTTTTGGCAGAGAAACAAAAATATTAGCACCTCCCCACTAGAAAACATGAATCAAAAGGGGTGAGGACTGAAAAATTTTTGCTGTTAGAACATCAATGGAGGTAATCTAATGCAAAACTAAAACCCCAATATATATATTACAGGAAACATCTAATAATCCATGGCTTCGATCGATACGTACCCGTTTTTTCTTTTCTTGCAGATAAGCCTTGCAATCATCCATTCTTCTATGTACAGCCAAATTGCTAATAAGATTCACCTTTTAAATCATGTGTAAAAGGTCTTGGACTATTTCGGATATTGGCGGTCTGAATCCAGGTTCCGACTGCAGGAAGATAAAAACATTAGATAACTTGAGGTGGAAGGAATATGGGGACATGCTTTTTGTGGACTTTGGTTTATCTCGTTCCTAGTTATAAATCGATTACCCTTTCGGAAGAGAGTATGTTTAGTTCAATCTTTAGGACGGGTCATTCGGGATTTCACTTGTGTAAAAGCATGCTACAAAAGTAGGAATGCTAGAAGTTTACCTGCACGCATCTGGATATTATATCGGCAAAGCGTGACAATGACTTCACTGGATACACTCCGTTTAGGGTGATATCGACCATCCTAACTAATGCATCGATATCGTGAAGCTGCTGAATTGCCCATCTAACGAGAAATTGCTCCCCCAGAGGCCGTGACCTAGAAATGTTCTTTAATTATAAGCTTATGGCAAGGAAAAAGATTTAAAGCGGAAGCAAGATTTGGTTTACCTATCGAAGGATTCTCGCCCGGTGAGTAGTTCTAACATTACGACGCCAAGGCTATAGACATCACTCTGGCAAGTATAGCTTCCGAACTCGATTTCCGGGGCTGCATAACCATACGATACAAAAAGGCTTCCAGAGAACTGGGAATACATGCACCAAGATTAGCCTCAGTGTTGTAAGATAGTTAATACGAAAACTCCTATAATACGCACATCTTAACAATGTTTGAAGAATAGTAGGAAAATAAGTTCCCATTCTCTTGCAACATATTTATCTACAGTTTCGTAGTGTATCCATAACTCTCTTAGTTTATTACCTTTTTTTTGCAACATTTGTATTTGGTAGTAACTAATTTTTTTGTAAAACCTCAAATCATTAGGACTTGAACAGCACACAAATATATATACACAATTGTATACATAATTACCTCGCTTGTAGAGCCAGAAGACAACAATGGAGCCAAACCGCATTCCGAGACACGAACTGCAAGCTTGTCATCAAGAAGAATATTCACAGATTTGATATTCTTGTGCATAATGGGTGGTTGACAAGCTTCATGCAGATACCTTATCGACATCACGGTAAAAAAAATGAAATACTCAACTTTTGATTGAAAGATGGCTTTAAAACATAGAGACTAAAGGCATTTGTATATGTCAGAAGAAAGGAATTCTAGACTCTTCCAGGTTTCTTCTAAGCATCATATGAAAGATGATATGAGCTGATAAAATATGTTTACTTACTGTATGGCTCTTGCAACTCCAAGTGCCACTCGGACACGTGCATTCCATGAGAGTTTCTTATGCATCTCATCATCAATATGCAATGCATCATGCAGTGTCCCGTTTCTGCAATACTGATAAACAAGTAACCGTTGGCCATGCTCGTTACAGTAACCCACAAGCTCCACGATGTTAGGATGTCTAAGTTTAGAGATAGTAGAAATGAGTTGTAGAAATTCAGCATCAGTCTTCCACCTTGAAGCTCTAGTATCCAGTTTCTTGATCGCAAGTAGCTACAAAAGAATGTCAAACATACGGAGAATAGAGGTTAGGAGGAAGTAAAATAAAGTCGCATCCGCAGGGGCCTGAACATTGTTCACTCCGGCATCAAAATCATCTTACCTTTCCATCTGGAAGCTCAGCCCTGTAAACACCACCGAGCATCCCTTCTCCAATAAAGTTTTCCTCAGCAAAGCTGTTTGTATACTGCTGAAGCGAGGCAATGGTGAAGGCAGTCACATCCAAAGAACACGAGTCCCTACCTCTAGAAGAGCGACCAGGTTCATTTACTTCTGTTGGCATTATTGGGCTTACACTGGCCTCCTCCACAGTAGGAAGTAAAGGAGGAGGTAGTGGTGGCCGTATTGATAAGGACTTGACATCCAAACCTCCCTTGTTTATCTCATGATTTTTCTGTTGCCTTTTACTTGCAGGCCTTGTATTTGCATCAAGAAGCTGTTCATCTTGTAAATTCGGACTTATTCCTGTATCTCCACTTTCTAGTCCATATCCATCCATTGGCCTCGTGACTGTCACTTTATCAACTGTTAAACATAGTGCCCTTGAATTACATAGAGAATTTTACAAGATCTACCACAAGGATAGACTATAATTAAGTTACCTTTCTCTGTTTGATAAGCCGATCGAGACGAAGATTTTTGAACTTGGTTAAGCTTTTTACCAGAGCCGTTATACGCATTTGCACCATGCTTATTAGAATCTTTGTTCCCTCTAAAGTATCTCCACACCAAAAGCAGAACCACTCCAAGAACGATAAGTGTTATAATCCCGGCAGCAGCAATCACGATAACTCTCTTATTCGTCCAAAACACTCTACCCTTTGACCACTGAGGTAATACTAAGCTAGAAGAAGGTCCGTCAGCTGGTCGTCTCCTAGGTGGTCCGTGTAAAGGAGATGGAGCCCAGGCTATAAATGGAGGAAGTGCCGCTGGTGGTGAAGGAAGAATAGTGGTATTAAATGGATTTCCATCTTTCCTGCGGAAAAGACATCATGCATCATCAAGGACAATGTGAGGGCTATTGCCAGGTTGGGGTTGAACATGGAAGCAGAGAAACATACAGTACATTAGCAACATGCAAGCGAGGATTCACCTGAAATTTGGAATATTCAGCAACTTTGGAGGTATAGGACCAGAAAGTATGTTGTTCTCTACATTCCTACACAAGAATAAAGTGACGATTAGTTACATGCTAAGCTACTTTCGGGTTCAATGCTTGATCATTTGGTGATAAATTGGTGAAAACAAATATTGAATGAAGGAAATTAAGAGGGAAAAAGAGTACAAATCTGAAAGGGGAAGATCCTGTAAAACATCAAGGACCCCAGAAATCTTATTATTCTGCAAATGCCTGCAACAGAAAAAGCATACATGAATATAAGAGATTCATGGAAATAACTTCGTATGAATCAATCTAATGGCCTCATCCTTTAATGAGATTAATACTCACAATGTGGTAAGAGATGACAAATTCCCAAATGAGGGAGGTAGCTGACCGGTCAAATTATTTCCTGATAGATCCCTGAAACATAACATGTCAGAATTCAACCTAGAAATGAAAACAGGAAAACAAGCTATATGACTAGGGAGCTTACAAATCCACCAAACTCTTAAGCTCTTGAAAGGAATCTGGTATGTTGTCACTTAAACGGTTATCATCCAAAAACCTGAAAGAGAATGATGGTAGAATATTGAATGATGATGAGAAATTGATTATTGTCTCGAGCATGATTTTAGAATAAGCAAGTTCAACTTGAACTTACAATTGTGTTAGTTGTGTTAAGGCAGACAAAGTAACAGGGACGCTCCCATTGAACTGATTACCTGAAAGAAAACTAAAAAGAAGAGGGAAAAAAAAACAAAGTTGATTGCAATCACAGATAAGCGTAGTAAAAGAAAGGCGCATAATATTAGCTTGAATTAGCTTTACTCTATGGATAAATATAAAGATTGTATAGTCCAACATACAGATTTCTGATGGTGAGAGGTATGTTGGATGGTATGCTCCCTCCAATTTGATTGTGACTCAGATCCCTGCTTCATAAAACACCGAAAAAGCGGCATAAGACTATACAGAATTTTATATACGTATAATATATGTGATCCTTGGAAGGCATACAATTCAAGCCATATGAACGACTTGTTGATTGCTCAAGAAGCACAAAGCTTAAAACAGCCCGAATTAATCATTCATGGAAATGCATTCGAAATATTGTCAACCATGCCAACAACATGGAAACTATACATTTAAGAAAGAAAAAGTTCTTACATTATTAATATTGATTCGAAGCCTTCGATGCCTTCATCCAAAACGCCTCCAAGGTTCAAGCCGCTTAGTCGTCTGAATAAACACCATTAAGCTCAACAAATTGATACAAAAATTCATTGATGAAAAAATTATGGAAAAGTGAAAGGAAAATTTCATTTACAGTTCAGTTATATTGGAGAAAACACATGAGACTCCTTGCCATCCTTCTCCACATGGATCTCCTCCAGCAGGTATCCACCCAGAAGTGGTGGTGAACCCAAAGTAGTATATAAGCTATTTATTGCTGAAACTGGGGAACCATAAAAAAAAAGAAAGAAACAATCACTAAAAGTTTCATATGATTTTGATTAAATTAAATTTCTTCAAAAAGAAAAATTGAAATAAAACTTATGCTTCTCATTACATTTGGTTGAACACAATAAGTGTTACAAGCTCAACCTTGCAAATCATGTAAGCTAAAAAAGTTAACGAACTCCATTTTTCGTTTATTTTCCATCACTTTCCTCAAACTTTCTCGACACGCAGACAGAGCTTCATCATTCAACAAGAACTAAGTCCCCCCCCCAAAAAAAAAAAAAAAGTGATGCAAACATGAACTAAGATACTTTAATACTTTACCATCACGAGGGTCAGTATCTCCAGTAGAAAACGGCAGAGTCAAAACCAGCAACAACCCAACCCGTACAATACCCCAACTCACAAAACCCATTTACCTGCTCAACAGCAGAACCTTTCTCTCTTTTTCCCAGAAAAAAAAAGAACCCAGCAATGTCTATGTAAATAGAAATTTGGGTATCTGGGTTTTCAAAATGGAAAGCTATGGTAGAGAGTGTGTGTGACAAAGCAAGGCAGTAAAGTGCAGAGAGCCAGTGACTGAAGAGAGCAGAAGAGTATTTTTTTTTTTTTGTTTACTTGTTTATTGATTTAAATTAATCTTAGTATTTTGGTCTAAATTTTCTCTGTTTCCGTTAAAACTAGAAGTGAGCTCCACTTGTGTTTGTTTTGTCTATTTTTCTTTCTTTAATTTAGTTAAAAAGTAAACCACGACCAAACCAACGGCATGCAAAGTTGCGTTTCTTGTGACTCGTGATTTATCTTTTCTAATTACTTTTTGTTTGGAATTATAATTATATTGAGTACAAATTAAATTTACAATTAAATTAAATTTATAAAATTATTTGAATTAAAACAATTAAATCGAAAATTAATTAAAATATTGTTCGAAGAAAATCATTGAATTAATTAATTTGAAAATTCGGTATAAATAAATTGAATTGGACAATTGGACCGAATTTTTATTTTTATGATTTTTTTAATAATTTGTTTAATCAAATGTACAAAGTGAAACTGTGAATAGATTTGTTTGATCATTGGTCTGATTATGAAAATTTTGCAATTAAGAAGTAAATCTAAATAGAGATAAAACAAATTTATTTTCTATATTTTGTTTTTTTCATTCCTCATTGAATTTTTTTTATCCAAATTAATCTTAAAACTTAACAGATTTTTCCAATTTAATCCATAAATTTAGATTTGGTTAAAGTACAATGACATATATAATACTTTGAGATTGTGTCAAAATAATTATTTGAGAATTTTTAAAATTTTTAATATTTTATGGCTTTTTAACTTTTTAGATGATGACATGACACAAATTTTGAAATGTCATGTTATCAAATCTAAGTACAACTTAAATTCAAATATTAAATTGAAAAATCAAATTTCAATAATAATGTAGAAAAAAGAAAATCCAAATATCAATTTTAAAGACTTTCAAAATTTTAAAACTAAATGTTAATTTATTTCATCTAAGTATACGTAAATGTTTTTAAAGGCAGGTAAATATTAAAGATGGAAACATTTTTTAAAATAAAAAAAAATTAATCTTTATATAGTAATGGCTAAAATACAATGAATGGTAAAAGTTAAAAAAGTAGAATAATGGAAGTTAAATTAATCGCCGACCTACCAAATTAGTAAACTTGCTTGTCCTCATCTAGATGTTAAAAATGTTAATTATAATGCGAATTGAGTTTCAACTCAGTTGATATAAATATTATTGTCAATATAAGAAGATTTGAGTGCGCTGAAGCATATTATCTTCTTATTCATGAATTCAGAAGGGGTTATAAGTAATTTTAAGCATTGTATAGAAAAAACAGATATGATCAGAATTTATATATTTTAACGAATCCACATTTTTTTGCATGGATAACAATACTTATATCAATCGAGTTAATATTTAATCGACTAAAATATGTAATTTTTTATTGTGTAAAAAGGGTTAAAACTAAAAAAATGAAAAGGAAGCCATGGGCATCATCGTCATCATCATGACATTTAATAATATAAAATAAAGTTTTTATTTATATATCTTTAAGGATGTTGTGATTGATGGACATAATTTGCGCTTATTCCGGCTTTTATTTTGCTCATTTTTTCTTAAAAATAGTTTGATTATAATCCAATGATAATTAATTAAGGATGGTAAAAGTTTATTTTGACTTACTTTGATTTTATTGGGATTGCATTTATAAATAAAAATCGAATCGAAACTTAAGTAATTTTATTTCATTTATATATGGGAGAAAGGAAAAAGTTTTTATCACGGGTTGCAGATCAAAAATCCACAATGAATGCACATAGATAGTTTTATGAAGGTCAATTGATCAAATGTGACTCATTTAATTCACTTGAATTGACTCGATTCGTAGAATATATAAAGAAGCTCATCTACTTGAAGTCTTGGTGGCTAAATAAAACACTGCATTAAAACTAGAGTTACCATGATTAATATAAATCTTAAAGGATAAGATTGTATAGAAATTAAATTCAACTTTACTTTATCGTGAAATTATATGTTAGTATAACGTAAATTATTGTTTCCATTGAAACAATTACAAAATTTAGAACCCAACTTAATCAAGGCCCAAATATGAAAATACTTATCGGATTCAAGCCTCAAAAAGTAATTTAACCCTAAAAAAATTTGCAATAATGTGTGATAAAATGAATGATAAATCACAATCTGCTACATATAACAAGCATGAATGGCTGTCTCCCTTTTCTTTTAGCTGGATTCCTACCAGCTGCTGCCCCCTCAATCGCCGAAAGCGAAAGCTTTAACGGAAACATATACATATATACACACTTAACGTTAAAAAGGAAAATCCATAATTTGAGTCAAATAAATCAGATAATAATGAGGGGCACAGTTAGGGGCTAGTAGGGGCCGGTATTCTTAAAATGAAAAAAATATATATTTATATTTTTTAAAATTTTAAATTAATAAATATAAAATTAGACTTTAACTCCTCTTAAAAATATTTAAAAAAATTAATTTAATTTTTTAAAAATTATAAATATATAAACTATTACATCGATAAAATTATATTTTATTATGATAAAAATTATAATTTAATTCCACTCCCTTCAACAGTTTTCCCCAGATAATAATACATGTATTAATCTAACGGTTGGTTTTGACCATTATTATATATATTCGGCTCCAATATTCCGCTCCTTCTCGTCCCTGGTAGGTCTGGAGTATGGGGTTTTTTTATAAAATGAATCCTTTTATTATTAAATTCATCAATTTAATCCATAATTTCATGCACTGTTAAATAGGAATCAATTAAGGTCATGTTTTAATAGAATTAGTATTTTTGAAACTTTTATGAACCTTAAGTTGTGGTCTCATCTACTCGAAAATAATTTGAGCTCAAATTATATTGGTACAAAAAAATCATTTTATGAAAAAACCTACCTAAACTGAGATATTTAGAAGATTTATGAAATGCATGTTAAAAAACCGAACAAAACCAAATTCTATTTTTATTTAATTTTATGTTAATTTTAATTTGTTATGATAAAAAAATAAATATTTTATATTTAAAATAGTAAAAATAACTTAAAATTTCTATACATTTTAAGTTGCTTAAAAATTAAATACACTGTTTTACAAATAATTTCCATCCCAAGCTGCCCTTTGAAACTTCTTTCCATATCCTCAAAAGAACAATTATATTAATATTACCTCAACTTTTTTTTTACATGTAATGGTGGAAATTTTAAGTATTGCCATAGCTAGGCAATCCACCAAAAACTCTCTCTCTATATACACAATATATATAGATCTTTATGGCCGAGAAGCGAAAAAAAAGGGCAACTCCGATCCAACTAGACGGTCTCTACTTGTTCATCGAAAACTTCCTTCCGGGAGAGTAATTGTGATAGTTGTTCGGTGTACCATGTGGGCATCAGTTTCTTGAGTTTCTCTCTCAATGACTTGAGTCAATGGTTATGGTAGTCGGTATTGGCCGTTGAATCATGTTGATGCTGCGGTAATGAAGGACGTTCAGGGGGACAGGGAACTGGAGCTGGGTGAGCGATGAAAGTAGGAATTTCATCACCCGGCATTAATACAGAAACTCCGCTGGTGTATACCGTCATCTGCAAAAATCTCAAAGTAGACTACCTTTGTAAGAACATTGTATTATCATGGAAACTCGAGGACGAGATTTGGCCGACACTCAAAGCATAGATCAACAATAATTCGCCGAAATTATTGAAAAAAAAATGAAGTTAGATGCAACAACACCAATAAAAGTTTAAGGCCCTGAATGAGACAGAAAATGTAACAATGCATGATATCATGTTGAGCAGTTCAGAGATATCAACATACGAGACTATATCGAGCTAGTTTCTAAAGTTCGAGAAATGGATAAATCCGAAGCCAAAGGTAGAAAATTTTCTTAGCTAAATGAGGGTTAAAAGTAATTGAAGGAAAAGCTATATAAAGCCACCAAATTAGACCCTACCTAGTTGGCATTTCCTAGACAAGCATCCTTTTTTTTAAAAAAGCATGGACCTTACTGGTACTACCTTACGATCACAAACCGACAACCCACCAAGCTGTTGTAATATTAAACAATCGGACAAAACTCGAACAGCCGATCATGCACATTTGATGTTTTAATTGTCTTGAAAAAATAGCAAAACAATGTGCCAGACAGCATCAAAACATAAAGACTATATGAACATAGAAGTCAACAATCTACTTAGCAATAAGTGAAAACAAAACAACCAACCGATACCGTAAGTTCCTACAATTCTTGACGTAGTAGAGAGGACAGGGCACTATCTCAAAGATCAACATATGTATCAACATTACAGGTTTGCATTCAAATTCGAAACTGACAGTTACTTCTAAGTTTCTTATCAATAGCATAGAATTCTTTTCCAAGATTGCCATTAAGCCAGCCTAATTGATCACATCGACAAGAATGTATCTTGTTTGTTGATATATCCAACAGTATCCTAAAGGATTCGGTCCAGCAAACACAACAAAGCATTAACTTCCAACCTTCAACAGAACAATCCCAGTGTCCCCCAATAGGTGCTACTCAAAACACTATCATGTCTCAAGATGCCAGAATATAAGTAAACACGGGCCCCGAACACAAAATCAGGCGTACTGGTTGATCTGATGTGACCTATCACCACCAGCAAAACTAGTCAAATTCTGTTGAAAATTTCATCCATTTTTGCTCTTAAAAACTGATCCCAATATGTTAGCATGAGGTACATGTGACAAGCCACATGTCACTAATTATTCCATCAACCACGTCATCTTTTAACGGTACAAATGGATGTAATTTTTAATAGAAATGATCAATTTACTCCTTGATCTAATGTACAGAGACTAATTTGCCTATCTTTTTTAGTGAAGGGGGCAAAATGCAATCCAACTCTAACTACAGGGGCCTCCATGATACTTTTACCCCTATATTGAACAATTTAGAAAGTTTTGAACTTGAAGTAGGCTAAAGATTTGTTGCATAAAAATGCAGGGCTACACTCGTAGGATACCCTAAAACAGTGATAATTCATCTAAATTTGCCTTATCACACTTTCCATAATGAAAGTGGATCAGACATGATCTTCATTATCCAAAGAATCCAAGGGAGCACAATATCAGAGTGCACAATAAGGTAACCATTTGTTCCCATTCCCATGTATGGCCATGGTAAATTGGTAGGGTCTATACTCTAAAACATAAACAACTATATCTATTTGTTATATATACTCTTCAAGGGGGGCCAAACCATTCAACTTCAGTGGGACATTTCACCTAAATATATAATAAATACAATGACAGACAATTGACTGTTCCAAAGAAAAGATCTTTGACTAAAAAAGATGCAAACTTCACAATTGCATGAAACTTGAAAGGAAGAAAATTTAAGCAACTGAGGTACTTTATATGCCATTAGGTACCAAATTGAAATAAAAATAAGCCATCATTAGCAATCTTTAAATGAGGGTCCCCAAGACAAAAAGGAACATACATAAAAGAGAATGCTTTAACATTGAGCTTAGACAAAGCTTGCAAGGAATGGGGAAAAATTGTCAACAAAAAATCTCTTTTGCCTAAAGAAAAAGCTTATGATGATATTGATAGCCAATTAAGTACACAAAAATGTCCACAAATTTCACTGCTAATGCAAAATGTATGATGCAATTGCATGAAACTTGAAAGGAAGAAAATTTAAGCAACTGAGATGTTTTATATGTCATTAGGTACCAAATTGAAAGAAAAAAAAAAGAAATGAGGGTCCCCAAGACAAAAAGGAACATACATAAAAGAGAATGCTTTAACATTGAGCTTAGACAAAGCTTGCAAGGAATGGGGAAAAATTGTCAACAAAAAATCTCTTTTGCCTAAAGAAAAAGCTTATGATGATATTGATAGCCAATTAAGTACACAAAAATGTCCACAAATTTCACTGCTAATGCAAAATGTATGATGCAATTGCATGAAACTTGAAAGGAAGAAAATTTAAGCAACTGAGATGTTTTATATGTCATTAGGTACCAAATTGAAAGAAAAAAAAAAAGAAATGAGGGTCCCCAAGACAAAAAGGAACTTACATAAAAGAGAAAGCTTAAACAAAGCTTGTGATGATATTGGTAGCTAATTATCTATAACATGCTTAAAACCAGTTTTACTGCTAATTAATAAACCACCCCCCAAACAGTCAAAAAAAAAGAAGGTTTTTTTTTGGGGGATTAAACACATAAATGAATAAACTTTGAACAAAATTCAAGAATACCCAGAAATGAGAACAAAAAGGGGAACTCACTTTAGGTGATGGGTAACTAAGTTTGCCATCGAAACCAAGCTCAAGGTCACCATGGTTAGGTCCAGCAGTAGTAGAAGAGTTATTAGGTCTAAGGAACCGTTCAAATATAGCCATTACTAAGAACATAGAGATGAGAATAGCAGTAGCAACGAAACCAAAAGACACTGCATTCACTGAGTTATCAAAATGTCTCCATTGTTCTTCTCTTCCAACATTCAATGGTGAACCTACCGGTGGCCAACCATAGAAGTAGCTTTCTTCTTTTCCCATTTTTCTACACCAGCTCCAAAAAATTTAAAAAAAAAGAGAGAAAAAAAGAAGAAAGCAATTTTTAGCTCTTTACTGCTTCACTCTCATGGCTGTGTGTTGATGAGAGAGATAGAGAGAGTGTGTGGGTGATGGGTGATGGGTAATAGCAGTACTTGAAAGGCTTTTTCTTTTTACACCATAACCAAAGCTTCTTGGAGTTCTTAAACTGGGAAAGATTTTGGGACTTTGCGAGAGAGAAAAATAAAAAAGAGGGAAGCATGTGGGCATGTGGGGCTATATAATATTTTATAAGGAGCTGACCCATTTGGAAGTGAATCAAAATGGGTTAATATAATTTTTGGTCCTAGATTTTTTAATTAGATTCATTTTGGTACTTATATTTTTTTTTACATTTTAGTAGGGGAGAGCAATTTTTTAGTTTTAACCTAAAAACTGATCCATTCGGATTTTTCGGTTTGATCGAGTGGATGGATTGGTCAATTTTGACCTCGATTTAATTGGTTAATTTAGTTGGTTACCGATTTTTGAATCTCAAAATAAAAAATATATTTATATTTATAATATATAATAGTTATACAATCATATAAATTCATGGTCGATTAATCGAAAACACCGACCAAATCGATCAAATCAAACTCGATTCATTTTGGTCAATTTTTTCAACTAAAGTCAATCGAATTGGTTTTCTCATGTTAAAGTCAATTCAAAAAAAAAAATTGAACTAACCAATTAAACTAGTTGCTCTCTGCTACATTTCAATACCTGAATTTGGCAATTATATCTATTTGGATTCATAAAATTAGATTTTGTCAATATTTGATGATGTGGCTTAGGTAGTTGGTATTATATTGTTGGATGTGTCATTTTTCTAATGGTATTGGTATGTATCGGTACGGATCTGTTTCAGTGTACCACTTTGAAATTATCTTATTTTTTAAAAACATTTTTTTATATGTATATAAAAATATTTACAAATATCAAATAATGAGATAAAATAAATTTTAAATATAAAATATTCTTTAATAAACTTTTGCAATAAATTAAACAATAAAATCGTCTTTTGAATTTAACAATCCAAAAATTATTTTAACAGTCACTTAATAGGCTTTTTTTTCTATTTGCTAACAACTTGTATAATTTTGTTTTTTATAAAATTCCAATTTTGATCCTTCAATTATGTTAAAAAATGAGATTTAGTCTTTACACTTTATTTTAGTATAATTTTATCTTTTCATTTTATAAATTTATTTGCTAATCCAAATTGTTAGCACAATTAGTTACTTTCGTTAAAGTACTAACATGGAACTTTTAACAAATGATGTTTTAAAATGAAAATAAATCAAATAACTTAATTTAATAAAAAGATTATTTGTCAATAAAATATTATTAAAGTTGTGTGATCCGAATTCTGACTTGAAAATTTTTAGGTACAACTCACTTGTCAAATAAATAAAATAGAGAGATAAAATTGGGGATCTGTGGGGTGAAGGCTCGAAGGCCGAAGACTTTGCTGCACAAGTTGAATTCGTATAAGACTATACTTTTTTTATTAGACGTTGATTATAAAAAGGTTGTTTAACCCTTAAAACATGAATAGCGAAAAACCTCTTGTATTGTTATTTTTTAACATCAGTGAATTTCTCTTGCTCTGCGAGTGATTTTTTCTGATAAAAAATTTTCACGTAAAATTTGTGTGTTCTTATTCCTTTACAATGATAAAGTATTTTCAGAATAAGAATTTATGTTTGGATATTAAAGATTACATTATTAAAAGAATTAATCATGGATCTCGAAAAAATTAATCTTTTTAACATGAAATTGTCTATAAATCAAAGTTTTCAAAATCAAATCGAAGATAAACCAAAAAGATCATTAGTTCATCTTATTTAATTAAATAAATCATTAAAAATTTTATAAAAATATTTTTTTAAAAACCAGTAACCAATCTATAATGTTTTTCAAATCAACCATTTTTATACATATCTCCAAACTATTACATGATTAGACATTGACATAAATATATAAAGGAAATTAAAGTGTTGAAATGGACATGTCAATGTTGGTTCGGCCTTCATGTAATCAAGGTTCAGAGAACTAACAGCAGTTAAAAACCGATGCGTGGAGCAGTAAGCACTCAGACATTGTTGTCCCCTGTTGGCCCTATATGTATGTCTTTAGTTGGAACAAAACAGACATTCTCCCCCACTACTCACTTTTTTTTATATAATCTTTTAATATGTCAAATATTTTAGCTACGAGTTAGGTTGAATTATGGATTATTCGAATACGATTAAATACTTAAATTCGGATCCGATATTTTAAGAGTTGCTTATTGTTAGACCTTTCAAAACACGTCAATATTCACTCAAAATTAACTACAAATTGAATTAAAGCGCGTGAAAAGTTTTTATTTAAGTATTTTTATAAAAGCCAAGCTTTTATATGACAATTTTAAAAGGCTTAATTAAGCAATTCTTAAAAGATTGGGCGTTAATTTGAGTATTTAACTAATTTAATACTTAAAAGATAAAAATTTAATCATATGAATCATAATTCAAGTTTCATGTATATACAAAAGATCTTGTTTTGGCTCACTCTTTAGTTCTATGTCTCTTATCTCAAAGAGATCTTCCTTCACTAGCAAATTTTTTCGGGAAATTCCATTTATTTTGGTGTGGATGGCAAATAGACCTATATTTTTTGGTTTCAATGGGACTCTTTATGAGCGTTTTTCCTATCTACTATCATCTAAAAAATAATCAAGTTATTAATGACAAGACAAAACCAAAAAATAATGTTTCACTAGCTAAATTATAAAAGCCATCGAATTAAGTATGATTATATGTGTGATAGCATCTACTATACTAAAAATATCAATGAACCCGATTATTGTAACCACTCAAACTACTTTTTTTTACATCAAATCAAGATTCATATATAAATTTGATAATTGTATCTTTCTTTATCATTCGATCTAACAAACATTAAATTAGTATTTAAGAAGGGTTTGATGAATATAGTGTTGAATTATGAGTTGCTTTTTTATCTGAAAAATAATTCAAGCAGCTTTGCACCACTTTACTCAAGCCAGTTTCACAATCATGCCCAACATAGTTATCAATTTATTATAAAAAAAAATAATACCCCTTTAATGGTAAAGTAGGACTGCAACATGATACCCAACATGCTAAAACATTTAAAAAGATGTTAGCTCCCCCCATCTAGTTTCTAGACTTTGCTTCCCAATCAATGAAAACATTTGAACCGGGCCCATCTGTTAAATTGAGAACTAATTAAGATATCAGTTCGTAAAAAGATATTAAATCAATTGATCTAAAAATTAGTATAAACCAATTAAATTTATTTTATTTTTATAATTTATTTAATTGAATTAGATGAACCAACTAACTATGTTCCAATCAATTCGATCATCTACTTAAAAAGATTAAATTTATTTTTTTTCTAGACAGATTAAAATATTAAACTCTATCATGGCCCATTGCCAGCTCCCAGAAATCTCCTTTTTTTTTCTTTGTCTAGTTTATTTTAGTTTGTTTCATTTTTGGGACCCTCAAAATAAAAAAATATTCTCTCAATGTTTATTAAGTCGAATAGTAAGGAATTAAATGTCACTTAATACCATTTTTTAATATCGTGGATGGAAATAAGAAGACAGAGTCGGGGAACATTGTCCTAAGTTTAGGGTCTAACTTGACTCGAATTCAGATTTAGTAAATGAGTTTCGAAAAAAAAACGAAACATGCAAAAAATGAATTTTGGATTACTTGCATCAAATTGCTCCAAGTATAATTTAAATTCTAAGTTCATCCTCTATTTTATGAGTAGCTTGGATTTGGCTTGAAATTTATATAAATTTTAATGATATTATTTGTTTTAAAATGTCATTGTTCGTAAAGTAGGTATATATGTGTTTAAATTTTTATTTACGTAATTTAAATATTCTCCACGTTAGATATCAGTTGATTAGATAAAAAGAACTTGATATTTTGAAGATTCAATTAAAATGTCTTGAATTTTGAGATAAATTTTGAATTTGAGCAATAATTTAGGGATGATTGATGAAATTATCACATTTTTAATTAGTGGGTATTTGTGAAATTAGTCCAAAGCAATAATTGCAGTGAAAAATAAATAAAAGGGGAAGTGAATGCGGCAGAGAGACAACCACAACAGATTACAACACGATGTAAAATCATGAAAAACAAAAGCGAAAAGTATTATTATTATTATTATTAGGGATAAACTAGTGTTTAGTCTTCGAATTTGATAAATTTTTTATTATGGTCCTTAACTTTTTTTATTCACATTAGTCTCAAAATGCTGGAAGTTTTTTTTTTCTCATTTTGATCCATAAATTTGGATTTGTTAATATTTAATAATGCGACACTTGTGACACATCATCATTTATTCTTTAAAATTTTTAAATTTCTTTATACTTCTTTATTTTTTTTAGATTTTATATAGAATTTTTAAAATTCACAGGTGATGATATAATTTAGAATGTCACATCATCATACTTTAACAAAATTCAATTTCAAAAATCAAATTGAAAAATTTTGCTAAGTTTTGAGATTAATACGGACAAAAAATATCATAAATCAAATAGAGAAAATTTATCAAATTTAGGGATTAGATGTTACATTATCTCCTATTATTATTAGGGTAAACTGAATCTAATGTCACTGAACTATTAGGAAGTTTACATTTTGGTCACTCAACTTTAAATTTACAAAATGTAATTTTCATTTTCATGAAACAACTAGTAAGTTTATATTTTGGTCACTCAACTATTAATAAGTTTTACATTTTGATCACTTAACTTCTAAATGAAAATTTCTAAATAGAAAGGGTAAAGTTACTATTTAGAGTTACTATTTAGAAATTTTCATTTAAGTAACTAAGTTGTTAAATTCGCTCTTATATGGCCTTTTCTATTCTCACTTGTGGGTTGCGACACTAATGGAAAGGGTAAGCTTCCCCTCTTCTTCTACAATTTAGCTTTTTCAATATACAACTTTGAATGTCATGAATCTATGAATCAAAATCCAAACAATTTTCATCTTTAATCTCTAACACTGACCATTAGATTAGCTTGGATCTAAGATATATTCTTCTACTCATCGATGTGTATTGTTCTACTGTATCGATCATTGAATCATTGTTAGAAGCTAATCAATCGAACTTAAAATAAAAAAAAACTCTCAACAATCTAATAACTTAAATGTAAACAGTTCAAAAACTATTTTATAACTTTATAAAATTGAATAACCAAAATACAAACATACTAATAATTTAGTGAGGTTGGATTTAGTTTATTTTTATTAGGCTTAAAATAATATTTGATACTTGAACTTGACATTTTTCCTAATTTGGTATCTAAGTTTTTTTTTTTTAGATTTAATTTGGTACTTAAATTTATGAAATATTATAAAAATTACGCAAAACAATAATGGTGTTGAAATTTTTTTGTTATGCTACACAAATATTATCAATTTTAGAGAAAATTCATGTTAAAAATAGTATCGAGTTATGCTTAATAAATTAATATTAAAAAAGATTAGGTACTAAATTAAGAAAAAAAGTCAAGTTCAAGTACCAAATTGGATTTCAAAAAGTTTAAGTACCAACTTAAAAAAAGTGTCAAGTTTAGGTATCAAATTAGAAAAAAGTGTCAAGTTTGAATACCAAATTGGACAGAAAAAGTTTAGGTACTAAATTAAGAAAAATGTCAAGTTTAAATACTAAATATTATATTAAGCCTTTTTATTATAATGATTATTATTATCTTCAAAAATCTTGAGAAGGACAGCTCAGAAAAAGTGGTCCCCTGAGGACTCCAAACACCGAAGCTTTTTGTGGTAATAGTGCTATGATTATGTGGCAGCATCCGACATTCATGTTTTTATGGTCCAACGTAATATTAATTGCACATCATTACCCAACAGTTCTTGTGACCTATCATGTACCCAAGTTAATTAATCAAAATATAAATTTATTATTAATTTATGAAAAAATAAATCACATAAATTAAGTTATAATCCTGTAAAAGTATCATACGAAATTTTATATTAAAAATTAGATTATATTTTATTTTATTTACTCAAGAAAAATAAATTAATTTTATAAGCACACGATAAATATGTACATTTGAATAGATGATACGTTAATTTATAATCAATATAAAAATAACGGTAATAATAAAATTAAATATTATAATGTGGGATAAAAAAATAAATACGTAAACGCTAATCTAAAAAAAAAGCCCTTAGGCATTAGCCAATCGAATAGCCATTAGCCATTGTATGGAGACTAGTTTAGTCCCATGTTGAGAAGGGAAAAGCCATTAGCCAATAGCCAAAAAACCCAAAGGGGCGTTTGTCTTTCAGTTTTCACCGCACCGTAGGTGGTCAGTGCCGGTCCCTAAGCAATTAGCCCCATTGAGACCCCCAATTTGATGGACCATCCACATGATGTGTTCCCTTGGATGTTGGTAAAACCCTAAACCCCCACCTTGTCCCTAAATTTCCCATCCTCTCACGTGCCACGTCTACTCTCATACTCCACGTGGCCAGATTTGTCCTTTAAAAAGCGATTAAAGTACTAGAGAGATCCGATTATATTAAATTAGTCATTCTATTATTGAATAGATCAATTTAAGCATTATATTTTTTAAAATAATTAAATAAGTCGAAATTGTAAGATAATAATTAATAATAATTGTTTTTCAATTGCAATCAATTTTAAATAAAAAATTTTATTTATAAAACTATAAAAACTTTAAAAATATTAATTATATTAGACAATAAATGTTAAATCTATTCCTATTTGGTATTATTAATTTTTTTTCTAAACAGTATATGTCCTAAATGAATCCATTTAACAGTAAAATGACTAAATTGATCAATTTCATATAATAAAGGGACCTTTCAGGTGCATTCATCTTTGAAAAAGAACTTCATGGATAAATTTCAAAATTTTGGTTTAATTATTATTACTATTAAATTGATTGGTGTGACATTTTAAAATAACAAAAAATTACTTACTTTGCAACAATATAACTAAAAAAATGATGTTGTAATGAACCTAAATTTAACAAAATAATTTTAATAATGTTAATAATTTGACTTGAATTTTGAAATCTAAAAAGTAAAGAGACTAAATTTATAGAAATAAAAATATAAGGATTAAATTTTAAATCTATTAAAAGTACAAAGATCTAAAACATATTTTAACTCTCCCAAAAATTGACACACAAAGCTTCTCCTCTTAAAAAAACTGTAGCACTTAAAAAAATCGACCTGAATCAAAATATTTGAACAGTTTATGAAATGTAAATTCAAAAATCGTGATTATTTGATATCAAATTAGAATTCTATTTTTTATTTGATATATAATTAATTTTAATTTTATGATAAAAAAATATTTTATATTTAAAATAGTAAACATAATTTAAATGTTGTTGAAAATTATTGTTTTTTTATTTATAAAAAATCTAAAAGATTTATGAAATAATATTTAAAATTTATATAACAAAATTTATTTAATCAAAATATCTTTAAAAAAAAAACCGAATCGAATAGAATTAAAATGAGCGATTCAAAAACTTTTAAAAACTCGATCCAACAGAACCGATGCCGCCATAGTTTAGAGGCTCTTAACTCTTGGGTCTTAACCACCCTCGAGATTATCTCTCTCATGTTTCAACGGTCCAGATCGATTGTTACATCCCTTTCGGGGGTCTTGACCCGTTGAATTTTTTGGTCAGTAAGGGTCAAAACAATGTTGAAAAAAAAGGCTTTTCTCACGCGTGTACATACTGTACCATCACACATGTGATACGTAAAAGAGAGTACGGTGGTGGTGGGGACAGTGCATAGAGGTTGCTGTGTCAGGTGGCGGTGATGGGCATGGCTCGTGCTATTAAGCTTTTTGCTTAAATGGGTCACGTGAAAGGATCTTTTACGTGTTATTTATTTATTTTATTTATTGGCCTCTGTTTTTTTTTTTACTTTCTCTTCTTTTTAGGTATCTTTTTTTGTTGTTGAATTTTGACCGCTTAATGACTTGGGATTGGGCTCTTTTATAAGGTAAATTATAGTAATAGTATTTCACTATTCATAATTTTTTTTCTGAATCATTCGCTTCGTTGTTTAAGAGCATATA
The DNA here is from genome assembly GCA_005610355.1 of Gossypioides kirkii. NCBI lineage: Eukaryota > Viridiplantae > Streptophyta > Magnoliopsida > Malvales > Malvaceae > Gossypioides > Gossypioides kirkii. The sequence continues at coordinate 45,617,791 of CP032252.1, read as the reverse complement.
TTAATTTTTTAATTTATTTGTTCATTTTCGATTAAATTAAGAATATATTTAAATTTATATATTAATATAATTATCTTTTTTATTATAATTTGATCATATAATATCATTTAATATTAATTAAAAATTAAATAATTAATTATTTAATATTTATTTTCATTTTATTTTGCATGCAAAAATATTGAGAATAATATACAAAAGTTATTAATGTAATTAATGAATGTTTTTATTAAAACAATTTGTTCAGCAAATACAAGTATACAAACAACTGTAATACACTCAAAACACCAAATCCAACGAATACTACATTAACATAATTTATAAATGTTCAGGGTTAGAATCCAACGAGTAGTTTCAGTGGTTAAGAGGATGTTGTTCATCCTAAGAGATCCGAGTTCGAGCAACTGTGTGTGCAAGGTGTGTGTGCCTTGTGAAAGGGTTAAGAAAGTATGAATAGATATTACTATGTAATCACACTAATACATTCAAAAAAATATGTTTAAGGTTAAAAGTTATTATAATGTCAATTTCAAAAATTATCATTGATAGTCAGCTAGTAACCACAAAAGATAAAATTGAATAGTTAAAAAATTATTTTATAATTTTTTATAGTTAAATGACATAAAAAAAGTAATAATTGAATAATTATTTATGTAATTTAATTTTTAAAAAATATATTATATAATATATGTTAGCTTTTTCATGTCAATGGCTATATAGGCTAAGTTTATTTTCATTATTTTGGTAAATTTGAATTGCGTTTCATTCATGGACATGATCTTTGACCCTTTGGGCCTTTCCCATTCTAACTAAGGTATGTGGCTAAAGTTTGATACAGTGGAAATATTTTATTCATTTCTTTATTTATTCATGGATCGAGCTATTTTTTCGATCACTTAAAATTTGAAAGTGTTTGAGCAAAAATATTAGATTTGAAAAATAAATTTAGATAATAAATTAAACCTGTTTAAAGTAAAGATCGAGTTTGAACTCAAACATTCAAGGCCCGATCTTTTTTTATGTTTATAATAAACTATATTATGTTATTTTTATGTATTATATAATTTATAACACATAAAAACTAAATCTATAATAATATATAATACTATAACATAAATATTTTAAAATGTTAAGATGCTTATACATAATTTTTAATAAATGAAAAATATATAAAATTATTAAATATGAAAGTAAAAATAATATAAATATTTTAAAAAATTCAAAAAAAAAAGATTGGGTCTAAAATAAGTTTGGGTTAGTCATTTATAAATATGAGTAGATTTGGACAAAATTTTAAACTCATATTTTGAGCTGGATCAAATTTGGACAAATATAAAATACGTTAATATCATATTTAAACCCGACTTAACCCATAAACACTTTTAATATGAAATAAACACCTTTGATCGATGGGCCAAACATGAATTCAAATTTTTTATTCATTTGATAAGGACCTTTTTAGAAAGCAATATCATTTATTGCTAAGAAATAAGTTATGGTACGCTTAGGATATGAATGGGAAATCATGTAAAATATATATTTATAAAGAATATAAAAAAAGATAGGAATTTTAGTTATGATGGTGAAATTAAGATATTAAAAAATAAAGTGAAATTAATATTAAATTAAATTATGACACTAACTCAAAAATTAAAAATTAAATATAATAAAGATATAAGATACAATATTTTTACATAGATTAATGTAATGAGAAGCAAGACATTATCAAGGGAGAAAATATTATTCCTATTATAGTATTTTACATGGTACATTTTTGCTTAATTTTTTGTGAATTACAAGAGAAAAGTAAAACTCTAACGACAATATAATTAACGTGACTTAAATTCAGTCCACACTTAGAATAGAACACCCTAACTATTAGGTCAATATATAAGATTGATGCCAATTGTTTGATACAATAGAAATGCTACTTATAAATGACTAGTTAACCGTCCAACTTAAAACAACCAAGGTATTTTATTTTACTTTATTAATAAATTTATTAACTTTTAAACTATACCCAAATTTCATATTAATCCTTTAATTTTTTTAAGGAGTGGTCTTTAAATTATAAATTTTGTTACAAATAAAAAACGACGTCAACTAATAAAAACATGATATGTGACACATTTTTATTAGATGCGGTGATTTTTTTTAGATAAAATGCGATGAAATCGATTGTGTAAAGACAATTTTTGACAAAAAAAAAACCTTTAAGGACTAATTTGAGAATTGGAGTATAGTGCATGGGCTAATTACGAATAAAACTTTTCTTTTTCTCAGTTTTCTTTTTTACCAGAGCTGAACCACGCAACAATGGCTGCAAATCTCTTTTTCCCCTTGCTCCTCCGTTGGCTCTAAGGTCCGCCATGCATTGACGGTGGCCGACGTATCGAATATATTAACCACCGACAGTGTTTTCGTCTGTTCCTCAGCCTTCCGATATCCTGCGAAGAAATATAATTGTGTCCCGATCGGCGCCATCGTTAAGTAAAGCCGTTCCATGGCGGAGATCGGCCGATTGCAACTTGACCCGTCAACTTCGGTCCACATGTTGAGGTTCTCGTCGTAAGCTTCGATGTGCCCTTTCCATAGGTTAAGGCAATCGCCGGAGCTAAACAATTTGCCGTTGACGTCGACGATTTGATTCGGCGGCACGTCCAATTGCCACATCCCAGCCTCGAGGTCCCATTTCTCCTCTCCGGCGTCAAATACCTCAGCGGAGCACCGCTGCGGCGAGAACGTCAGCATGTTGGGGACATAATTTTCTTTCTCGGCGAAACCACCCACTACGTAGATCTGGCCTTGCCATGTTACCCCTACACATCTGTACCTCAACGTACTCATACTAGGCAAGTCGGTCCATCGACCGGTCATCGGATCATAAACCTCAGCCGATGCCATTCCTCGAGTGCTATTCAAACTGGATTTTCCACCAGCAACATAAATCTTATCGTTACAAACACAACACGCAAAATCATACCTTGGCTTCCCTAACGACGCACATTTCGACCATTTGTTCAATCGAACGTTGTATCGGAGCACTAAAGCTGACACTTCTACATCAACATCAGCAATCTCATTCGATTCATTCGAACCCTGAAGTTTTCGTTTGTTGCATAACCTCCCGCCGATAACATAAACAGATTCTCGGAGTGAAACCATAACAAAACCCTTTAAGACATGGTTTTCACGTAGGTCGGGAATGATGCTAACGTGTTCCCATGTATTATTACAAGGGTTGTAACATTGTATACAGTTAAAAACATTGGTACTAGGCCTTGCCTCTTTAGGACAGAACGCGGCCATCACTCGATATCGAGAAGAATTGAATACGGGTGGTGGTGATAGTGGTGCCGATCGTCGTTGGGAAGAGATCGAACCCATTGGACTTGTACGGGAAAAGTGATCGGGCTGATGCTTTGTTTCAATGTCAAATGGGGAGAACCAATTTGATGGTCAGAGGTTAGATATAGGTAAAAGGAAAATGCATGGCGGACTAAACAATGAGGATTGTGGATATGTAAGCATAGACTATGGAATAAAGATATGGACAGTACGTATCATACAAGAATTGGGGGATCATATCTATGTTTTTTTCTTGTTTATGTTTCATTTTTTTGGGGTCAAATTTCTTGTTGATGTTCCTACCAAACATTTGATTCAATGTTTTGTTTTTATGGGTATGTTTTGCTGTTTGTCGTGGTGGAACCGTAGAAATCCGTAGTTCACAATGACTTTGAATATACTTTTTTTAAGGTAATGAAAATTTAATTTACTTAAATATAGTTTGTTTATTATAATTTAGTTCAATTTCAATAAATTCGTCCATTCATCAGGCTGATCCATCCGAAAAATGAAAAAATTTAAATAAAAATATTGGTAAAAAAAATAAACTTAGACAAAAAATAAAACCCATTCAGAAAAAAGATCAGGCCTCAAGTAAAGTTTTTTGGTCCAAACCTAATCTGGCCCAACCTGAATTTGCAATAAAAAAACCCCTGCTATTTTGCTGCTGTTTTTCCACTTTTTCCCATTGTTTTGCTATCATTTCACTATTATGTTCATACTATTTTGTTGTTGATACAATAGAGGGACTAAAACCACAATTTGACCCATTTTTTATCCTCATTTGTTAACCCCGTTTCTTCGTAACAAGTTAAAATCCAATACATTTGAGCAAATAGCATGGAGAAAAACATAGCAATAAGAACTTTGTTTTGGTTGCTTCAAATTGTCAAATGGAATCCCTCCCCATTCAAGGGATTAAAATGCATGATCATCAATTGTACAAAAGGCACTAACTTCAACTTGGAACAAAGTAAAAGATCAACCAAAAGGCAACTTAATTCTCCTAAAAATGAAGATAAAACATCATAACAAAATAGCATGCATCCAACAAATTCCTAACTTGATTCCATTCAGTTCTATCTATGTTTTAATTTCAAAGCAACTATAGATTCATCCATAGTGTTTTTCGAACCTTTTTTTCAAACCGTGGGATCTTCGAGCGTGGCATTTGACAAATTGTTTATGCGAGGATAAGCAGCTTTCTCATCGAGTTGATTCTGAGCCCATATCAGCATCTTTAGTAAGCTTGGAAGCTTCGGGTCTGTAAAAGATCGAGCAGGTTAAGAACATTTTATTATTTCTTAATCTCAAAGTTTGAATCAAACCAGGACATGCAGAGGTATTCAACGTAAATGACTAAAAAAGCATTTGGTAAAAGTAACATGGAGGCCCTTGTACTAGAAGTCAAATTGCATTTTCTCCCCTATACTTAAAAAATGAGAAAATTAGACCCTATACACTAGATCAAAAAGCAAATTGATCCTTTCTGTTAAAAATTTCATCTATTTCTACGGTTAAAAATTGGCATGGCTAACGAATTAACCAGGCAGTTACACGTGGCGTGCCATGTATAAGTCATGCTGATGTACAAGGACTAGTTTTTAACAGCAAAAATTGACAGAATTTTTAACAAAATGACTGGTTTGCTTTTTGATCTAACATACAAGGACTAATTTGCCCATTTTGAGTAGAGGTGACAAAATGCAATCCGACTCCCAGGATAAAGGCCTCCATGGTACTTTTACCTCAGAAAGTTATACAGACGACCAAAACCGATGCATAATTTTGATATTTACCCTCAGATTAAAATAAATTCAGCAACCAAAGTACATCTGATTGTCTATATTAAGGCTTCTATGACCTTTTTTGTGTTTACTATGTACATACTAGGCACTGTATTCTAACTTAATGATGGCAGTATCAGTTGAAGGACAAATAGACATAGCTGCATGAATATTGCTACTTACAACTAGGGAAATACACAGTAGTCAAGGTAAAAAAAGTTGGTATCAAGTAACCTGTTAAAACAATGTTGGGAGACCATGGTATGAAGGTCACAACGTCTTTAATTACTTGCAATCAATCTTGGCTCCCCAAGAGTAGATAAATAATGAAAATAAAAGACAAAACACAGACCTTTTTCATGAGACTGGCTAGTAAGAATGGCTGCATTCACCTCGCTTGCTGTCTTAAGGCGTTGTGATATGTCCAAAAGCTCTCCAAGTGGGCAGTTTGAAATATCTTCAAACGCCAGGAGCGAAACAGTCCTCTCTAATTCTTCTAGAAAGGTTTGCTGCAGAAAAAAAAATGTCATCTTAGTTTCAAATATGCATGAGAAAGTTCTCATTGCATTAATGAAGGATAGTTACGTTCTCTTCTCCCCTCGGTGCAAGCTCTTCCTGAGCAAACTCCAAGGCTTCTTCTATTTTTCCATTTCGAATCAATTCTATCAATCTCTGTTGTTGGAGATGGAAAAAGAGTTGCGGGTTTGTATCCAATATCTGCAAAGAAATGAATCTCGAGAAGTGAAGATAGTTTCAAAAGACTATTCATATCTGAAACGAATCCGCTACCCTTATGACAGACTTTCCAAAGGTGCTTAACTAACACCGAAGATGGGATTACTAATTTCAAATTGAAATAGTTAAACATATGAGTGTCTCCTTTTAACATCTAATTGCTCTCAATACTATTGCCGACGAAAGACAAGAAAAACAACTCTATTTAGAAGAACAACAAGGTCCTAATAATGGATTTCATAATAGTTCATCTAGCTATGACTAAAAACAAGATATCACAGGTGTAAAATTCTCTAACTAATTCTTATTAGTACAAACTCTCTTTCCCATTGCGCATCATTGCATTAATAAGATAATGGTGAAAATATGGCTTAAGTCCCTATACTTTTTAAAAAATTCTCTAACTTTTATTTTTAGGAATTTAGTCCCTCTACTTTTCAAATTTCAAAATTTAAGTCCAACTATTAACACATTTAAATTTTTTTTTTTTGTTAAATTTGTTTGTGTGACATTTTGAAATTAAATTAAACACTCATTTGGTAGCCATGTAATTAAAAAGAAAATGTTGTAATTAACCTGAAGTTAACAAAAAAATTTAGTAGTGTTAATAGTTGGACCTAAATTTTGAAATTTGAAAAGTAAAGGGACTAAATTCCTGGAAATAAAAGTACAAGGACTAAATTCCAAATTTTCAAGGAGTATAGGAACTTATGACATATTTTAACCTAACATAATTCATTCTTATTAGTACAAACTCCCTTTCCTGTTACGCACTATTACTTCTTCCATTACATTAATAAGAGAAGTTCAGATTTTCGTAGAGACTAATGGAAAGAAAGAATTATAGTAATGAAGAATGAATGATATAAAACAGATCCATGTTCATTTCAGAAAGAAATGCATAGCTTAAATCATTGTAAACAAGGATCGTACCTCGGGATTTAAATCGTTAACTTTCTCAATAGCATCCTCAACGTTTCCACATTGTACAGCCTTTTTAACAGCCATGCGATCCGAGATTGTTGCAAGATCAATATCTGCTGTTCAATAATAAGGAAAAATAGAACTTATACTTTTAAGGACAGTAACAGTATAGAGAACAAGAGTAAAGCATTCGTTTTCTTCATAGGATACGTTCAGTTCCAGATTCCATCCGGAATTTTTCAGCAGCTTCAACATAACCCTCCGTGACAAGAAAATTCATCACCAATTTATTCATGTCTTCTTTCCTGATTTTAACATCATTCAATCTCTTTTCCCACTCTTCCCTTGTAATCACTTTCTTTGTGGTTGCCTATAAGTGAAACAATTTGAAAACATAAGTACATCAATGCCGTCAAGCAAGATATAAGTTCAAGTTAATCATGTCTCTCATGCATAGTATTTCAATACAAACCGAATATCGACAATTCAAAACAAGAATAACTAAAACTAAATTTCTCTTTATCAAGATTAAAGATTTCTTTTGCTTCAACAATATCAAAATGTATAATCTAATAGATGAAACCTTACATATTGGCATAGATAACTTAGAATTAACTTCTGAGGGTAAAAGCACCATAGAGGCCCTTATACTAGAAGTCAGATTGCATTTTGCCCTCTCTACTAAAAAAAAAAGGGCAAACTAGTTTCTTTACGTTAGATCTAAGAGCAAACTAGTCCTATTAAAAATGTATAATGCAATTTGACTCCTAGTACGGGGGCTTCGATGCTACTTTTACTACTTCTTAGCTATAAGTTACGACTTCAAATTCTTATCAATGAAACAATTTGAAAACATAAATCACTTCCATCACATAAACTACTACTTCAATGCCTCCAAGCAAAGATTCCATTTCAAGGGAATCTTCTATATCTCTCATGCATCATACTTTTTTGGTACATATGAGCGTGAAAAATTCACTTAGCACATGCTCTAGGATGCATCACACCTAAGAAATCATTTTGTAAAAGTCTTATGAGAGCAACAAGTGGATCATTAAACTTAGTAACCTCAATATCAACATTATAACCTAAAGAAGCTAGGAAATCTGCACCAAGAATTCACCTCTCTCATGCATCATACTTGAATAAAAGTAAAATACAGACAATTGATAAATACTTCATTGCTTCAACAATATCTAAATCTAAAATCTAACACAAAACCTTTACATATTGGCATAGCCAAGTTTGAAATAATTTCAGAGCTATAAATTGCAACTTCAGAATTCTTATCATTAAAACAATTTAGAACCATAAATCACTTCCATCACATAAACTACTAATTCAATGCCTTCAAGCAAAAATCCATTTCAAGGCAATCTATCATGTTCCTCATGCATAATACTTCAATACATATAAACATTTTCATTGCTTCAAAAAACATCTAAATGTAGAATCTAACTTTGAATTAACTTTTTGAGCTGTAAATTGCAAATTCAAATTATTTAAAAAAAGAGAGTAAATGATTAAATTATCCCTGATTATCAAATTAAAATTAAATAATAATAATAAGAAGAAGAAGAGGAAGAAGAAGAAGAAGAAGAAGAAGAAGAAGAAGAAGAAGAAGAAGAAGAAGAAGAAGAAGAAGAAAGGGAAATTTACCATTCTTTCTTCAATTTCAGCTAATCGACGAATCACAATCCAAAACAGTGACATCAGTGCTCTACCTTCACTCCCATTTGATTTCCCAAACCTTCTCAAATATAAAAAATAAAAACCCAGATTTTTTAAATTAAAAAGATTTCAACTTTTTAATCTCCCGATTCCACCGAACAATTAGTCAACAAAAATTTTGCAGAAATTAGGAAAAAGAAGATACCTTAGAGAGATAGATTTAGAAATAACTGAAATTGCAAGGCGCAGCTAACTTAGAATATTAATTAATAAATAGATTTGGGTTTATTAGTATTTGGGTTTCAAAAGAATTCTTGCTGCATCAATCCTTTCTTTTCCACTTTTTTTGCAGCGCCGCTTTATGATTGCTTCAGAAAAGGGTTAAATTTAATAAAGGTACTCAAACTATGATTAAAATTTCAATTTGGTCCTAAATTTTAAAACATTCCAATTAAATGTTTAAATTAAATTGTTAGTGATTGCATATTTGGATCAGACCGATAATAAGTGTTTTGAAAATAAATTATACTTAAATTTTGAGAATTTAATTGAAAATTTTTTACATTTAGAAATCAATTTAAAAGTCGGAACTTTTTTTACAATTAACCATAAAAGTTGAGAACTTTTTGTGAAATTAACCCAAAAATAACATTTTGGGTTTGTGAAGATGACTTGTTTATTGGGCTATGGTGACTGAGTTGGGCTAGGAGACACGGTCTAGTGATTCTATTAACTAGACTCAGTTCATTTTGGACTTCAACAGAGTATTGGGTAATTAATCCTTGATCCTCATAATAAATTTCACGACAATTAGGATAAGTTTGGATGGACGGTACGGTGGATTTGAAATTTAGTATCATTTGCTTTATTGATTTGCTGGTGCTGTTTTGAATTTTAAAAGCTCCAATTTTAATCTAATTGTCACAAACTTTTTAATGTTTAATTACATTATATTACTCGAATTTATATGAGTTACACCGATGTCTATGTCTATCTTTTCCCTAAATATTTGAACCTCATATCTCATATCTTTATTCGAATATGTGGCGGACATAAGTACTTGAAGCGACATAAAACGTCTTAGTAGCATAAATCAAGATTATTGAAGTAAGCTGGGGCTTGAGCCTTGGTATCATTTGCTAGATTGAGTTGTGGGTGTTGTTTTGAATTTTAAGAATTTTAATTTAATCTAATTGTTACAAAATTTTTAAAAAAGAATTATATATGTATTTGAAACTCATATCTCATATCTTTATCTGAATACAGTATAAATTGAGATTATGAGGTAAGCTTTTTGGTAGAAAAGCATGCTCCATTGTAATAGGGGCCGGGGCTGCTGGGGGCTAGGTCGAAAGCTTTTGCTATTATTTTACTTATGTACATGAATGATTGCAAATGTTATACAAACTCCACCATTAAAATGAAAATGAATTTTGCTTTTGCTCAGTTGATTATTGTTTGTAGACCCTAAAGGGAGAGTGGAGGGGACTGTAGGGTGTGTTTCCTTTTTATTAAGGGGGGGCTTTATTTTGGAGAATTTGATTTGTGTATTATTTAGCCCTCATGGTCCTCACTCCTTGCAACTTGATAGAACAAAGCTTGCTTTGAGCTCTTGACCCTGAAAATGCATGCATCCAACTACCCTCTACGGGGCACTACATACATAGATACATTCATAGGAGAGTCTCATTTCATAATTGCAGGTGATTTTGCTCAGTGTATTAAATTGGGTATGCAAGCTAGGGTATCTAAATATAGATGTGAGAGGGTGGTGCTATTGTTAGATATCTCCTGGTAGCCTCACATGATACTGTTTCTTAGGGAAGGTGGTTTCCACGTAAATCCCAAATGTGATAATAGCTAAATGATTTGATTTATGTTTGGTTGATTGGATTTGGCAGGAAATTATTAATCAAGAATGTTATGGTGCTCGTCATTACCGATCTGCTATCTAGTTTTTTTAATTGGGTCTCGACCTGTAGCCTGTATGGTTCGCATCTTGTGTTCGAGCATGAGATATTCCCATCCTCTCATGAGCTCGCACGGAGTGGGTTCGCACCATCATGCAGGCGAACCCACACGTAAAAAACACGTGTTAACCCTAGAATAAGGTACGTGTTGGCATGTATGAAAACCTACTGACGATATCACATCATCTAGAAATCGTATCATATAAATAGAGAAATCAATAACCTTTAAAGACAGATACATAAAAACATTCAACAAAGAAACTGTTAAATGTTTCATTTTTGGACAGTTGAGCAAGGGAATAGTGATTTGATATTTTTACTTGATTTTGTTTTATTTGTAGTTTCTTCTTGGTACAACTCACACATTATTGTTGGAAGCAAATCATTGCCGTCCTCTCCTCAACACATCATTAGTAGATAATTCATGTGGTTCGATCCATGATGTATGAGGCGATCACCCTTAACCAATGAATCAAATTCTGAGGTTTTACACTTATAATTGAACTTCTTTGGGGTGCAGTCAATCGTTAATTTCATGATTAGAAGTATTGGTTCAGTGTTATTTTACTGGCAGTTAGGTTCGTGTTAGTGGATAAGTGAATATATAAAAGATTTCCCAATAAAAGTATTATAGAAACTTCTATATTAAGAGTCGGATTACATTTTACTCTCTATTAAAAAATAAGAAAATTAGCTCTTATATATTAGATTAAAGTGTAAATTGGTTCTTTCTGTTAAAATTTTCATCCATTTTTATTGTTAAAAATTGGTCTTTGTATAGAATGAGGTACACATGACATGTCACATGTCATTGTCTGATTATTTTGTCAGCCTTGCTAGTTTTTAACAGTACAAATAGATGAAATTTTTAACAGAAAGAACCAATTTGTTGTTTGATCTATCATAAAGAGACTAATTTATCATTTTTAATAGAGGGGGCAAATGCAATTTGAATCCTAATACATGGGCCATTATTGTACTTTTACCATGATTTCTTTGAGCAATTGTATACACAATTTATATGTTGTTGGAATCTAACAAGAAACAAAGAAAATTTTGAATGTTCATATCCAATTGGATTTTGGGATGACAAAACTCGAACCCATTCGATAGATTCCGAATTGATTCACTTTGTATGGAGTAAATTTTTTTCTTTTGAAAAGTGGATGTGGGGTGGGGTGGGGTGGATTTTTTTCTTTTAGATAAAAGGTACTGATAATTATTTGTCCCACCTAGACCCGCTCCACTTTATGAAATTATCATTTATCTTTGTATATATAAAATATTAAAATGCTAAAAAATGTAATAACATATATTATTGAAAAAAAATTCATATATTTTTTTAAAAATTATGTTTAAATAATTACTTATCTTTAAAAAAATTGAAAATATTAAAAATAATTAACAAGTTTAAATTGAAGTGCAACAGGGTGGGATGGGGATGAATGTATCAAACATGCATGGAGATGATAATGATTTTCAAGATTATATATCCATAGTGGAGCGGGGTGGATGGTGAAGCAGACCATGCCATTTATAGAGCGGTGATGGGTTTAATAATATTCACCCTGAGTGCTCCGTTATCATCCCTAACTAGATGATTTACATCTCTTTGAGATCCAATAGTATGCTATGGTCCTATTAGGCTGTAATTTCATAATAATGCTTTTTCACATGCTTGGCTAAATGGTCAAGGAAAATAGCCAAAAACTAGCTGGTACGAATCATGTGAAACTTTTAGTTTATCCACAATCCATTCCCCATGTTAGGTAGGTCAAATAAGTGCTGCAAATGCTCTGCTCACTTTTGTTAGTGGCAGTAGAAAGGAGAAACATTCAAAAGCACAAAAGAGGAATAAAAATGGGAATTATATTTGAGAATCATAGGTAGCTAGGTATTGGCTATATTGGTTCCTTGGTAGCATTTTATAATTAAATTCAGTGATGATCAAAGTGAAAGTAGGTCAAAATTTGGGGGCTTGCCTGTAGGGAAATTCATCCATATTTTGATTTTTTTAAAGCATTGTTAGGATTAGTCTGCTTGATTTAATATAATCAATGACTATGCTGCTACCTTGATGAGAAGCATTTCAAATAGTCAACATTCAGAAAGTGGTTCAGATTCCCTTTAATTTATATACACAGTGTTGAGTAATTTTCTTCTTTATATGATATGCTACTATTCATTGATAAGATAGTTTAAGTGGGTTTCATGCATGTATACACGTACTCTATCCCAGACTGATCACGTGTTCATATGATTTTGAGCCCATACAACTTCGCAGTACGGGAGTTTGGCTCCCCATCATGCGAACTTACCTTGCGAGCTAAGATCCTGGGTCGAGCCTGCGAACCTGCGAGCTCTTTAAGATCCGACCTAGACCCAAATCTAAGACGTGTTTGAGCTAATGATAACAATGATGCTAACATACAGTTATGAGATAAGTTCATCCAGAAACCTTTTCAAGATAGTGTACTCTTATCACTGGTTGTCAATGCATAAGTTCTTAGGTCATCATGAAAATTGATAATGCTTGAGCCCCCACTAAAATGAGAACAAACAGCATTTTGCAATCAATTTTTGTGGTCAAAAGAATAAATATATTATCATTTTGCACAATACGTGTTCTTAAGGTGTTATGTGACAGATAGATTTTTCTCAAAGATGAGGCTTATCAGAATCAGATTTTTGGTCCATTGGAAATTTTATACATAACATGTTCCACATGCCATTTGTGTCATCTCATGCATCAGAATAGTCAGACAACAATTGATTACCAATATCACCCACCATTTTTTCATAGGCTCTTGTATGTGTAAAACTCTATAACCTAGGTCAAAAGATACCGGGTATGAATGGCTTAAGCACTTTTTCCTGCAAAATAGAATCACAAATCTTATGTCTTGTAGTGAGAAGAACTATTACATTGTTTGTATCATGTGAAGAAGGAATAACACTACTGTGCTGGGCAAATGAGTGCTGGTTTATCAAAACTAGAGATTACCTCTTTATAGGCTTCATATTATAGAAAACCAAGAAAAGGGTATAGGTATTTTTTTTATACAATTGTACCAAACTGTTCAAAGTGTTAATCTTGCCTCTTTCTGGCAGAAATATATCTTTTGAATGATACATATTACGGACTTGGATGTAAGTATCGGATATAAGCACATGTTCGACATAAATATATTTAGTTTTTTTTCCAAGATTTCAATGTATTTGGAGCCTTCTTGGAAGATCATATTCTATATCCATTTCTGTGCATGTGTAAGTGTGAGGTATGCTTCGCATTTATCGGAAAGTTTGCAGATACTTAAGACAACAAATCAATGAATAGTTGAAGAAGGACCAAAACGGGCCTGACATCATGATGAGTAGGTAGGGTACTAATTTAAGCCTATTTAAATGAGTCGACCCCCAACAGTAAATAACATAGAATAGAACCACTTTACACTTGGTTTCTCTTAGAACAAACAACCTTCTTCAAGGTTGCAGGCACTTAAGTAAGTAATTAGCAAATTTACCCTAGCTGATAACAATGTTGATAGAGAAAATAGATGCTAGAATGAATAGGAGGATTAAGCTCATGTGTGATATACACTCATATATTAGTTAAAACAATAATGCATTCTATAATGAAATTAAGCAAAGATCTGCCCTTTTTCTTTTTTTAACATTATATACAGTAAGTGGATTGATGGGAATGTGAATACAGGGATTAGGTGAACATCCATTTGGCCAATATAAATTAGGTTGAGGAGTTGCAGTATAGAGTCAAAAGTAGAGTAGCCAGTTTTGCTTTTTAGGTGCCATCTCTTGGTGCAAAAACAGGATGAGCACTTGTGTGATGAATGTCACTACTACAATAAGTGAAGCAAAAAGATTTAATGTTATTTTATCTCATATTTATTATCTAACTAAAGGGAGCGTTTGTCATATTGCAGTGGGATGGATCAGCATCACATCTATACCTATTCTTTGCTTATGTTTCACTAATGCTTTTACAACAAGTACTTAAACTATTTATGGAAACTATCTTTGATGGATGTGATGATGTTATATATCAGTTGGGATTAAATGCATATCAAACACAAAATAAATATATAAAAATTAAATCATTATTTCGGGGTTGAATTTGGTAACTTTTTTCATTTTAGAGTTTGAACTTTTATTTAAGATTAAGTTAGATCCTGAATTTCGCAATTATTTTTACATTAAAGTTTCAACTTTAGGGTTTTAAGGATTAACTTATACGAAAAAAAAAAGTTCAAGCCTCAATATATGAATAATTGCTAAGTCCAGGGTCTAACTTGGACTACAAAAGTGTGAGAATAATTAGGGGTGTTCAAACTGTTAACCGAATCAAAATACTATTAACCGAATTGACCGAACTTTTTAATTCTTTAACTATTAACTGAATCAAATTTTTAAAAAAAAAATTAACCGAACTAAAATATTTCAGTTAATTCAATTGGTTAACCCAATTAACCGAAATTTATATATTTTATTTTTTTTGTTAAAACAAGTATAAAACATATAAAATAAATAAATTGATAATGTTCATTTGACCTAATTAACCGAATTAGCAATAGTCTAATACATATAATATATAATATTATTTATTATGGTCGGTTAATTCAATTAATTACCCGATTTTGAATTGAATTAACTGTTAACCGAAATTTCAAAAAAATTTTAGCTGACCTCCAACCGAACTAGATCGGTTAAAAGACTGATTAACCAAATTAGATCAGTTCGGTTGGTTAATTTGGTTTTAAACGAAATTTGAACGCCACTAAAAATAATTACCAAGTTCTATGCCTAACTTGCAGAGGCAAAGACAAGAAGTGGTAAATTTTGTTTTAGAAGCCCTTTAAAATTTGTCAAATTATAAATTAGTATAATGATAAAATTGTACTTTAACCTAAAAAAATTTATTATTCATTTTTGACCCTTTAAAGTAATTTTTTAACTTCTTCCTTCTAACTTTGACAAAAAAAATTTAAACCCAAATATGATTTATCCTTAAAAAAGAGACATGATCAACAATTCACACACTGAATACCTATGATATGTTATCCCATCTCATTATTCAATGAATTATAAAGTTGGAATCCAGGTCATTTGTTCAACAGCCTAATTGATGGTTCCTTCACCACCTGGGGTTCATCAGATTCAAGAGTCATAACGCACAAGGTTCGCCACAGAAACTTCATTTTTCAACTCTGTGATGATGAAGATGCTTAACAACAGTTGGTTTCTCTTTCCATATTCCAGAAGAACCACTAGTTTCGAATATGCATGCCACCATGTCTTTTCACACATTTGGCTATACTTCTTGATAAGATAATTCATTGGCAATAAGGTAGTCATTTCTCATGAAGATACTGCCATGTTCTATTGTAGTCTTTGTATAATCATGGGTGTGGACCATTGTGGACTCTGCAATAGTCTCTCTGACCTTCAAATGATTTAACCTCCCCCCCCCCCCCCATCTTTTTCTTAGGACAGTGATGCTGCTAACTTAGAATAGGGTTGATAATAGTCATACCATGGCATTCAAGGTCCTCATATTTGGTAGTTGTTACTGTTTAGTACTTGCACTGCAATTTTAGCTCATCAGGTTGGTAACTAATTGATACAACCCAATGCCTTAACTCCTCCTACCTTTTTCCAGCACTGCAATTACACTTGATTTGGATACATGCATACATACATATTAAGAATATCTATGCAAGTATGTATCCCCTTTGTTAACAATTGTCCCTTGGTTTGATCTCAGCTTTCATGGTCACCCACTCCATCATTGAACTGAAAGAAAATTGGAACACCTGTTAAATGCTCAAATTAGGGTCTAACCTTTTAGGGGTTGCTCGTATAAAGACCAAACATTTCAAAATGGTCATATAATGGCCTAATCTTTACAAACCTGCTTAAATGAAGGCTAAATCTTAAAATGATTTAAAAAATGTTCAGATAAAGGCTTCTCAAATATCATATATCAGGTTTCAAATTATTTTCTGATTATTTTTTTTCAGACAATATCTGATTTAAGTATCAGGTGTTTTATTCTAAACATGTCAGCATTATTTTTTTTTTTACAAATAGTATTAAAGTACCTGAAAATTTTTTATTTGAACACTTCTGCAAAAGTTAAGTTTTTATTTAATTATTTTAAAATGTTTGGTCCTTCCGTAAGTAAAAGATTGAATTCTAATTTGAGCATTGTGAAAAGGTAACATTGATGACAAGCATGGTAGAGTGGAAAAAATTCTTGATGTGCTTTCCAGTCAAACATTTATGTTCAAACTTCAAAGTTAAAAGTTAGACAGTTAAATTCCTATTATTTTAATAACCTTTGATCCTTTTGACTGAATGAAAATGGAGTTATTTGAATTACCATTTAATTGTGGTTGTTCCATCTACAATTTAACATTTAGAGGATCTGGATTTTGTGTGTTGATATAATGATTAAAATGTTTATCATTTTAAGTGTGATCTAAATTCGAATCACGTTAATCATGTTGTTATTAGAACTTTATCCTTTTATAATTAAAAAAAATATATTGGAAGATGTAGATAAAGGATCAAAAAACACAAAAATGGAAGTTAACCATGGTGTAAGCTTAAATGTGTCTAATCTTTTTCTGTTAATTAATGTTTTCTTAATTAATAGGAACCTTCAAGGAAAAAAATATAAAAGGGAAGTTTAACTATCTTATTTTCATTGAAGATAATTTCCACATAATCACAATAAATGCTTATTAAATATAAGTAATAGATATGGATAAATTTTTAATAAAAATGACAAGTCAAAATTTTTTTTTGGCCAGTAAATGATAAGTTAATTTAGGTAAAACTTAGAATGTATTTGCATTAAGAGTTAGATTGCATCTTGTATTTTTTACTAAGAAAAATGAACAAATTAATATTTGTACGTTAAATTAAAGAGTAAACTAGTCCTTTTTACTAAAAATTTCATCAATTTCTAATGCTAAACACTGACGTAACTGACGGAATAACTAGATTATTACACATGGTATGTCGTACATGGACCCGTTTTTAATAATAAAAATGAATAGAATTTTTAATAATATAATCAAATTACACTTTATTCTAATATACATAAATTTATTTATTTTTTAATTAAAAAATAAAATACAATTCAACTTTTAATATGAACAACACCATTATACTTATAGCAGTCAATTTATTGGTTTCATGGGAGTGGATAAAAATTGTAAGTCACTAGTAAAAGGGGATAAAGTGCATGGATTGCTGGGACAAAGTGAGTGTAAAACAGTAAATTTATTGGGTTTCATGGGAGTGGATAAAACTTCTAAGTTACGTTGAAACCATTACTTAGGATAGATTATGATTAGCGATATGTTTACTTGAGATTAGTGTAATAATAGTTGTATTAGTGAGATTAAATATTGTAATAATAGTGTAACATGAGATAAAAAGTAAGTTAAGTACATTGCATCGCACTGCCCCATCTATCTAGAGGTGCTCATGGATCGGGTTGGGTCGGGTTTGGGTCGGGTCTAAACATGATATTAATATATTTTATGTTTGCCCAAGTCTGACCCGACCTAAAAATTGAGCCTAAAAATTTACCCAAATCCATCAATATTTGCAAAAAATTAATCTAAGCCCATTTAGGCCTATCCATATTTTTTAAATTTTTTTAAAAAAATTATATTATATTATTTTAATATTTAATATTTTTATACATTTTTTATTTATTGAGATTTTTATATAATCATCTTAACATTATTTTAATATTTACATTAGAATAGCATTATATATTTAATACAGATTTATTTTTTTATGTGTTTTAAATTACATAAAATATTATAAACTTAAAATGAGTCGGGTTGAGCCTTGAAAATATTTTAAACAAATTTAATATTTTTGTTCAAATTCTCCAAAATTTAAAACCAACCTTCGAACCTAAACAAATAACCCGACTCATATAAAAAAATCTACGCCAATCCAAATCCAAACTTAATTACTCAAAATTTCCAAGACTTTTTGGTTTAATTAACAAATAATCACATATTGGATATCAAGTAGTATATCTCTTGTTAATTTTAGAATCAAACTTTTCCATAGTATTGATAGTGATCATTGCTTTGATAAATAATAAAGATGACCATGATTATCCATGTACTTCACATTACCATGTTTCAACAACCCAACAAGAGATACCCCCTGTCCTTTGAACACTCTAGAAAACTGTCTAAAATCCATGTCAGAAATTGCCATACAATCATATATAAAAAAATAAAGGTGCCACCTAAGACGGTTTCTTCTCTATCTTTGTACTTTTGTAATAGTTCCTACACTGAAGCAGTATAAATAGATATGTCATCTTCTTGCTACTCATCATCCATCTGATTTGTATCTCTCTCTGTAATCAAACATGGATTCTGGGCTAAAAGTGGCTGTTTTCATTATGCTGGCTTTTGTTTCGACCATATCATCAGTACTTCCTGTCACTGGTGGTAGCCATTGGCGGTGGTATAACAAGAAGGGATCGAGTTCCCTAGGAAATAATGATGATCATCTCGTCACCAACTTGCCTGGCCAACCGGCTGTTGATTTCCGACATTATGCTGGATATGTCACTGTGAATGAAAAGAATGGAAGAGCACTCTTTTATTGGTTCTATGAAGCTATGTCTCAGCCTGATGAAAAACCATTGGTGCTGTGGCTTAATGGAGGTAAGATTACTATAGATTAATATATATATATCTTACCTCCATCTATAAAGAAGAGAAAAAAGAGAAAGCTGTCACAGATTTATTCATTTTCAGAGTGTTGCCTGGTTATTAGACAGACCAGGGCCATATCATGATCAATGTCACATGTTATTGCTTAGTGGAGGTCATTGTTTCTCCTTTATGCTAAGCTCTCTAATAAGCTGACAAGTTCATATGTTTCAGGCCCTGGGTGCTCTTCTGTGGGATATGGTGCAACTCAAGAGATTGGTCCTTTCATAGTGGACACTGATGGCCGTGGGATTAAATTTAATAACTTCTCATGGAATAAAGGTGTAAAAGTCGACAACTCATCGTTTTCTACCCACTTGTATATCTTCTTTATCTAATGATCTCACCTATATGTCTATGATGATGCAGAAGCCAATATGTTATTCCTAGAATCTCCGGTTGGTGTTGGGTTTTCATACTCAAATACTTCTACTGATTACAAACATATAGGAGATGAGTTTACTGGTGAGTTTAACACCAAAAACAAAACTCTCTTGCTATTATCTTTTGTTCCTCACAATCTATATGCATGCATCAAAAAGTATGTGTAGCTTCTATTTATATATATCATATAATAGCAGCTTTTGATCATTATTCAGATTACCAGAAAGATTATTCTTGTATAACTGAGTTATGCTTGTTTCTGCCATGGATTTACTTACACCAGCAAACGATGCTTACACTTTCCTGCATAAGTGGTTCGTGATGTTTCCGTCGTATAGAACACGATCCTTTTACATAGCTGGGGAAAGCTATGCGGGTATTACTCTGAAAACATTACTTTTTAACTCAATAGAGTGATTCTCAAACCATATTCCGACTGAACCCAAATCCCTTGCCCCGGATGATTACCTCATGTACAAATTACGGTTAAAATCGAATTAACCAATCTAACTGATCTAATTTGATTAATCAGTTGGTTAACTTATCTAATTACTCGAATTAATCGAACTTAATAATTAATAATACAAAATATATGTAGTTTTAATTCGGTTAATTCCGTTAAATAAACATTATCAATTTATTTTTATTGATATGTTTTATACTTATTTCAACAAAAAAAAATTCAGTTCGATTAATTTTTTTGAAGAGATTTCAATTCAATTAACAATTAAAGGATTAAAAACTTTGATTAATAGTTAATACTAATTCGATTCGGTTAATTGAACGGTTAACCGTTTGAACACCCCTATCCATGCCCCTTCAATAACATAATGTCAAGAATTGGTCTACCGATTCAAATTCGAAGGCCGATCAAAATTTGAGAGGGTTAAGCAAAAATATCATGACATATTATTTTTCATTTGGTTTATATATTATATTATTTATATTATAAAAAATTAAATATATTGTATTATAATGTAAATATAAAAAAATGTATATACACACCAAAAAAATGTATATTAAGTTATTTATGTTTAGAAATTTAATAGAATAAATATAATAGTAGTAAATTATATTTAATTAATGTTAAATAAAATTAATTATTTTTAAAAAATAAAAAATTGGACACACTTAAATTAGCTTGGTTTAATAATTTACAAATATAGGTATATTTTTGTAAAATTTTAGGCTTTTATTTTGATTCGGGCTGAGCTTGAGCAATTGTATACGATAGTAACATCGTCCATAGGCTTGACTTGAATTTGACTCAATTCGGCTCATAAACACTTTTAGATTTTAAGAAAATATCAACCTACAAATTTCATTTAAAAAAAATCAGATTTAATATTTTTTCATCAATAAAAAAATTTAATGTATATATTAATGGCAAAAAAAAATATTGAATTTGAATTTTTTTTGAAAGATGAGGTTCATATGATGGTTTGCTTTAAATTTAGAGATGTATACATAGTGTCATTGCGGTATATAGTTATTCAAGTTTAGCTTCACACGAGATAAAAGTCTCAAAATTTGCTCAAACTAATTTAAATTTATTCAAACCCTTTCAAAATTTTAAACAAGTAACTTAATCTTTAAATAGGTGTATTTAGATCTAACTTTTTAATCACACAATAATTATTATATTTATTATTTAATTTATATATAAAAAAATTGTAATACATAAAAAGAATAAAAATTTAATTTTTTGGTTAAATATTTCAAATTTAATTGGAAATTCAATTTTTCAAAACTTGATATAGTAAAATTTTCAACTATTTTCAACTATAAAAATTGGGATTATGTTATTCACAAAGGTGCTCATGGGTCGGGTCGAGTTGGGTATAAACATGATATTAATATATTTTATGGTTGCTTAAGATCAGCCCGACCCAAAATATGAGTTTAAAATTTTATTCAAACCCGTTCATATTTGCAAAAGGCTAACTCAAGCCCATATTATATATTTAATATAGGTTTATTTTTTTAATATGTTCTAAATTACATAAGATATAAAAATAACATAATATAAAGTATTATAAACTTAAAAACGGGCAGGGCTCGAGCCTTAAATGTTTAAACCCGAGCTCAACACATATTTTAAACAAGTTTAATTTTTTTGCTCAAGCTCATTTTTCGGACTTAATATTTTTATCAAAATTCTCTCAAATTCCGGGCGAGCCTTTAAGCTTGGACGAGTAACCCGGCCCATGAACATGTTTTTGTTATTCAAGGGGCACGGATCGAAGCAGTCATCCGGGGCAGGGGATTTCGGTTCATTTCAACTCATGATCAATCCATAGGCATATGTCTGAGAATCATTGAACAAGTGTTGTTTTTCACAGGCAAATATGTACCAGAGCTGGCTGATCTCATTTATGACAACAACAAGGATTCTTCACTTTATATTGAGCTCAAGGGTATTTTGGTATGGTACTACTCAATCTGGTCTTATTTTTCACACTAAACTATGGCTTGCTTGCTTGGCTGGTTACTCAAGCAGCTGAAAATTTCCTACAGTTAGGTAATCCAGAAACATATGATGCTGAAGACTGGAGAGGCATGGTGGATTATGCTTGGAGTCATGCTATAGTATCTGATGAAACTTACAAAACCATCATTGAGAGCTGTGATTTTAAGAGCAATGATACATGGAGCAGTGAAATTTGTAGTCAAGGTGTGGATGAAGTGCTCAAGCAATATCACGAGATCGATATTTACAGCTTATACACTCCGGTATGTATCAGAGACACCGCAGCTTCCGATGACCAACTGATGCTGCAAGTCATGATGAAACGATCATCCAGTATGGTGAGTGATATAAATATCACATATGCTCCTTATTTAAAACAAAGTTTTTGACATAGCGATTCCATGGTTACCAGATACCAAGGATTATGGGTGGCTTTGATCCTTGCCTTGATGATTATGCAAAAGCTTTCTACAATAGACTCGATGTTCAAAAAGCTCTCCATGTTAGTGATGGTCACCACCTCAAGAACTGGAGCATCTGCAAGTAATAATGCTTTTACACATATCTTTGCAACCATTATAAGCTTATAATTAACTAGGTAAAAGTACCACAGATACTCCTATATTAGGAGCTATTGTATTTTATCTCCTCTACTTAAAAAATGAACAAATTAATCCTCATACATTAGATCAAAGAATAAATTGGTCCTTCTATTATAACCAATTTATCTAAACGATTAATTTGACAATTTTTTGAGTAAAGGAATAAAATGCAATTTTACTCTTAGTACAAAAACCTCCATGATACTTTTTTCCCTATAACTATTGTTATTTTTAGGGTTAATATATATGGCAGGGCCAACTCGGGAGGTTGTTTGAGAGTGCAGCCGCCTAGGGTCCAAGGTTAAAAGGGGCTAAAAAAATTAGTTTTTCAGCTTTTAATGTAGAAAAAAATTCAGATTAAAATAAATTAATTGAATTGTTAGAGCTTTCAATTTTTCACTATAAATGCTTTATTTTTTAGGGCCCAAAATTTTTTTAACTTTTATTATATTAAATTTTATAATTTTTTTAAAAGGAGTACAATTTATTGTTTTGTCTAGGACTCAAAAATGTTAAAAACGAGCTAATATATGAAGGAACTTGAACTAGACAGATTATAATTATTTGGTATCTATTTTTTTTTTTGGGACCTACTTATTACATAAACATAGAAACCATAAGCCAACTTGATACCTAAATAACATTGTTAAAAATATATTTTTTTGCCACATATCAAAATGGAAGACTGTCACATGTCATTATGCTATTTGTCGTCAACACCATGTACGCATATTTTAATGATGTTAGTCTAGTACATTAAAAAAAGTACCAAAATGACTCACAATTTTCAAGTTTAGGTACTAAGTAAATACATATTGTCAAGTTCGAGTATCTTCGTATATATTAACTCTTGTTCTTAAATGCTAAATTTAACAGTGTTGTTCCTTTTGGCATACGCAGCATGACCATATATAATAGTTGGACAGATTCAAAGCCATCAGTGCTTCCCATATACAAAAAACTTATTGCTGCTGGAGTTAGAATTTGGGTCTATAGGTAACTCTCATGTTTCAAAACAGGTCCCTAAACATTCATATTCTCTCTCTCTGTATATATACACATCTGATGGTGATTGGTTTGTGAGTGGTTTAGTGGAGACACAGATGGAAGAGTTCCTGTTTTATCCACCAGATACAGCATAAGTACATTGGGGTTGCCCATAACCAAGACATGGAGACCATGGTACCATGAAAAACAGGTATCGATGATGACAATTATAGTGAAAATGGAAACATCTGGCTTAAGTTTTAACTATTAATTATATTCCCTCATGGTGGCTCTATTTGTGACATCATGAAATAATGCCCACCTTGTTATAAAAAAATTTAATTATTAATTAAATGGTTTTAGTGGATTAACATTTTAATGTTCATCATTGGATTATTGGTTCTCTAACGTTCGTGTTATTTATCGAGAACTAAGATAAAAAAATTTATCAAGTTCAAGGATTAAATATTATTTATCTCTATATACATATTGCAAAGTATCTCTCTCTATATATATTGGTTGTGCACCATGCATAGCACAAGCTTGCCTTTACCATCTTCAAGTCTATTTTTCATTTGTTTTTGTGGACAGGTGAGTGGGTGGTTCCAAGAATACAAAGGACTAACGTTTGCAACATTCAGAGGAGCTGGGCATGCAGTGCCTTGCTTCAAACCAAGCAGTTCACTGGCTTTTTTCTCATCTTTTCTCCTTGGGGAAACCCCACCTTCCTCTAGATAAAGTTTTTCGAGGATTTTGGTCTTAAGGACTTTTTGGATGGGAGGTGATTGTGATGTGATGAAATTTTTTACCTTACAGATACAGTAACTAATTTCAATGTTACCATTATTTTAATCTTATCGAAAGTAAACGCACTACCTATCCGAAAAAACCCTTAATATTAATGTAATATATATGAGCAATGGTGAATGGGAGATGAGTTAAAACCCTAAACTACTATTGAGAGTATAATAAGGCAAAATCAATAGGAATGCCTTCAGTTGTAAGGCAATCCTTCTTTTTGTAGCAGAATAATTTATAATAAAGTGTTCCTTTTTGCACTATATTGTATTTAGCTCATTACAAATATATAAAGCAATCAAATTTTCTCTTAAATAACATCTTGAGTTCAAATTTTGTGGATGAAAAATATCATTAAGAGAATATTATTCCCTGTTTGTTAAATTCAATCTGATTTAATTTCAAAATTGATTGAAATCTAATAAAACTAATAAGATTATTGAATACAGAATGCATGAAACTTAAATTGTGGTTTATATATATACATGAAATTTTGATTTTGATTCTATGTAAAATATATTTTCGTTGTTTGACAAATTCCCCTGCAATCATTTTCTAAAAATGATCTAATTTGATTTTAACCCTTCTATTATGCTATACTTTCTAATTTAATATCTCTACTTTAATGACATAATTTAATTTTAGGTTCGATTTGATAACATTAATTTTGATCTATCTACAATGTTGTATATTTAGATTTAGTCCACATAATTTATACTTTTATAAAATTATTAGTAAGTTTAAATCGATAAATAGAACTGTTAGTTGTACCGTAAAAATAATAAAGTGAATTTTTTTGTTAAATATAATAAATTTACATGTCAATTGAATGTTTAACACTATATTTAAATAAAATTCCTCAAAATCATTTTAACTATTAACAATGTTATCAGTCTGAACCTACTAATAACATTACATAACATTACATAAGTAGAGAGGATCAAATTGTACCAAATTAAAGTGGAAGTTTCAGCATAGTAGAGGGACTAAAATCACAATTACACCAAAACAAAATGCATAATTCAAAGCCAAAAGTTGCAATTTTGAAGCAAGAAACAACGATCCAAGCCCCAAAATCATGATACATCAAGAAACTATGTTTATCTTTGAACATTTAAGATTTTTTCTGAGATTAAATGCTTTGAAAATCATTCAAAAAAAAAAACTTAATGTATTTAAGAGCTTCTCCCCTTCAGCCTCTAACTGGTGTCATAACATACATCTTGCAAGCATGTCCAGCAACATATGCACCCATTCTATAACGCTTATTCATTGAAACAAATGAGTGCTGCAATAAAAACATCACAAAAAAACAAGTCAATAATCCATTAGTTTAAAGTTCAAACCATCGAAAAGGACTAAACCGTACTTTCCATAAGTCTCGAACGGCGACTGGAGTGGACGGGGAGAGTCCGATTTCCCTCCATGTTACTGATATGATTGCTCTACCTTGGCTTCTATTCCATAACACCACCGCCACCCTTTTCCCAGATAAAGGCCCTGCCCATACCTGTGTGGATTTTTTATGAGGAAATCCGAAAGTGTGATCAAGTTATGTGTGTTCGAAACGGTTTACCTCTAGGCCTCCATTGGATCGTATTTTCCTCCCTTGAACTCCTAGGGAGTCTTGGTTAACATCAATCACTTCCTTGTTTCTGAGAATGGTTAGAGTCTCTTTGCTCGCGGATAGAACATCACATCCAATTAGGAGAGGAGCCTGGTGATGAAAAGAGTTTTTTAGTATGCGATCACTAGGGGTTTATGTGTGCAAGGTGGAATTGAGACACAGAAACCTTCATAACAGCCCAAATACTGAAATGAGACCGGTATTCCTCGATGTTCATCCCTCCGTTTCCCACTTCCAGCATGTCGGGATCTTGTGTGAATTTTAAATAATGGCTTAAATTAATGAAATATGACTTTAACATCACTATAACTTGCATGTGCATGTGTATGTATGTATGTGTGTGTGTCTGTACTATAACTTGCGCGTGTGCATGTGTGTGTGTATGTATATATGTATATGGATGCATGCGTGTGTGTGTATATGCAAGAAGTTAGAAATTTGCAGCTACCATTCCACCTGCCAGGACCAGCATATCTCCCCCAAATGTTGTTCGAATCTGCTATCGATGTTATACTAGAAAAAGAAAAAGAAATGAATTGTGAAAACAACTAATTCAATGGTTCATTGAGAATCATAAATGGTCAACCAGTTTACGTATATTTGAACCGAACCTTTCCCATGTATCATTGATATCCCCGGTAGTCCTCCAAGTATGGCCATAAGAACTGGCCCATGTTGCCGGATCCTCTTGTCCCCTACAAATTACAGTTCTTAAATTTTTGCAAAAGCTGATGACATAAACTTCATATGCACATATGACATACCATTCACATAACGAGAAAAGGATCAGCCTACCAGCATTTCTTAATGCAAGACTCATCGCAGCATATCTTTTCACAAAACAAAATCACATGTCTGTCACATAACATCAAATGTTCTTTAACATTGTAATAAACACGAGTGATGAATGAGACTACCTCATTTGAGGTTTCGAACCGTCATTATAACAGTTGTCGTACTTTAAGTAATCGACCCCCTGTGAAAATAACCACACTATTGGCCTGAATCCTGCATTTTAATCAAGTTCTATAGTTGCAAATGTAAAGATACAAACCCATTGAGCAAAAGTTCTTGCATCTTGATATTCATGCCCGAGCGAGCCCGGCATTTTGTTACTGCAGGTTCTTGTACTGTAGAGATCAAACAAGGTTTTCGAATGTTCAAACGGTTCAACATATTGTTTGTTTTATAAGCTGACCAAAATATAAAATTTATACACGTTTTCATTTACCCCGCATCAGAATATATTCCAAGTTTCAAGCCTTTAGAATGAACATAATCTGCAAGGGCTTTAATGCCGGAAGGAAATGTAGAGGCTTTGGCCCTTAAATTACCCGCGTTGTCTCTTTCTCCCTCGGCCCAACAATCATCTGCTTTCGTATAACCGGAAACGATAATAGTGAAATCTCATGCAATCACCATTAAAACATAAAGAAAAAAAAAACTTCTTTTGGATTCATACCGAGATTTACATACTTGTATCCGAGTCTTGCCAAACCGGTTGAAACAATAGCATCTGCTGTTCTAGGCAGGGGGAGTAGTTATAAAAGAATATAAAAATTAGCATTCTTGAAACACTTATGTGTTTCGATTTTATTCGGTTTGAATCCTATGTTCACAACAATAAACCGAATTCCATATTTCCGGCAAGTTCAAGATTGTCAAAAAGAAAACAGAGGAAATAGTTCAGTTGTCCCCTTAAAAGTTCATTAAAACAGTAACAGAAATGAAGAGGCAAAATCTATGTTGTTCGGGCTCTTCATTTTTCTTGAAGCACCAGTGTTTGACAGATGGATATTACATGGAAAACCTTTGAAAAATGAAAATTCTAACGATACTCGTGTCAAATGCACACCTGTATTTGACACTCACACCCGAGTCCAAGTAACATAGGGCAAAATTCACTATGTCAACAAACAATTGACAGCTAGGGATCACACAATGATATGTTGCTCAGACTCTTCATTTTTCTTGAAGCACTCATGTCGGACACATGGATATTAAATGGAAAAGCTTTGAAAAGTTTAACGATACTCTCATTAAATACATACCCATATTTGACACTTACACAAGAGTCCGAGTAAGGTAAGGGAAAAATTAACTATGTCAACTGACAATTGACAGCAAGCGATCACACAATGCTATGTTACTCAGGTTCTTCATTTTTCTTGAAGCACTCGTGTTTGACATATGTATATTACATGGAAAACCTTTGGAAAGTCTAACGATACTCGTGTTAAATACGAACCCGTATTTGATATTCACACCCAAGTCCGAGTAACATAGGACAAAATTCACTATGTCAACTAACAAATTGACAGCAAGGGATCATCACACAAGATTTTTAGAAAACAATAAATAAATAACCCCAACAACCAAATGATGAAAGAATTTGAAATTCAAAGTAAGCGTACCAAAAACTAAATGCAGACAAAAATTCACCGACTTTTAAAAGCATTGAATAATTTATATGGTCCTTATTCAAGGAAAGTAAAGAATTAAGGGTCTTCATTTCAAACATCTATGTGTTGGACTAATTCAGAACCTTAATAAAGAAGTGTTAAGCGAATTCATGGGTATGTACGTTCAGTCATTTTTAAGCATGCAAATATATTATTTTTAGTCCAAGCAAGCAATTATATTCCGGGGATCAAACCCTGTACCTCGTACCAATCAACTTGAAACCGGCTAACCATGCAAATAGCAAATTCATCCAAAGTTTCAAACCCTAATTAATTACTATAATAGAAAGAACACTGAGGAATATTCAAAGTCTAAAAAACAGAAGTACAAAATTCCAATCAAATTAATAAATAAGCATGCATGATCCAAGTCCAATATTGAATTTAATTAATGCTCAACCGCATGTTTTAGAAATTTGGGTATTTGAAGTTGAAAATCTTAGCAAGTACTTAAATGCTATTCCAGCTATTCCACAATTAAAATCTTAGTAAGTTAAGAAGCTTACCAGTACTTTTTATAGTCTTCTCGTCTATATCACAATGAAAGTGATTCCAGCTATTCCACCTGCAAACAATGATAAAATTAATCACCTTTTTTTATATAAAATATGAAGGCTTAAAAAAAAAAAGTGAAAGAATTGATACCCCATTGGAGGGGTACGAGCAACCCCATTGGCAAGAAGGGAATGAGTGTAAGCTTGTTGGCTGCTGTGAGTGAAGTTCAATGGTCTTGAAGCAGTCACTTGGTGGAGTAGGTGAAAAAGAGCAGCAAAAAGGAAGGGCATTGTCAATCCCATACTGTATAGAGAGAGGGGAAAAGATGGATGATGGGAAATGAAAATTGGAGAGACTGAATTAAGGAGGTGGAGAAGAAATGGGGAAATGGAGATGGGAAGAGGACAGTCCTTTAAACAGGGCACTGCATGAGTGGCTGTCTGGTTTGGGTTGTCGGTTGGGGCACAGTCTTCTTAATTATGATCTTTGCTTTTACAGCTAAACTAGATTTTGTGGGACATTTCTAAAATTTTCAACCGGATTTAGTTGCATCAGTTAAATGCCAATCCGTCCGGAGAAAGGTATAAAATTGATTGGTTCGGGAGTTAATATAAATCAGTTAAATTGGATTGTTGAATTGGATTTTTATATTATTTTTTAATATTTTTTTAATAAAATTAAACGGATCGATTAAACTAACAAATTTTTTATATTATATTATCAATAAAATTTTTTAGTTGTTGACTTTTGTAATTAATAAGATTAAATTATTTTGTTTTTTTAGAGGCATCAATTTGTTTAATATCAAAATTGAAAAGAACCGAAAAACTCTTTTTACCAACATAATTTATATAAGGTGAGAGTCAAACCCGATGCATCAAAGTAAGAAGATCTCATCGGCTTGTTTATTTAAAATTATATAAGTTTTTGTTTACTTGTTTAACATAAATAAACTTGACGGTGAAGATTAAACTAATATGTTACATTTTGTTAACATATTCACGATATCATTAAATATATCGGTGAATAATTATAAATCTAATCAAGAATAATAATTTTATGAGAATAATTCATTTGTGACGATGAAAACTCAAATTACGGTTGACAAAGTAACCGTAGAAAATAGACATTGTCATATGTGTATTAATAAAATTAATTAAAAACCAATAGATAATTAATTTAGTGAATGAAATCTAAAACTAGTTGTATTAATTAAAAATAAATAGATAATTAATTAATGACTCTAATTTAAAATTATTGTCAGCCTGAACCCAACAAGTGGTTTCAGTGAAAAAGAGGATATTGTTCATCTTAGGGGTCCCGGGTTCGAGCACCTATGTGTACAAGGTATGTGTGTCTTGTCAAAAGGTTAAGAAAGTATGAATAGATACTAATCACACCAGTATATTCAAAAAAAATTATTGCTAGCCTAAATAAGTAGATACATTTTTTTTTCTAAAACATGCATGTTTGACGTGATTATTATGGTCCAACACTTAATAATAATTAAAAATCATTATTATGAAATATTTATCTAAATCTAGTCTTTCCATTTAATTAACTCATTCTTTTGTCGATTAAGTTTTAGTTCAATTGGCATTGACATTGTTGTTAATGCAGGAGGATGTGGGTTCAAGTGCACTGAAGTATATTATTCTCCTATTTAAGGGTTGGGGAGAGACTATGCCTAGTTCTAGATATTGTATTAAAAAAAAGATATGATAAGAACCTATAATAAAATTAATGTTAAAAAATTAACTCCTCTTCACTAGTTCTTAACTGAATTAGCACTTTTTCATTAGTTTTCATCTTTAAATTTTGAATTTTTTTTTTAATTTGGAGATTGCTGAGAGATAGGATTTTCAATAATCAGAGTTTTATCTTTTGATTTTGTCAAAAGCTTTAATAGATTTAAATAAAGGAAACGTTTTGTAGTGCTTGAAGATATAAAATTGTGTGAAATCAAAGGGTTTGCATGCAGTTGAACTCAACTCTATGACTTATGGCATGGAGAAACTCTTCAATTTTACGGTTTTCGTTTGTTAAGGCACTATAAGCAATTTCACAATTGTAATATCTTATGTCTTTGTATAGTTTTCAAAAAGATTAAATCAACATTCTATCATTTTTGTGGGTTGTCAAACTATAATTTTGTCATTTATTAACTTCTAATTTTATAAAATTTGGGGGTTTAAAGCATAGTCCTCCATTTTATAGAGGTCAGGGCTCGTGCCTTAGCTCTTGGCTTTTTTCACGGGGTTAGAACTTTCGTCTCACAATCTATACGGTCTTAATTATGCGATTTATTGGTTTCAAATGCACCTAAATCAGTCTAACCTTCGCAAAGTAAGAATTTTCGCTAGAAATTCTCTTAAGGCACCGAAAATAATGCAAAAGTAACTCAAATAAAAAAGAAAGCTCAAAAGAACATAATAGCCATAAAAAAGAAAAGCATGTCAAGTTTTCGAGTGAATGCTCGTAATATATTCTTTAACTCAAAGAATAGGATAGAATGAATGATTACAAATGACGGAGAGACCTCTATTTATAGTTAAGCTCTCATAAAATCAACGATACGGATTGAGTTTCATTGACAAACAAGATCAAAGCTTATCTACAATTAAGGGATTTACATAATCTCTAAAGATTACACAACCAAATCTTATCAGATTATAACCTCCTACCATCTTCTGAGGTTATTTTCTATATTTACTAAGGTAGTCCTAATTTACCATAAGTGCTTTTCTAGGCCACCAAGGCTTCAAGTAGATGGGTTTCGTCACTTATTCTTCGAATCGGGTCAGTTCAAGTGCGTCAAATGAGCCCCATTTAATAAATTGACCTCCATAAAATGCTTTTTGTGTAATAGTCACGGGCTTTAAACCGCAACCTATGACACTTTCTGGTGCTCTCACTTTATGAATTTGCTAAGTCTCAACAAAGTTGGAAAACAAAACCCTCAACGGAGGACAATACATCATTTGTATCTCTTTGATTTATGAACCCATAAGATTTTTTGTAAAGTCAAAACACATCAACAAAAATCAAAGAATAGTTTGATATCTAAGTTTGATTTTAATGTTCAAATGGATCATGTATTTTTTTCAACTTGATACCCAAATTTGACCTTTTTCATACATTTTAATTCATTTTTAGTTCATTTTTGTAACCTGTTAAAATTGAATAACGTGGGTCAATCAAGTTTAGACATATGGTACACATGTCACATTATCAGTTGTTGTACCATCCAAGTGTAACAACTTAATCAATCTAAATCATCCGATTTTAACAAATTTAAAAAAATAGATCAAAATATAAAGTGAAAGTGAAATTTGAGTATATAAAAAAATATAAATACCAATTTAAACATTGAAATTAAATTTAAATATAAAAAGTATATTTACCCTTTAAAATAATCGCGTCCTAATTTGATTTTCTTCTTTCTTTTATTTTTCCTTTTCTGCAATTAAAAAGGGTATCTAGAAAAAGATAATGCAAATTACAGGAACTGTTGCCATCGTTTCTCAGAAATTAAATTGCACGGTCAAAGGATTTGACTTGGTTGTACCCTTACTTCACTCATTTTTCAGCCCTACAACTTCAACATATCTTCACTCATTTTCCTATTACTTAATATTTTGTCAACGTTGACATATGAAGTTTAAATTTCTTTTGTCCACATAAATCAGTAATTTCTTTTCTCCTTATGCTTCATTGAAGGGTAAGAAATAGGAGAAATTTCTGGGTAAAACGAAAAATATATATAAAATATCATCCAATTCAATTGTTAGATTGGTAAAAGTATAGATCGAATTACATTTTGTTTTTTCAATTCAAAAAAGAATATATTAGTCTATATATGTTCAGATCAAATTACACGATTTTTGTCACTGTTTGGTTTGTTTGTCAATCATACCGATTTTTAACATCACGAATGGATGAAATTTTTAACAAAAATAACTGATTTTCCATTTAATTTAATGTACAATGATTAATTTACTCATTTTTTTAATAGATGGAGTAGAAGATAGTTTGACTCTTAATACAGAGACCCCTACAATACTTTTACCTTGCTAGATATATATTTTTAATGCCCTTACCCTATTTCAAACTATTATTTCATTTAGTTTCATTAATATTAGGTTTATAAGCTTAAAATTATATGATTTTGGTTTTTAGATCGATAATCGAACTTAAATAAAATAAATTTGAATAAGTTTAAGATTTCACACATGCACGTGCTAGATAAGAACGGTGCGACTCAAAGTCCTATGACTCTTAGCCATTGCCAACATTATCATATTGATATTATTATTTAAATTCTTATTTGTCACCCATTAATCAAGTTTCAATTCATTTGAAAAAGGACAAAAAAAACTCAATTTTTACAAAATAATAAATATTATTATAAGAATACTTTTATATTCTCATAATTTTATATAAATATAAAAAAACTCTCATGATACAATTTGAACTTGAAACGTCATAATTTTCAATATCTCAGCATTATTATTTCGACCAAAACTTTTTTTTTATAAATATATTTGTTACATATTTTTTCACTCGTATGGTAAGTGTGACATAATCCAATACTAAATAATTGGTTAGTTTAATAAACAAACAGTTAAATCCAATATTTAAGTAACTTATGCACAAAACAAAAAGTTACTAGAACTTTTATTTAACAATATTATTATAGGTTTTGATCATACCAGCTCTTTGTGGCACATTATCTAAAACTATCCATAACCCCTCTCCAACCTACAAATAGGAAGATAATACTCTTCAGCGCACTCGAATCTGCATCATCTTACATTAGTAATAATACTCATACCAATCGAACCAATACTTAATCGGCAAAACTTACTAAAATTTAATTGCACATTAATTTCACTATAATCTTTTATATTATTAACCTAACGTAAATCTTACAAGCAACCACTTTTAATTAAGAGCCAAATACCAAAGCTTACGTGTGTCGACAGTTGACTCTCACATGGGGACGGTTTTACTTCTATGCATATATATAAGTTTTAGGTAGCTTTGCATGTTAGTCAAATATTTCTTAGTCAAGAAGAAGGTCAAATTGTGATTTTGGCTATCTACTATGTTAAAATTAGGGATGTAGTCCCTATATTATAATTTGGCATGGTTTGGATATCCAATTTTATAATGCCATTAGCTAATCCAAATAGGCAACACAGTTAGAATATGGTCCAATTCAATTGTTAGATTGACAAAAATATTATGGAGGCCCCTTATTAGGTCTCGGATTATGTTTTGCTTTTTCTATTTAAAAAATGAATAAATTAATTCATGTATATTAATTCAAAGAGTAAATTAATATGTTAAAAATTTTATTTATTTTTATCGTTAATTATATCGATTAAAAAATTGTGAATTTAGGTTGGAACCATAAGATTTTTTAAGCAAAACTTCGATAGAAATTCATGAAAATTAGTGTTGATGAAACCTCCTAGAAATTTTCTAGCAGGAAAGTAAATCCCCAATTACTTCTATATATATAAATAATATACTTACATTAATTTCTGGGCATCAACCCAGATTCATCAATGAAATTTCCTGCCCTGTCTCCACATTTTCAGCTTCTCTTTCTTACCTTTTTTTTAAAAAAAAAAACTTCTCTTTCCTTCCATGGTGTAAATAGAGAAGACCAATGGATTACTCAAATAACGAACAAACAAAATAATAATAACAACTATTTTATTGAATTTTGACCATATTACAAAAGAATATTCATTCGAGTCCCAATGTATAAAGGGAAAAATTTTACAACTTATTTGGAGTAAAAATTTTGGGGTTTTACTACAGAAAAAATATTAAATTTTGAAAGAAAAAAAAAACCATTAACAAAACGGGGTTTAAGTTTTTGAGAATTTTTTTAAGTATCATCCATTCAAAGTTGATGAACTTTTCAATGGATCTGATATTGTCTTTGATCAGATTTTGTCTCCAAACTCTTTAGACAATTCGAATGCCTAAAACAAAATTCAAATGAACAGGAACATTTACCAAGATGAATCGTGCGTGATACATAACTACCTACTAAAAAAACGTAAGTGTTTGTGCTTAATAAGATTTGAACTCAGTCATATGCCATGCACAAACGCTTCAAGAATTCATCTACTCTAAACAGACAACACTTCAAAAATTTTTCCCACAAAAAATCATAAGAAATATCTTCATTCTTGTTAACGACCCTGAACAATATATATGTACTTTTCTTGCTTCAATTCTCATCTTCCAATTCCACCAAGTTCTTAATAACAGCATCGGTTGCACAATTCAAGAAACCCGACCAATCCCTTTAATTACAGAACAAAACAAAAAAATGTCAGAAATTCCATTTTTTTTTTAATTATCCTAACATTGTTAAAAGTTGTATTTCATACCCTTGTAAACTATCGAACGTAAGTCCAACGGTATATTTAGCTTCCTCCAGAGCCCAACTAAACCTTTCCAATTCCTCCGCCGATCTGATCCCGTAATCCACCACCCTAAGCTGCGATGGTTTCACGTCGCAAAATATGGGTACAACCCTTTTCTTACACTCCATCAAAAGCGCAAGCTCATGTAAGCAAAAGTACGAATCGCAATAATTCGGCGAAAAGATCGCCACGCCGAGCTTACAGCCCCAAATAGCCGGGTCTATTTTACCGAACAGCTTATCGCCGGGTTTCATATTCATGCTATCGAGGAAAGGTCTCAACCCCAACCTGAACAAATGGCCGTGGAGCAACCCCGCAATAGTTCTCTTCGTATCAACCCCACGGTGGTTGATGAAGATATCGCAAAGTGGCGGCGGCGGTGGCGGCGGGCGGACTGAGGCAACTCGGTGGGGTTGAAGGATTTTGCGGCACAAGTTCATAGCTGATGAAGCACAACGTTGCTGCATGATTACTTCTAAGAAAGCTATAAGAGAGAGATTGATTGAAGTGAATGCTGCTCGAATTTTTCAAGTGTATATATAAAGGTTTAAAAGATCTGAGAAATGGGTTTAACAGGTGGATTTTTATTTTGATTTTTTGATTTTCAATTTAAGAAATTTAGAATTTCAAGTTTGACTATTTGATGGTTTTCTGCCTAGTTTATTTGTATAATCCTTCCAACACGTTTAATATGTATATAGACACCATTTGAAACAGTCTCTCCTAGGAATATTGCAGGTTCTTATAATAGTAAAAAACATATATATATTTAATTAGAGGGAAGCATTGAAAGATTCCTCTTCCTCCTTTCTTTTTATTTACTATTTTATTTTGTTTTTTAGTTATGTATAATTCTATGTATTATCAGTAAATGAAGTTAAATAAATTTAATTTTAAATTATTTGTATATATCATATGATTAGCTAATAATACATAAAATTATGGAGATTATATTTTATTTGTAACTTAATAAGAATATCACGAACACAATATATATTATATGTTTATCAATTTTTAAAAATCCTTCAGTCATTTAATTAATTACATTTTAAAGAGAAAAAAATCTAGAATTATATATATCCTTTACTTTTTACTCATTTTTATAAACTCATTTTTTCTATAAACAGGAGTGAATTTAGGGTGTTGGCAGATCCTCGATCTTTTTAAAATAATTTTTTTTATTTAAATTCTTTAAAAAAATTTAAATTTTAAATTAGTAAAAGTAAAATTATATTTTAACCTTTAAAAATAATAAAATTTTGATTTAATCCTTTAAAATTTTTATTTTTAATATCGTAAAATTGTAATATATTTTCCCTAAAAGAATTTTTTCGCCCCTACTTATAAAGTCAAAAAAATATCAAATGACATAGAGAATCTTATAATTGAAAATATGATAAAGTACACCAAGGCTAATAAAAAAAGACTTACAAATTCTAATTATTAATTAATAGTGGATTTAATATT
This sequence comes from Gossypioides kirkii, assembly GCA_005610355.1. Classification (NCBI taxonomy): domain Eukaryota; kingdom Viridiplantae; phylum Streptophyta; class Magnoliopsida; order Malvales; family Malvaceae; genus Gossypioides; species Gossypioides kirkii. The sequence goes on along the minus strand of CP032252.1, from coordinate 45,580,841 downwards.
GTATTGTAATGTCTAGTTGATATTGGAGGATCCAGGGGTCTAAAATGAAAAAAAATTACTTACAACCCTTAATAATTTATAAAATTTTAAATTAGTAATAATAAAATTTTATTTTAACTTTTTAAAAATAAAAAAATTATTTAATTTTTAAAATTTTATAAAAATATAAGTTAATAAAATGTTAATTTTTTTTATTATCATATAAATATATAATTTAATTTTTACCTACGCACGTGCATTGTATTGCTTGTAGTTATTCTTTTCTTTGTATTAATTTAGCAATGAACCCTAGAACTGAAGAATAATATTTTTAACGAAACATGCAAAATTTCCATTTACGTGCGTCCATAAATGCGAAAGGTTAGATCCCGTGTTAGATTCAAATCTCATTTGTTTGGGAAAAAATAAATTACCATATTAAATATATATAGAACTATGTGTTACACGTGGTTCAACCTATAATTAGCAGCTGATTATGCCATTAATGACTTAAGACTCCTATAATTATTTCCCAACTAAATTCAATTTATATGCCAAGTGAAAATGCATTTAACTCTCATCGATTGAGTATTAGTTCAATTGGTATGATTATTGTCCTCAATGAAGGTGGATATAGGTTCGAGTGCGTCGAAACACATTATTCTCCTATTTATGGGTTGGGAAGAGACTATAGGTAATTCTAGGTATTATGTCATAAAAACAGATATGATCAGAACTTATAATAAAATTCTTCAAATATATATATATATATTATTTAATTTCCTAAAAGAAATTTTATGAATTCACCCTCGGGTGCATATACTATTATACTACTAAATTACATTAAATGTGAAAATTCTAACTTTATTCACAACTTTTAATATAACATATGAATATATATAACTAAAATCAAATTCATGTGATTAGTGAGAACTGAATCAGCTCTTTACTTTTCATAAAATAAAACGACAAAACTTTGACAAATTAAAGTAAATGGACTTACTTTTGAAGTTTCGTAAGGTAGAGGGATGCAATTGAAAATTAAACCAATACTTTTTATACTTCAAATGAGTAGAGCTAGGTGGTGCATAAACATCACTCACCAAGTGAGACTGTATAATTTTATTAATTTATGTAACATGCAGGGGGTAAATTTTATTTTAAATTTTATTTCATTAACAATAAAATATGTATTTTTTATAATATATATAATGTAATAACAGGGGCTAAATTAGTCATATATGTCAAAAGAAAATGTTAATTGGCTAAATAGGTTTTTTTTTAAAATTTAGAGAAATTGATCTTTTTTGGAGAGAGTGAAAGTGCGTTCAGGTGGACGAGTTTTTCTATTGATATATCAGGAAAAACGCAATCAACTAGATAGTTTTTTTTTTTGTAATTATCAAAAGACGTACCCAACTGGACGCGCTTTGACATACTCTCTAAGAACAACTTATTTTTCTAAAAGGGCATATCCACAACTAATTTAGCCTAATAACTTACCAACTATGTAGAAAATGAAAAATAGATTATATAATACAAGAAACATAATGTGGGAAATGAATCCAAAGGAGCAGTTTAATATGAAAATACTGACTCGTTTAATTAAACACGTCATACTCAGACATGAATAAGGCCAAAGTAAAAGGTGGTATATATACGGAAAATGGATATAAAAATAAATTTAGTACAATGTTTTCTATAATCGGTCCATCACTCTTTACTTAAATTAAAGCCATAATATGTGAAGTGTGAACCGACTTTTTATTTGTTATTACATCATCCTTAATTTCCAATATTTGGTTAATCTTAAAAAATCCAAGATTTGAAGTTTTAATTTTAAGGCTGTCGAAAACTCAATCCTGGAAATCTCATACCTGCTTGAAAAATTAATAATTAATTAGTTTATTTTTATGTTTTTTTTTCCCAGTAGACCCCTGGGTAATGATTTTTTGGAAGTAAAAGTATTGCGGAGGTTGTTGACTCTTCCTACTATAAATTAAATTATATTTATTTTCTCTATTAATAAAATGAGTAAAATTAATTTCATATATTAATAATTAAAATAAATTTTTTATTAATTTTTTTTATTGTTAAAAACTGTTCATCGTCAATATGAACTACACATTAAACGCTGCGTGTAATTGTCTGGTGATTTTATTGCTCACACTAGTTTTTAATACTAGAAATAAATGAATTTTTTTAATAGAAATGATCAATTGGTTCTTTGATATAACGTATAGGGATTAATTTACAAGTTTTAAAGTAAATGGATAAATGCAATCTGACTTCTAGTACAGTGACCTCTATGGAACTTTTACCAAATTTTCCGATGTTTTAATAATTGAATCAATGATTGAACCGATCAAATCACTGATTTTCAATTCAACCGTTTGTCTAATGATAATTAAATAAATAATTAAAAATTGATATAATGTTAAAAGTATTTTTTATTTTGGTTTTTGTCTCAATTTTTTTGTTTCGAACATTCACTTAGAGGTTGATTCAACCTAGAGATTCTCATGGGTTTGATTGAAACCTAAGCATGATATTAACATACCTTATGTTTGTCCAAGCTCGACCTGAAATATGATCTAAAATTTTGTCTAAACCCATTAATATTTGCAAAAGAATAAATAGAGTAGACCTAATCATGGGTCGAGCCACCAGACTCAAAAGTCAACCCGAAAAATTGAAAGGTTTAGACAAAAATATAAGCCCGAAAAATGGGCTTAGAAAAATGAGGCCCATTTTCAAAATGGGCCGGGCCTCAGGTATGAGTTTTTTGTCCCGAGCTCAGCCCGACCAGACCCGAATAAATTATTCATTTTTAATAAAAAATAATATTGTTGTTTTGGTGTTGTTTTTAACTGTTCTGGTTGCTATTTTTGTGTTGTTTTTACTGTTTTGTTGTTTCTTTTTACTATTTTGATTGTTGTTTTTGTGTTGTTTTTGCTATTGTTTTTGTTGCTATTTTTGTTGTTTTTAATGTTGTTTTGTTGTTGTTTTGGTTGTTATTTTTGTTGTTTAGATGTTATTTTTTATACGTTTTTACTATTATTTCACTGTCTTTTTAATATTATTTGAATATTGTAGAACTTATGTTTTATTGTTAATTTTTTTACTAATTTATTTGCAACTATCTTAATATAATTTTTTTAATGCATTTTAAATTTATTTATTTTTAATGTTTGTTTTAATGTTTTTAAATGTATTTGATATATTACATATTTTTTAAATTTGTTGAATGTAATAAAATAATCTAAAAAAATTAATACCGGCCGGGCCAGGTCGGGCTCAAGTTTGACTATTATAATTCGGGTCGGGCTTGAATAAAATTTTAGGCTCATTTTTCGGGCCGGGCTTGGGCCTAAATTTTTATTGAAGCCCGACCCGGCCCACGATCAGCTCTATTTTAGACCCGTCCATATTATTCTTTATTTTTTATTTTTTAAATTATATTATATTATTTTAATATTTAATAATTTTTTACATTTTTATTTATTGGAAATTTTTATATAGTCATCATAACATTATTTTAATGTTTACATTAGAGTAGTATTATATATTTAGTAAGAGTTTATTTTTTTAATGTGTTCTAAATTACATAATATATAAAAATAACATAATATAAAGTATTATAAACTTAAAAATTGGTCGTGTTAGGCTTAGGTCTTGAATGTTCAAGCCTGAGCTCAATTCATATTTTAAACGGGCTTAATTTTTTGGCTCAAGCCCATGTCTCGGACTTGATGTTTTTGTCCAAATCCTCTCAAATTCCGAGTCATGAACAAGTCTAATTCAACCCCTTTGTCTAGACCGATATATCGATCTTTTCTCAGCCGAATCAACTTGTCTGGTTCAATTTCAATAACACTGAAATTTTGAAATGGGCTTGGCTTGAATTAAATAAGTTAAAAAAAATTATTCAAAATTAGGGATGGGATCACACAATTTAAACACGTGCCAAACAAGTGTATGATAAAAATTTTAACCACTGCTTTATACAAGTCAATACAAGTTTTAAAATTTTTTATTTAAATGTAATTATAAAAATATAATAAATACAAATATGAAATTATATTTTTTTAATATTTTTAATTTTAAATAGTAAATCAAGTGTAGAGTAACTATTTATAAACAATTTAGATGAATATGCTCTATACCATATTTGAGTTTACATTTAATGCCCCGAACAAATAATGCTTAGCTTAAGTATGTAATTGATACTATAATGATATTTTGAGAACTCAATTGAAATATTTTAACATTTGGGACCAATTTAAAATATATATCATAATTTATATATCTAACGCAATTGACCCATAAAATTATTAGGAAGTGTGAATAAATCATGGAATAAATTCAACATCAAATTAAACTAAGAAACTTAAATCTAAGACTAAAATATTCATTGTTCTTTCCTTAAATAAATACCTTGTTAGTAGGTCAAAATTGTTGAATTGAAGACGTAGTATAATATTTTAACATATGTATGGCTATTTTGTGGAATATAGCAATATTATAAAATTCAAATAAGACAATATTATATACAATTTTTTATATTTTATTTAGTTCTTTTACTTTTAATTTAGTCCTTTCACTTTTGTTTATCTCAAGTTATATTCTATTCACTTATATTTGAAATGTTATGTTTTATTCACTTACGTTATCGTGTTATATCATTTTAGTCATTGAGCCGTTAATTACCGTTAACAGTGTAACGGTAAGCTGAAGCTCATTATCTTCCTATTTAAGGGTTGAAGGGGCTATGATTAGTTCTAGGTATTGTATACAAAAGAACATATAAGATAAGAACCTATAATGAGATTAATGTTAAAAAATTAACTCCTCTTCACTCTAATATTTTTTTTTGTCTTTTTTGGAATTTTTTATTTTCTTTTAATTAAAAAAACTAATGAGAGTGATAAAAAAATGTGTCGTATCAAGTTCTTAACTGAATTTGCATTTTTTCATAAATTTTCATCTTAAAATTTTGATTTTTTTTTAAATTTGAAAATTGTTGAGGGATAAGATTTTCAATAATCAAAGTTTTGTCTTTCAATTTTGTCAGGAACTCTGATAGGTTCAAATAATGGGAACGTGTTGTAGTGCCTAAACATATGAACTATGTGAAATCGAAGGGTTTACATGCAGTTGGGCTCGACTCCATGAATTATGGCATGGAGAAACTCTTCAAATTTACTATTTTCGTTTGTTAAGGCATAAGCAATTTCACAATTGTAGTATCTTATGTCTTTATAGTTTTCAGAATGATTAAATCAACATTTTATCATTTATGTGGGGGTCAAACTATAATTTTTCCATTTATTAACTTATAATTTTGTAAAATTTGGTGGCTTAAAGCATAATTTCCCATTTTATATAGTTCAAGGCTCGTGCCATAGCCCCTGACTTTTGTCACAAGATTAGAACTTTTATTGGTTTCAAATGCACCTACGTCAATCTAACTTTCGCAAAGTGAGAATTCTCGCTAAAAATTCTCTTAAAACACCGAAAATAAAGCGGAAGTAACTCAAAGAAAAAAAAAAGAAAACTTGAAAGAACATAATAGCCACAGAAAAGCAAATCATGCCAAGTGTTTGAGTTAATGCTCTCAATATATGTTCTTTAACCCAAAGAATAGGATTATGAATGGATGATTACAAATGACGAGGGAAGCCTCTATTTATAATTGAGTTTACTCAAAATCAACGATATAGATTGAGTTACATCAACGGACGAGATCAAAGCCTATCTACAATCAAGGGACTTACATAATCCCAAAGAGTACACAACCAAATTTTATCAGATTATAATCTCCTACAATCTTCTAAGATTATTTTTTGTATTTACCAAGGTACCCCTAATTTACCATAAGTGCTTCACTGGACCACTAAGGTTTTCAGTAAATGAGTTTCGTCACTTGTTCTTCAAATCGGGTCAATTCAAGTTGGTCAAATGAGTCCTATTTAATAAATTGACTTCCATAAGATGCTCTTTGTGCAATGGTCACGAGCTTTGAATGCAGCTTGCAACACTTTAAGGTGCTTCCACTTTATGAATTCGCTAAGTCTCTCAGCATTGATTTATGAACCCATAAAATTTTCTACAAAGCCAAAACACATAAAAAAATCAAGAATGATTTTTTAGTAAGGGTAAATGTACATTTAGTATCTAAGTTTGATTTCAATGTTTACATTGATAATATTTTTTTTTTCAAATTGATACTTGAATTTGACTTCTATCATACATTTAGTTCATTTTTGTAACATGTTAAAATTGAATAATATGGGTCAATCAAGTTTAGACACATGGCACACATGCCATATCATCAGTTGATGTACCATCCACGTGTAACAATTTACTCAATCCACATCATCCAATTTTAGCGAGATTACAAAAAAATAGATCAAAATGTAAAGTGAAAGCCAAATTTGAGTATCAATTTGAATAAAAAATGTAAATATCAATTTAAACATTGAAATTAAATTCAAGTGTAAAAATGTATATATATTAATACTATGTTAGCATGTCATTATTAGCAACAAAAAGTTTAGAAATTAAAATGTTTAATAATAAATTTGGTCACTAATATTTATATATTTTGTTAAAATAGTCTTAATTGTATTTTTGAACCTTTTTTAACCCTTAACTTTTGTTTTTTTTTCAAACTGCATTTTTTAATAGATTTAATGAATAATTTCAAGAGATTTAATGAATAAATTCAAGGTTTCAATTTTTTTTTCTTCAAAAGGTTTCAATCTTTCATAAGTTATTTTATTGAGAAATTTTTCTACTGAGTTATTTTTTTTAGCTAATTACGTTTATTTTTTTAAATTAAGAGTTGTTTTTTAATTTAATATATTATTTATTTATTTTATTATTTTCCATATGTAATTATCTTATTGGGTTATTTAAGTAATAAATTGCATCTCATTACAAATATTTCATATATGAAATTTCACATAATCTTCATTAACTTTTTTAACGGTACTTTAATTAAATTTGTTAGAAAAACATATTTTTAAAAAAACCAAAAATTAATTACCAAAAAAATTAAAAAATACAATTAACACCATTTTGACAAAACATATAAATATTAATAATTAAATTTGTTACTAAGCGTTAAAATAATCGCATAATAATTTGATTTTCTTCTTTCTTTTAATTTTCCTTTTCTGCAATTAAAAATGGAATCTAGAAAAAGCTAATGCAAATTACAGGACCTGTTGCCATCATTTCTCTGAAATTAAATGGCAGGGTCAAAAGTGTAACGATCCGAAAATTAGTGGTGTTAAAAAATACAGTTTCGAGATTTTTTTTATAAATTGAATTAGTAAATATTCTTGAATATTTATGGAGTTATTTTATAAGTAAATTGAATTTCAAATAAGTAGTTTCATCTAATTAGTCATTAATTAAAATTCAGAGACTAAATCGTAAAAAGTTTAAATATTATAGAATTCTAATTTATAAAAGGCTTGAGGACCATAATGGTTATTAAACCATTGTTCTTATTTAGTAGGTGGGTTTTAATGATGATGGACGGTTGATAACTGTAGGTTTTTTTATTAACAAAATTAATGTATAAAAAAAACATAAAAGTAAGAGGAGATAATTATCATCTTCTTTCAAGTTTTCTTTCTTTGGCCGAATGTTCAAGAGAAGAAAGAGGTTTCAAACGTTTCAATTAACCCTTCGATTGGTAAACTATTTCAAGTTTTTTTTTTTTTAAATTTATGTTTTTAAGATCGTGTAAGCTTGATTTAATTAGTCCGTGTATTATTTTGTAAAATTGTTAAAATTTTTAAAATTGTAATTATTGATTTCTAGAAGTTTTAGTATTAAATTATTAGATTTTGAGCTTAGATATGAAAAATGAGTAGTTTGTAAAATTTAAATGTTAGTTTTGTAACATAAGGACTAAATGAATTATTTGTAACATTGTTATGAAACCTTGCTAAAAATAGATAATAGAGAGTTTATAAAGGATGTGACTGAAATCATATTAGAAAACGAAGCTCAAATTTGAAAGATTTAACTATTTCGATTTTAGGAACATTCGAAAAATAAAATTAAATTGATACATGCTTATAATAGGATGATATGGAATGTTTGGAATTATATTTGCTACATATTTATTTTGTTATGTAAGGTATGATATAAAAAAAAATTAAAAAAATTTATTTGAGTTTAAAATATTATGTTGGAAATTGATTATCGAACTAAGCAACTTAAAATCCAGCTGGAACATTTATTAAAGTTAAAATAAAGTAGTTTAAACAAATGCAAGAAAACAAAACCAGCGGCTGAAATTAAAACCAAAAACTAAGCAACTTAAATCCAAGACTTAAAATTCCATTTTTCTTCGACGTAGAGGTCATGCTCAAATTATCATTCAATTGGATAGTTTGGAAGTTATTAAGGCTATTTTTGGAGCTTCTCTCAATGCTTCTAATTCAGCTCTAATTCGATGCATTTAAAGCATCTTAACTCAAGAAAATCAATGGATTCTAAAATATATCTCGAGAGATCTAAATCAAGTTACGGATTATCTGATTAAACAAACCTTACTCGAATACAATAATTTACAAGTACTTGAAATTTCTAACCACGAGGTTCAAGTTGTTTTGGATTTTAATAGAGCTAAGAATATCTCTCCCTTCCAATTTAATACTATGTGATTAGTTTTGTTTCTTTCGTTAAATAAATACATCGTTAGGAGGTCAAACGTGTTGACTATTTTGTGGAATATAGCAATTTTATAAAATTCAAATAAGACAATATTATATACAAGTTAAAATATATTTCAAGTGTTTGTTGTTTTTTTTATATTTAAAATTTAATCTTTATATTTTTAATTTAAAGAATTTAGTCTCTTTAAAAATAAACTTTTTAAAATAAAAAAACATTTTTAAAATATAAATAAAAAATTTAAAATTTAATATTATCTTAATCAAACAAGATTGACTAGTCGAACTGAAAATTAGTAGGGGTATCAGTCCAATGAAATAAAAAATCAATTAACTCATAAATTGGTATAGACTAGTTGAATCAAACTAAAAAAATTGATTGAATCAACAATTAAACTGATTTTGAATTGATATGCCCAATTAATTCCTAGAACAATCGGTCCAATTGATTCAAAGTGAATAAATTGTTAAAAAAAATAAAAATTAAATAATTATAAAAATTGGTTCGATTGCAGTTCAACTAATTTTTTAATTTCGTTCAACTAGTCCGTATTGATGCACGAGTCAGCTAGTATTTAAAATTTTTAATTTTTTTTATTTTTTTAACCTTCAATATTTATAATTTTTTTGTCAATTTGATCTATACCCTTTAAAAGTACGTAATTTTTTTCAAAAAAAATATTTTTTATTTTAAACAAAAATATAATTTTTTAAATTATAATTTTTAAAAATAAAAAATATATGAAAAATAACTCTTTAAAGTTTAAAAATTAAAAATAAAAAGACTTTTAAAAAACATTTAAAAAATCTAAAATTTAATCCAACTCTTAATATTAAATTTTCTATTACAATTCAATTCCTAATAAAAAAGCTTCTATGATATTTTTATTAGGATTAAGAGAAAAATAAATCATAAAATTGTAATCAGGAGTAGAGTCGGGGGTGATACGGATCTCAACCCTCTAAAATAAAAATAACTCACTTTTAGCTCATTTATAATTTATAAAATTTTAAATTAATATATATGTTATAAAATTATACTTTGATTCTTAAAAAAATGATAAATATTTGATTTAATAATTTAAAAAATATAAAATAATAAAATTATATTATTATTAGGGTAAAACTATACAACTTAACTCCAACCACAATTTTTTTTTTTGTGACTTCACGACTAGTTGTAATTTCATGATTTTTTCCATGGCTCTATAGTTTACTATATATGCCTTTTCTAGAAAATATTTAAACACATAAAAAATCAACTAAGAACCATCTCTGTTAAAAAATAATAATAAATTGAGATTAAATTTAGTAAAATTATGATTAAAAAATTATAAAACCAGCCCATTAAATCTTAAGAGTTTTTGTAGTTTAAACTAAGCAAACACACACCATTCAATTTAAACCCACTCTGTAGATTTTGTTAAGCTAAAACCAAAAAATTTAACAAATATTCTTACTCTTTTTTTTTTTTTTTGTTCTTTTTAATCCTTGGCTTCTTGTTTTTAGAGATACACCCACTTCACCCCCCCCCCCAAAAAAAACATGAACAGCAACACCAAACTGGGTTTTTTTCTTTTCAATGCTTCTTTGTTTTGTCATAAAATTATAGAACATTGATATATATTTTTTGGCTTTGTGGGAAATTTTTTGGTCGGAGATTAGTTGATAATGCCGGGAACTTTCTGTGGTTTTTCACCGATGTTGTTTGGTCGGAAGCTTGTCCAGGTAATTAAATTATTCGGGTTTCCTTATTTATTGGTCAAATTTCAGAAAAGGTCTTTGTACTATGTATTTTTTGTGGTTTTCATCCTTTTATTATAATCGGATCTCTTTTACTTCCTTTACTTTTTCGAAAGATGTCTTTTCTTTGAAAGGCCATTTTTTATTTATCAAATTATGGTTTTGGTCTCTATCATACTCGTTTCGAGTTATTTGGTGTAATTTAATTAATTTATTTGGCTAAAAATGTTACATGTCTTCAAGGTTGAAATCAGAAATTTTTTTGGGTGGAAGTCGAAATTAAATTATAATTTTTACGATGGTAAAAACATAATTTTACCATTTTAATAGTTCATATCTTTATAATTTTTAAAAAATTAAATCAAAATTTTATATTTTTAAGGGGTTAAAATGTAATTTTACCTTTAATGATTTAAAATTTTAAAAATTTTAAATGGTCTAAATGAAAAAAAAATTCTATGTTAGGAGAGCTGGGCCCTTGTTCATACTATTATTTTTTTCTTGTTAAATTTATTAGTGTGATATTTTAAAATAAAAAAAATATTTTCCTTATAGCAGTATAATTAAAAAAATGACATTATAATAAACTTGATTTTAATAAAATAATTTTAACATTATTAACAGTTAAACCTGAAATTTAAAAATTTAAAAAATAGAGACTAAATTCTTAAAAATAAGAATAAAAGGACTAAATTTCAAGATTATGAAGAATATAAACACTTATGACTAAGTTTGGGATATTTGATTGATTTACTTTTATAATGTACTTAGTTAATCAAAATGATTAACACGACTAGATATTCAAATTAAATGTTGACATCAATATAATACAAAGATCAAAATTCGACTTTATATATATAAAAATTGAATCTTGTTTATGCAGGGACAAAAAGCCCCTCTACCGAAGAAGGAAAATTCATGTCAACCAAGTTCCTGCAACTTCATTTTGATTATGGAGCTTAGGAAAAAAATCATTGCTTTCAGGGACATTATCGATCTGCCACCACCTTCTAGCACTTTAGTTTCAACAGACCAGGTAATGCATGAATTTAAAAATTGGGTAAATTATATTTCAACTATTATTAAATTTCTTTTAATCATTCAGTTATTTAAATTTTTATTGACAGTTAAATTACTAATCATATTGGCGATTGGCATAATAATAATTTTAACGGTCAATAATTGTATATTGTGTCAGTTTAGTCTTGATTCAAAAAAATTAACTCTCTATATTTACATCTTGTATAATTTGGTCTCTCTTTTTATTTTTTTGTAGTTTTACTTTTATTTGTAGCATTGATGATTATTTTTAAAAGAATGAAAAAAGATGCAGATTGTTATTTTAGATTTTTGGTATATTTCCGATCAAAATTTAATTGATAGATGTTTTTTTAGCTTTGTAGGTGAAAAGTTCACAAAAAAGAGAGTAAAATTAACACATTATATAAATGTTGAGGGTTAAAATTATTATTATACTAATTTTAAAAAATAATCACATCATCTTTTCATTGGTCATTTAATCGTTGATGATAAAAAAAATTAAATAATTGAATAATCATTTTGTAACTTTAGAAACTTATCATAATGGGTGACTATAAGTGTAATTTATTATTATTTTGCTTAACATATAGTGATATAATTAAGGCAATAATAAATTTAAACTAAAAAATTTAAAATAATTTTCAGTTGATTCAATTATTTTGTGTTGCTGCAGTTGTTGATTGGAACAATGAAAGATCTTCATAAGTTCTACCCAGAAAGCATACCCTATTTTCGCATTTCAGAGAATAAAAAATTGCCTCTTGATAAGGTATGTTGCCCACTTTTCATAAATTGTTAAGCTAAAAAATGGGTATTCTGAAGTATCGTACGCTAACTGTTTGATGAAATGCTTGATTGAACAGGCGCTTATATACTGTTGCAAGGCATTGCAAGGCCTTGGGGACACATCAAAGATGAGCGATGAGTGGATAAACAAATATAAGTACGATATATATGATAATGACAACTGCAAAAATGTCGATAAACTAGGTACGTAATAAATTTTGCTCAGCTATGTCGGCAATGGCAGGAGTGAAACTAGAAAATCAGATTTTTATTATTTTTTAGATGTCAATGTATAATTTTACTATTTCTAATTTGAAATTTTATAAATTATAGAAGCGCTTAAATGAAAATAAAGGGCGGGGCCTGCTAACCCCCCCCCTTCGCCACTGGCAATGGCAATGCTGTTCTTGTTCTTACATTCTTTTGAACTTTGGCAGTTGAAATTGCTGTGGCTACACTCAATGGATTGATTAAGATGGCAACGGAGAAATTCGATATGATGGATGAAGATGATGAGAACAAAGAGTTCGGTCTGAAGTCTAAAACGTTCGGAAAGGTTTTGAAGGAATCGTATTCTGAGTATGGCTCGAGTTGCCCTTCTCCGGTGACACCAACTTCTGTCCTGCCTGAAATGATGAATGGTTCACCGAAATCCTCTTATTCGTCATCACTTTTGTTGCTTCCGAAGGTTCGAGTCCATGTTCAGAACTCAATGAACCAAAAGAAGGTTGCTGCTGTTGAGAAACAGAAGAAAGAAGCAAAGGGCAATTCCCCAGTGAGAAAAACATCAGAGGTTCCCCATTCAAATTCAAGCAATGCTTCCGGTGATAAAGCAAAGAGCTTACCAAATGTAGCATTGCCATCATCGCCGTTAGGGAGGCTACATTCTGAGTTGTTGAAAGATAAAGTAGGTGCAGAAAAATCAACATTGCCATCACCATCACCATTCCCGTCACCGTCACCATTGCCATCACCACTATCAACATCCCTATTGCCGTCAGCGTCACCTTCAGCATCACCATTGCCATCACCATCAGCATCACCATTGCCATCACCATCAGCGTCACAATTGCCATCACAGTCACCACCATCAGCAGAAGTGTTACTGCCATCCCCGCAATCACAGCGAGTAAAGATGTCAATGGATATGGAGACAGACATAAGATTACTTCCACCGCCACCAAGACCGTCAGCTGAAGTTTTATTGGCACCCCTGCCAGCCCTGCCAACAAAGCTGTCAACAGATAAGGGAATAGATATAAGAGCATTTGCACCATCAGCGCCGCCAACTGCAGCACCAGCACTAGCACCACCATTGTTGCAACAAAATGTAGTACCGGGAGGACCGCTGTTGCCTTCGCCCCCAATGTTGCAACGAAATGTAGAAGCTGTACAAGCAACAAAAGTAGCAACAGAGTCACAGTTGCCTTCACCACTTTCAATGCTAACAAATACAACAGTGGCTGGAATACCACTACCACGTCCGCCATCACCTCCACCTCCAGTCTCATCGAAGCCAAATGTAATGGCTATAGGAGCAACCCTTCCACCACCGCCTCCAGTCCTATTGCAGTCAAAAGTAGTGGCGACCGGAGCACCACTTCCACCACCACCTCCTCCTCCTGGAACACTATCAACAATGCCACCACCCCAACCACCGATGATCCTTTCAAGAGGATCAGGACCATTGCTGCCGCCACCGCCATCACCCCCCATGTCAAACGGAGGAGCTGCTCCACCATCTCCTCCAGATTGTGTGGCAAAATCCTTGCGCCCCAAGAAAGCAAATACTAAATTGAAGAGATCAGTCCATATATGTAGCCTTAATCGGGTTTTGAGGGACAAAACCGAAGAATGTCCTGTACAAGGCAAGTCAACTACTGGTACAAAAACTGGGGTTGGAACCATCATCACCGATGGCAAACAAGGCATGTCTGATGCATTAGCAGAGAAGACCAAGAGGTATATCAAGACCTGCACCTCATTCAAATTTTGTTTTTGTTCTTTACTAATCACACATTCTTCATTCTTTTTTTCGGCCTCAGATCGGTTAATTTCCAACAAATTGAAGAAGATGTCGAGAAGCATGCTAAATCATTCACAGAACTCAAAACTGCTATCAACACATTCAATATTGAAGAAGATGTCGAGAAGCATGCTAAATCAATCACCGAACTCAAAACTGCTATCAACACATTCAATACAAAGGACATGACAAAGCTGCTCAAGTTCCACAAACATGTAGAATCCATTCTTGAGAACTTAACAGATGAAACTCAGGTTATTTGAGCATTTCTTATCAATCTTTATTGCCCTATACTTAATGATTCTATGATTATGAAGAATGTTTTTGGGTTTGCAGGTTCTAACAAGGTTTGAAGGGTTCCCAACAAAAAAGTTGGAAGCATTAAGGACAGCTTCGGAACTGTATTTGAAATTAGAATTAATGATCACTGTGCTACAAAACTGGAAGATTGACCCTCCTTTGGCTGAGCTTCTTGACAAGGTTGATCGTTACTTCAACAAGGTATGATTTGGCTTTTTTATAAACATAAGATAATTAATGATAGGGTCCAATTATGGTTTTAGCCTTTATACTATAGTTAAATTTTGGATTTAGTTCTACTGAGGGGAGGCCAGACTCACAAGGGAAGAATCCGTTGAGGATCGACGGACCCATCAACAAGTTTGATATTGGGTCTGGGATGTCTATGCTCGATTTTATTTTTGGATTTTGTTTTTCAGCTCTGCTGAGAGCCCAAGCAGGTCCACATAGTTAGATCAAGTGGTACCTATACCCAAAAATGCCATATAAGTATATAGTTTCATACCCCACCAAGAGCAAACGTGGATATTTTGTTGGTGGGTGAAGGCGTTGATGCTCTGTGAACATGCCACCTTCTTGGGCTTTTAGCAGAGTAATTCGGCGAACTCGTTCGGGCTCTATGCAATGTCGGAAGACAAAACTCGGGATAAAACCGAGCATAAATGCTTTAGGCCCAATAGCAAATCTGTTGAGGGGTCTGCTAACCCTCGACGAGTTACACTTCGCAAACTTCTCCTCGAGTGATTTTGACCTCCCCTCAACAAGTCCCTATACTTAAGTATTGGCATAACCTAGTATTTCTATTTTTATAATGTCATTAAGTAATTCAAGTATTTAATACTATAATTATTCCAGTTAAAACACTTTTTGACTTATCATGCTGACATGATTCACTTTCATGCATGAATAAAATACATGTCAGCATCTTAATAGTTATCAGCGTGAAAAGTACAAGGATTAAATTTTAAATTCAACCATAATAAAAGGATCAAAACCAAAATTTTACCTCAGTAACACCATTTCTTCCATATCCAACCAAAATCCATACAATTTTAAAACAGATCAAAGGTGAAATAGAGTCCCTGGAAAGAACCAAAGATGAATTAACCAAGAAATTCAAGAGCCAAGACATCGATTTCGACTTCCAAATCCTCGTACAAATCAAAGAAGCAATGGTTGATGTTTCATCCCATTGCATGGAACTAGCAATGAAGGTAAGCCCCATCTCAAAGTCTCCATTAATCAATATTGAAAATTCTTCTAAACAAAAACTGGGGTGTTCAAAAAATCAAAAAACAGGAAAGAAGAGAAGTGAAGCTAAGAGAAAACGAAGTATCCAAAGCCAAAGCTGAAGCTCAAAGGAAAGGGTGCATTAAAATGCTGTGGAGAGCTTTCCAATTGGCTTTCAGGGTTTATACTTTCGCCGGTGGACATGATGATGGTACCCATCAAGTCACCCTAGAATTGGCTGACGAAACCCAGACCGATCCTCACTGATTCATTATATGCATATACATATACATATACATATATGGCTTGAGGAACTTGAATTGAAGTTTCAAAAGGGCTTTGTAAATTTAAACTATGAAACTTAGCAAACTCAAAAAAGCTTGAGATTGTAATTTTCATGGTGTCATTCATTTTTTCCCTTGTAACCAACGTCGAACTATTGATTTTTCTTATTTAATTAATAAAATGTTTATTATTTTTTTATAATTTACTAAGTGTAATATCAAATCAATATGGAGTGATGAAGAATTGAAATATAAATGGACAAAATTCATCTATAGTAATTTTTTTTAATAACATCTATAGTAATTTAGTATGGTGGGATTGGATATATATATATATATATATGATAATCACACGGGATAATCGTATAATTCATTATATATAATAAGTTAAATTTTGCTATCGATTCTTATACTTTATGAAAGTTGTGGATTTAATCTTGTAATTTAATTCGATTAATTTTAGTCGTTATATTTTTTGAATTTTTAGTTTTGACACAAATAATTGTAGTCTTGTACTATGCATACAATTGTAGATTTAGTATATGTTCTACAATGGAATCATTCTAAATCTATTTTTTATCGAATTTTGATATTTCAATTTTACGTGAATGATAGTCGTTAATCCATTTACTGGATTTTTAGTGAGTAATATGTTAAAATAACAAGTTCAAATAGTATTAGACATATGATAATATGTTTTCCCATTATTAGATTTTGAAAATAACATACCTTAATGAATTTAACGAATATAAAAATTTTAAAATTCAAAAAGTACAAGGATTAAAAATAACTAAATTTATAATTTTTTATCATTAACAATAATATCAATATTAATCGAATTAAAATTTAATCGATATTTTAATATTTTTTTATATGATAAACAACTTTATTACAAAAAAATCACCCGACAAGACATAATTAATTACTTTGATTAAGGTGGAATTGATTTACTTGTGTATAGGTAAGTATCAACTGTTGATGATAATTGGAAATCTTTTGAGTGGTTAATGGTGTAAATGACAAAGTTGTCTTTTTCTTTTGTCCCCCCCCCCCCCCCCCCCCCCCCAATGAATTATTTTGGATGTGGCAGCAATCAAAATAATCCATTGCTTGCCATATCGTTAATGGAAGCACATCAATCATCTCTAATCTTTTAATGCCCCACCAAATCATTTTCAATGCTTGTCAATCTTTCTTTAATTCTCAACTAACCTTTTGCCATTGAAATACAGTAAAAACAGTGAAAATGGTGAAAATTAAATCTTGTATGGTAGGGTGTTCATCGTTTTAGATATAATTTGAATTTAAATCGTTTTAATTGTATTATTATTAAAATTTTACATTTTTTTGTAATTTATTATAAATTATTCTTATTTGGATATTATCCTGATATATGTTTTTGTTTTGTTTTTCAACTATGTTAAGTAGGACTGTTTAATTCGCAAAACAAGAACATCTTATCAAGAATTTAAGAAGGTAAATTATGCATATTATGTGTGGCTGAACTCAAATTGGTGTCTTATATGACACCTGGCATTCTTACTCATAAGTAGTGTCTTATAGCATATAAGGTATGTGCTTGAGTCCAACCATGTGCGCAACAAGCAGGTGCAAACGAAGGCCAATAAAAGCCTGAAACGGCCCCTCAAGTGCCCTTTCAAGAAGAAAAATCTTGTGAAATCAAGTAAAACATACTGGAAGCTCTAGAAACATCTAGCCTTCTTTATATTTTATATGTCAGCTTATATAGAATATTCTAGAAGCACAATTCTTCATCGTTGAATGAAATAAATCCTAGTCGTAAGATCAAAGGGGCTTGGCTTATATAAAGGAGGTTGCCCACCCTTATTTGTATACAAATAACTTGACACTTGAGCAAAAGTACTTATCATTTTCTCAAACTCTCTCCCGTAAGAATCCAGCATAAGGTCAAATTCTCTCTCTTTTTTGAGTGTTTTAGGTGAAGTTTAAGTTAAATTAAATTCTATTTAATTTGGATAGAAGGTAAACTTGAGTATATATTAATAGAATAATTAATTAAGTCATACGCTAATGAAATTAAAGTCTTGACTCATAACTTAAGATGTAGATTACATTTTTTCAAGCTCGATAAAATTTAAATACCAAATTAAAAAAATTATTAAATTCAAATATTAAATTAAAAAAATTGTCACCAAATTCAAAAAATTTATATAATTTTAATAGAAAAAACTTAAATATCAACTAAAAAATTTCAAATATTATATTAAGTTAAATTAAAATAATATAACATTTTTAGATCTTGCTAAACTTTTAATAAGGAAAGTACAACACTGACTTATCCATCTTTTCTTCGTGGCTTCTATCATTTTGCATTTAATTTTGTGGATAAACACGAATGTCAAAATCAAAATCACTAATAAAAATCAATTGAACAACTTCCAATCATATCCAAATACGTATTTTAATAATTATTACTTTTTTTTATAATTAAAATAAGCTACCTTAACTTCAAACCATTGTTCTTGCTTTTTTCTAACGCTTTTACTTACAATTCCTTTTTCCTTTTTTGTTCTCTCTCAATTATGGCTTCAACGTTATTACTTGCTCTAGTTTTTGTGATTGATCTTATTGCTTTTGGACTTGCTGTTGCTGCTGAGCAAAGGAGAAGCACTGTGAGTTTTCTTCATAAAAAAAGAACTGCCCTTTCGTTTCTTTCCTTTTATGTTGGAGTACTCTTTGCTGTTTATGACTACTTTTTTTATGGTTAGCTTATTTTGTTTATATGATTTCCTGAATGGATTTTTTATTTCATGTTGTAAAGTTTAGGGTTTTAGTTGTAAGGTAAAAAGTTGCTTGCTTTCTAAACAAAATGAATATTTGCCATACACCATGGTTATTTGTATTTGAAGTTCTAAGTTTTCAATAATTGCCCACTGTGAAAACTAAGCTAGAAATGCACTTGGGTGCAAAATATTTAACTATAAAGATGGGTTAAACAAGATTTAGTTGCAAGTACTATGGAGAAAACCGTGATTTTGGGATAGTTTAGTATTACTGTTGAATTCGAAGAGTGATTTTGAAAAGTAACTAATATTCAGTTTCTTAGTTTGGTTCTAAATAGGTTAAATGCTCAAATTGGAACCGAAACTTGGGTTGCTCACATACGGGACAAACTTTTTAAAATGGTGTTTTTTTTCTTTTCAAATAATATCTAATTCAGTTGTTATGTGTTTTAATTTAAATGCTGAAAACATTGTATATCTTTACTACCATTTTAGATGCTATATTACTTCAAGAATGTCTTAATGTAGAACTTGAGGCTAAGGGAAGAAATGTCTTTGTTGTTCTTATTGATCTCAAATAGACTGCACATGGCCTCTGAAAGAAGTTATTGTCTGATAGATGAGATTTGGGTTTTAAGATCATAGGATGGCTATGCTTCTTTCATTACCAGCAGGAATATTTCGTAGTTACAAACAACGTATCTACAGCGAATGATATTTGGTTTTGTTGATGCAATCATTGTCAATTCTAAATGGGGACATCTCTTGTTCTCTGTTTGCAGGCCACTGTTGGCAGTAATGGGAAAGAAAGTTATTGTGTTTATGATAAGGATATTGCAACTGGCTTAGGTGTAGGTTCATTCCTTTTCCTTTTACTCGGTCAGATACTAATCATGGTGGTAAGTCGATGCTTATGCTGTGGTAAAGCCATGAAACCGAGTGGTTCTAGAGCATGGGCAATTGTACTTTTCATCACTTGCTGGTAATGTTTTTTCACTGCTTTTTAATGTCTCTTGCTCGTCTCCCCAATTGTCTAATCAACGTGTGCATTCTGGTATTTCAGGGTGTTCTTTCTTATTGCGGAGGTATGCTTGCTAGCAGGGTCAGTACGTAATGCATACCACACCAAATACAAGAATCTTTTGGATAACCCTCCATCATGTGCAACGTTGAGAAAAGGTGTGTTTGGCACCGGGGCGGCATTCATTTTCTTAACGGCTATAGTTTCCGAGCTTTACTATTTTAGTTACTCGAAAGCATCCAGGGATGAGAAACCTAACAACTATGGTAGAGATACTGGAGTGAGAATGGGAAACATATAGGATAAGTATATATATGGTCATTGATGATCATATGAAATATTCTTATGTAGTAATTCATTGTTAGTTTGACCTTGGTGTGTTTTTTGTCTAGAAAAATTTAGATGATAACATGTGTGATTGACTATACATTTTAGCTTTAACCACTTTAGCTTAAACTTTATTATTTTTTGTAAGTATTAAATTATAATTTTATTATAATAATTTTTTTATTTATTAAATTAAATTTTATAAATTTTAAAAGATTTAAAGAGAAAATTTTTCATTTTAAAAGGATAAATGTGTCGTTCATCTTTTTGATGTCATCCTTTATCTATTTATAAAATTATTTTTAAAAAAACATGATTTTTCATTTAAAAGATGTTTCAAATAGAGACGTCTTTTACTTGTGTGTTAGTGTTTTTATGTATAGTATTACACGTGGTACTTCCATCATCGAATACTTTTATCAGAGGGTTCTATCAATGTATCTCTACCAAAGGAATTGTTAGTCCTAGGAACACATAAGCCATTATTGTTAAGTAGGCCATTTATATTGACATGATAATTATCAT
This sequence comes from Gossypioides kirkii, assembly GCA_005610355.1. Classification (NCBI taxonomy): domain Eukaryota; kingdom Viridiplantae; phylum Streptophyta; class Magnoliopsida; order Malvales; family Malvaceae; genus Gossypioides; species Gossypioides kirkii. Next base: position 45,560,118 of record CP032252.1, on the reverse strand, counting down.
CTATCACTTGCATATCTTAGAACATCATATTACTCATCAATCTAAATTCTTTGAATGAATCAACAACCAATCAAAGGTTACCATGTGCTTCCATAGACCCATTCTTATATAAACTTGTCTCACCTTATGAGAAGACAGGTCATATGCTAGTAGAGCTAAAGTCTTGATTCATAACTTAAGGTGTAGGTTGTACTTTTTCAAGCTTAATAAAATTTTAGTATCAAATTAAAAAAATTATGAAATTCAAATATCAAATTAAAAAAAATTGACACCAAATTCGAAAAATCTATATAATTTTAATAAAAAAAACTTAAATATCAACTTAAAAAAAGAATTCAAATATTTTATTAAACGAAATTAAAATAATATAAAATCTTTGAATCTTGCTAAGCTTCTAGCAAGGAAAGTCTACAATAAGCCATTCCTTCTTTCCTTTGGAGAAAGAAGTAAAACCACGTTACCTTAATCTCAAACCTCTACAAAACTATGTAATATTTTTATTATTTTTCACCACATGTCTTGTTCTATTGTGACACATAATGGTTTTAACTAAAAAAAACGTTAGTTTTAACGGTTAACGATAAAAATTAATAATTAAATAAATTTTTTGATGTATTTTATAAATTTTAATATTTTTATATTTTTATTAAAATTTAATAATTTTTATAATTTTTAGTGATTTTTATTTTTTATAATTTTCAATCACATGTCATGTCATAATGATGACATGAGATGGTTTTAAAGAAAAAAATTTAAAAGTAGTTAACATTAACAGCAAACTGTTAAAATTAACCGTCAAAAGATATTTTCATGTATTTGACAGTTTAACTATTCAATTAAATAAAAAAATATATGAATTTAATTGTTTTTATTTAAATGAGAATTAAAAAAAAAGAGGTGCAGTAAAATTCAGACAAAAATATGAAAGAAACCTTAAGCCGGGGTTTCTATAGTAGTAAACTCAGTTGTTATGTCCACAGTCTGATCCAGGGTGGCCCAATGTAGACAAAGCCATCGTTTTTAAGCCCTGAATTAGCTTTAGAAGCAAAACCCAGACACAACTGGAGTAAAAAAATGGTGTCGATAATATTATCTTCTTCAGCTTTACCAACGCGGTCCCTCAAATCATTCCCGACTCACTCGGAACGCTCCAACAAAATCACCTCACTGTCATGGGCCTCTTCCTTTCCCAGTATCAACATCTCCATTAACTCATTCACGCTCCCTCCTGCTCCTTCTCTTAACAAGGTATTCCTTTTTTTTTGTTTGTTTAAACATTATTGTGTTTTGGTTCCTGGGAAAGGAATTTGGATGAAGTAATGGGTCTTTTTATGTTTGATTATGCTGTTATAAGTGTTCTAGGCATGTCAAAAAAAATTGGGTTAGTGATTAACTATATAAACTTGGAAAAATGGGGTTTAAATTGTTTACTTGATGGCAATTGTAAGCTGGGTTTAGGGTTGCCTTTCATGTTGTTGCTGAATAAGGTTGCTTGATTAATGACCAATATTTGTTTTTTCATTAATTTATTTTGATAGATTATATATGTTTTCCATAGACGAATCAGTGTTAGGGGAAGCATTTTAGGTTATAATTGCAATCAAAACATCCTATTTTGCAACAGGGTAAATCAGAGCGTTTAGCAGTTGAATATGGTGATATTAGGTGTTCAAGAGTCTGCAAAATGTGTTAGACTGACCTGGTAAATATGAAATTCGATTCCTCGAAAATTTTATAACAAAATGTTGTCTCAAAACTGGCCTTTTTGGTTTACTAATTCCAGTTTGCCTGCTGGTTTGTTCCACGAGGTGATGTTTGTAAGGCTATTTTATAAGCTTGTCCTTTGCGGCGGAGCCCTTTTGTTGATATACTCTTCTAATTGAAACTCAAAGATGTCTTATGGAGTTGATAAGAGTTGACTGGTTTGGAAGGGATAATCTCTTTTCTGTATGAAAGTAGAGATATATTCTATGCCAAATAAAGTTTCGTAATTTAGAAATCAGAACATTATTGTTTGTATCAAATATGCCTAGACCTAGAAGATTTTAAACAGCCTTTTTGTGCTGTGGATATTTATCTCGAGGCAAATGATGTGAAGTACACACTGTTTCCGATGAAAATATCATAAAATCTTACTTCCATTCTCTGGAGTTAAAGAATATCATGGTGCTCCTGTTTTGATGGTTGAGAAGTTATAACATCTTGCCTTTAGGTTTGTTTCGTTGCTTACCGGCTTGTTCACAGGGGTAGTTAACAACATTGCTAAATTTTACTAGCAAACTCCAAAATAAAATGTTTTAAGCTTAGGTTTTGTTTAAATTTAGAGAATAAAAATCTCCTCTCATCATTGTTCTTGATGTTCCATTGGGTTGGGTTTTATTATGGCATAATCAATGATCAAAATATGGGTAGAAGTACCATGGAAGCCCTTATACTAGGAGTCAAATTGAATGTTGCCCCTTCTACTAAAAAAATGGGCAAATTAGTCCTTGTAGATAAGATCAATGAGCAAACTAGTCCTTCTATTAACAATTTCATCAATTTTTACTGTTAAAAACTGATCCTTATACTTTAGCATAAGGTACAAATGGCACGTCACATGTAATTGTCTAGCTATTTCGTTAGCCACGCTAGTTTTTAACAATAAAATTTGATGAAATTTTTAACATAAAGGACCAGTCTGCTCTTTGATCTAACATATAGAGACTAATTGGCCCATTTTTTAGTAAAGGGGCCAAATTCAATCTGACTCTTAGTACAAAGGCTTTTATGGTACTTTCACCTCAAAATATGTGAACTCATATACACAATTTGTCCTTTTGAGGAAAGCATACTGCATCTGACTGATAATTTTAGTCACTCTTTTTAATCCAAAGGGATCTTACTGTTTAACACTTTAGGATCCGAAATTGTTCGGATTTTGGCTTTTATGTAGAATAGTTGGAAAGGTGTTTGCTTTGATTTATTTTATGATAGTAAGTTATGATTTTCTATTGTGCATATTTAGTGGACAATTCACACATTGAGCACCGACTAAATCCATTGAAGGAAGCAAAAAGAGAATCCAAGTTAATTTTGTTTGGCATTTATGTTTAGGGTCCTTTTGTTCAAGCTGCCTGGACCAGGAGATCACGTGGTGAAGTTGCAAAGCAACCCAATAAGAAATCATGGAAACAAAGGACAGACATGTATATGAGGCCATTTCTACTAAATGTTTTCTTTTCGAAGAAATTTATTCATGCAAAAGTGATGCATCGAGGTACAAGCAAAGTGATATCAGTCGCAACCACGAATGCCAAGGATCTTAGAAACAATTTGCCATCACTCACGGACCACAATGCATGCAGAATAATCGGGAAACTTATTGCTGAACGATCAAAGGAAGCCGATGTGTATGCAATATCTTATGAACCTAGAAAGGGGGAGAGGATTGAAGGTAAGCTAGGCATAGTTCTTGACACCATTAAGGAGAATGGGATCATATTTGTATGAGCCAATCACACAGTGGTGTAGTAAACTAATTTATCACTGAACTGTGGTAATGCAATCAATATTTGAGCCTCTTGATGTTAGAATAGAATCATTTTTGTGCTATGGAGTATGAGAGGATAAATGTTGTATTTGTTAAACACCTGCCAATTTAGTGGATAAACACAAAAGTCAAAATCAAAATCCAATTAAACTAATCTTCCAATCATATCCAAATATGTATTTTAGTAATTATTACTTTCTTTAGAAGTAAATTACGCTACCTTAACCTCAAACCTCTGCACAAATATATAGTCCCACCATTTGTTCTTGTTTTTTTTTAACGCTTTTACTTACAATTCCTTCTCCCTTTGCTTCTCTCTCAACTATGGCTTCAACGTTGTTACTGGCTCTGGTTTTTGTGATTGATCTTATTGCTTTTGGACTTGCTGTTGCTGCTGAGCAAAGGGGAAGCACTGTGAGTTTTTTTCATAAAAAAAACTGCCCTTTCGTTTCTTTCCTTTTATGTTGGAGTACTCTTTGCTGTTTATGACTAATTTCTTATGGTTAGCTTATTTTGGTTATATGATTTCCTGAATGGGTTTTTGATTTCATGTTGTAAAGTTTAGGGTTTTTAGTTGTAAGGTAAAAAGTTGCTTGCTTTCTAAACAAAATGAATATTTGCTATACACCATGGTTGTTTGTATTTGAAGTTCCAAGTTTTCAATAATTGCCCACTGTGAAACTAAGCTAGAAATGCACTTGGGTGCAAAATATTTAACTATAAAGATGGGTTAAACAAGATTTAGTTGCAAGTACTATGGAGAAAACCGTGATTTTGGGATAGTTTAGTATTACTGTTGAATTCGAAGAGTGATTTTGAAAAGTAACTAATATTCAGTTTCTTAGTTTGGTTCTAAATAGGTTAAATGCTCAAATTGGAACTGAAACTTTTATGGGTTGCTTACATACGGGACAAACTTTTTAGAATGGTGTCTAACCTTTATAAAAGTGCTCAAATGAAAGTCAAGTCTTTTAAAAAATACTCAAATAAAGACTTTCCAAATGTCGTATATCATATTTCAAATTATATTTTTTTTTTCTCTTTAAGTAGTATCTAATTCAGTTGTTATGTATTTTATTTTAAACATATTAGCAATCACCAAATGGGAAAAGCGTATGAAAAGTATTTATTTGAGCATTTTTATAAAGGGTAAGCTATTATTTGATCTTTTAAAAAAAATTGGTCCTTACTTGAGCTATTTTTAAAAGGTTGGGCCTTAATTTGAGCATTTAACTGCTCTAAATACATCCTTTTATCAAGAAGTTTGTTTACTTCATGATAAAAGGAAAATCCAATAAAAATATAGGAAAGCACTAAGAGGAAATCATGCTGAAAACATTGTACTTCTTTACTACCATTTTAGATGCTATGTTACTTCAAGAATGTCTTAATTTAGAACTTGAGGCTAAGGAAGAAATGTCATTGTTGTTCTTATTGATCTCAAAGAGACTGCACATGGCCTCTGAAAGAGCTTATTGCCTGATAGATGAGATTTGGGTTCTAAGATCATAGGCTGGCTATGCTTCTTTCATTACCAGCAGGAATGTTTCGTAGTTACAAACAATATATCTACAGCGAATGATATTTGTTCGGTGCAATCATTGTCAATTCTATATGGGGACATCTCTTGTTCTCTGTTTGCAGGCCACTGTTGGCAGTAATGGGAAAGAAAGTCATTGTGTTTATGATAAGGATATTGCAACTGGCTTAGGTGTAGGTTCATTCCTTTTCCTTCTACTCGGTCAGATACTAATCATGGTGGTAAGTCGATGCTTATGCTGTGGTAAAGCCATGAAACTGAGTGGTTCTACAGCATGGGCAGTTGCACTCTTCATCACTTGCTGGTAATGTTTTTCACTGCTTTTTAATGTCTCGTGTTCGTTTCCCAATTGTCTAATCAACGTGTTGCATTATGGTATTTCAAGGTGTTCTTTCTCATCGCAGAGGTATGCTTGCTAGCAGGGTCAGTCCGTAATGCATACCACACCAAATACAAGAATCTCTTGGATAATCCTCCATCATGTGCAACGTTGAGAAAAGGTGTGTTCGGCGCGGGGCTGCATTTGTTTTCTTAACGGCCATAGTTTCCGAGCATTACTATGTTAGCTACTCGAAAGCAGCCAGGGATGAGAAGCCTAACAACTATGGTAGAGACATTGGAGTGAGAATTGGAAACATATAAGATGAGTATATATATATATGGTCATTGATGATGATCATATGAAACATTTTTATATAGTAATTCATTGTTAGTTTGACCCTGGTGTGTTTTTGGTGTAGAAAAACTTAGATGATAACATGTGTGATTGACTATACATTTTACCTTTTCACTACTTTAGCTTAAATTTTATTATTTCCAAGTATTAAATCATAATTTTATTATTTTTGAGAGTAGAAATGTAATAATTTTTTATTTATTAAATTAGACTTTATAAATTTTAAAAAAATTAAAAAGAAAATTTCTCATTTTAAAAAAACATGATTTTTCATTCAAAAGATGTTTCAAATGGAGTCACATCTTTTACTTGTGTCGTAGTGTTTTTATATATGGTATTACACATGGTATATCTTTGCAAAGTTGTTTTTCGTCCTAGGAACACATAAGCCATCATTGTTAGGTAGACCATTTATATTGACATGACAATTATCATCTATCACTTGCATACTCTACAACATCATATTACTCATCAATCTAAACCCTTCGAAAGAATCAACGAACCAACCAAAAGGTATCATGTGCCTCCATAGATCTATTCCTATATAAACTTGTCTCACCTTATGAGAAGACAAAGACAACTCATCCCTCTCCGCATCCTCTTCATCAACCAATTCTCCAAAAACATCCAACATCCTAATTTGACAACACTCCGCTCATACAGATGAACCGGCCTTGCATCCTTCACTGTCTACTCCTTCTAGATTCCTTTTATAAAACATATAATAATCTCTTACCAATCAATTTTTATTTTAACAAAATTCAATAAATTATTAACTAGAACCACAGGAAAAGAATATATTTTCTCAACAATCCCATAGTAGATAAAAAAATATATTTTCTCAACAATCCCATAGTAGATAAAAACTCAATCAAAGGAAGCTGATGCTATTAAAACAAACTAGGAAACAAGAGTGGAAAGTGTGGCCCCGATGTCAACATACTCTGGATCTCTCTACTTAGAGAGGATGAGAACAGACCATGTTAGAACAAAGATTTTGGTGTCTACTAAACTAGTAATAATATAAACATAGAAGCACACAGTTTAGACTAGCCAGGTAGAAGAGCAAAAAAAAAAACCTACTTTCCAACCAGACAAAGAAAAGAGAATGATTCTCAACAAGTGGTCATAAATTATAAAGAAATGAATCTAACTATATTACAAGTATTCAGATATGTCCCTAAACATGCATATCCACATCAACGACCTTCTATCACATTCAGTTTGCCGAGCATAGCTGGAAAAAGACCCCATTTCTGAACTCTTCATATATCATATAGGTTTTGGAACTATTGGCAAAAGCTGAGGACTCGAACTTTGAAGATTCGAATTCGAGTCTGACTATATGCAATTATAATTTGTGGGTTTTCTTCACATCATATGCATATATTTTGTGTGGATCTTATTCAATTATTTTCGAATTAGTCTGACTTTTGTCCAATTTTTCATCCTTTATGTATTGTATTGTTTGTATTTACATTATAGGTTGGCATGGCATATAAATTTGTACTTGCCTTGTAATTGTACTGTCTTTGTGTTACTGCATATATATGACATATTCCTCTACGAGGCCTTAGCTCAATGGTAAGTTTAAAGTCTCAAGTTCGAGTCTCATCTTATATAAATGTGTAAGTTTTGTTATAAATTTAATCTAATTAATATTAATTAATTTGAACTGAGTTAGTTACTCAATTTTGTACTTACAATTATTGATTCTATTGGAACCATAATAATTATAAAAAATAATATATCCCACCATATTCCCCACTTTTTCCATTCATACACCTAACATGCAAATTCATATTCTTGCATTATGTAAAGATGTAGAGAGTACAAAATAATGTACACCTAAAACCCAGAGCTGAATCTGAAAAATCACAGCTTCTTGAACAATAATCAATCTAAGGGGCCCAAAAAAAAAGTAAAAGAGAAAGAGGGGTCTCCTACATTTTAACATTGAATATATGATTAAAATTTGCCTTTCATGGTTTGATCTCAGAATCAACCCATGGTATGTTGTTGATATCAGTAGAGACCAGTTCATCAATATTATCCAAGTTCCAGTAATTTGCCATGTCCATTCTTGCACTAGGCACTTGCCATGTCTGTGAACGACTACTGTTTGCTTCTCCAGTGTAGTTATAGATACTTGGTGAAATGGAGCTAGAACTTGGGCTTGAAAATGGGAATTCTAGGCCTTGAGTTTGAGGTAACAAAAGGGATGAAGATGAACCCATTAGCATGTTATTACAGTCCAACAATGGTGGAAATGGATGTTGTTGCTGCCATTGGATTGCCATCAAGGAATCAAGCAACAGCCTATTGCTATTACCACTAGAGGCAATGCTGGTTTTGCTGGTGCTGGCAGCTTTGATGCCAGGCTTGAGCCGCTTGTTTTTACGACCACCACCCACAGGTACATTCCGGAGAGTGCCACCTTTAGTCCAATGTCTCTTACAAGCCTTGCAGAAATGTCTAGGCTGTGATTTGTTGTAGTTATTGTAATAACAAAACTTTGTGTTCAAAGAATCACATCTAGGACACTTCAATGGCTGCTGGTGCTGGTTTTGTGTGCGTTGCTTCTTCATTATTGAAGCTTTTGGTAGTGTAATTTGAGCCTGCAACAAAGATTGGCTCCAACCATGACCACCATCGCAAGAAACCTGTTTAGAACTCAATCCCATAACACTATATATCTTTAATCTAAGCTATATGTCTCACATACATATACATATACATTAAATAGTGAATTTGTTTTAGACTTTGATAAACAAATAATGATATGATGATTAATATATAGAAGCACAGAAGAGGAGAGAGAATTTATTTCTTAACAATGAAGGTGAAAGTGGGGTAGGGAGGGTGAAACGTGGGATTATTTGGACCGTTGATGGTGGAGAGTGATTGGATAGGCTGTAAAGAGCGAAACGTAGAGTTCATGTTATATGCTATAATAATTAAAAGTAAATTAATTAAGGTATGCTACAATGGCATGCATATCGTATAGTGTATATACATATATAATAATCTTCCCCTAACATTTAGATGGGGGAGAAAATGGGGTCTCTCAAAACCTATAATTTGGGTGTTATGAAAAAGGTTTAGCAAGCGGAAAGTTGTAAGTGATCGAATATCGTAGTAGAAAATAATAATTGAGAAAGGGAGGGAATCAGAGAGTATAGTGAATGTTTTGGCTCATTTTTGAGATTCGGAGACCTTATAAATGGTATTATCAATCTTTTTTCAAGATTATACATGTCTTTCTATTATTGGTCTCGTACTATATGGATCTGGTTGACTTACTGATGTTCCTTATATCAAGATAAGAAGCAAGCGTAGTATACAGACGTCATGTGGTCTCTTCACATGTACTCGTCTTTCTATTAATACGTAAGCCAGGTATTTTAAAGTCTTAACTAGTGGTACTTAGTCTTTATTATTAATCTCAACTCGTAAAAAATGTGATGAGGTTTGATGCTGTTGCAAGATCGCGAGACAAACTCTTCAAACACCATTGATTAATTCAGGAGATATACATATAACACGAATTAATTTTATAAAAAATAATAATAATGGATAAATGGTACCTAAAAAGCCAACTTTTGGTGTTAGAATGAAATGGCATTTGGTATGCGATTAAAAAGAGGAAAATCAGTATAAAATTTTATCTGATATAATTAACTAATGTTAGCATCCATGAAAGGCTTATCAGAATAATATGAATATGAATGCAATTGGACAGTCGCCCAAATTTTTAAACCATCAAAGGATCGAAATAATTAGGCCACTGATGCTGCATAAGTTTGATTTTATTTTTTAAGCTACAAAATCAGTAATAATGTAACCTAAATCTCTAGTCGGTTGGTTAGGTAAAGTTGATTTGTATAGACATTTTCCAATACTTTCGATAACATCTGTTGCAGATTATCTTCTAAAAATGGGAAATTTTTATTTAGGTTTTTTATAATTTATAAAATTTTAAATTAATAATAATATAATTATATTTTGATCCTCTCAAAAATAATAAATATTTGATTTAATCTTTTAAAATTTGTAAAGATATAAACTATTAAAATGATAAAATTGCAATAATGTATTTTGATCCTCTCAAAATTTGAATACTAATTCTTGAAAACGTCAACAAAAAAGTCTCAGTATTGCAACAAAGTTGTAAAAATTGGATTGATAATTGAATTGATAAGAGTATTCATACTCGATTCAATCAGTTGAATCATCGTTGAACAAGTAAATAAAATTAAAATATCATATAATTTTATAAACTTATTCAATCCGTTAAATCATTGATTTTTGGTAAATTACAAATATCATTTTAAATTAGAGTTTATCTTATTTTAATTACTCTATTTTTTTTAATTTAATCATTCTAATTAAAATAATTTTTCAAATTAGGTACCACCGTATGTTGCATTCTAATACTATCCAATTGAGTGACGATAGACTTGTTAGAAATAAATTTAGTAAAAAGTAAGATATGCACGTGTGTGTATAAGATTGCACGTGAGAGAAATTGGGCTGTGAGTCCAGTTATAACTGGATGATGAGATAAAAGATGGACTTTTTCAATTTTCTAGTTTATGGGTCTCAATTAATCTTATTCGAAACCCAATATATTTAATAATTATCCATTTTGATAGAATTTTTTGGTCAGAGTCTACTAGGAGTCTCTATACTATTATATAAAATTCATTTTACTCCCTTTACGAAAAATTGCTTTAGCTTTAGGGGTGAAGCCATAAAAATTTTTTATGGGTAAAATTAAATTGTAATTTTATAATAATAAAAATACAATTTCACTTTTTGAATAGTTTATATTTTTATAATTTTTAAAGGATTAAATTAAATTTTATTATTTTTAAAGGGTCAAATTAATTTAAATTTTTAAATTTTTAAAAAATCTAAATGAAAAAAAAAATCATTTTAGGAGGTTAGACCCCTGCCACCTCCTCCCTAGATACGCCCTGTCTAGCTTAATCCTTCCATGTTAAAATTTTATTCAAATCCATACATTTACAATTTTTCATTAGGTTACTAATAATTTGGACAAAATATATCATATCTAATTGATATACTCATGACTCGACTTGACCCATAAAAAAAACAACCATCCCTTAAAAAACCCATGTATTTTTGAAATATCGAACAATTAAATTATCTGTAACTTAACAGAAAATTGAAACATCATGATTTGAATAAAATTTTAATGTAAAAAATTAATCTAAAACAGATTTTACTAGAGAGACTAAAATGAAGTTTAGATGGTAATATAAAAACTCCAGATAAATTTTGATCGAATTTTTAAGAAAAAATCCAAACTGTGGCAAACTAGGACACCGAATTGTTTTATTTATTATTTTTTAACAACGTTAAAATTATTTTATTAAATTTAAATTGTTTATAAAGTGGTTTTTAATTCTAATTTAAATTTTAAAATTTTAAAAATATATAAATTAAATTCTTGAAAATAAAAATTAAAAAATTAAATTTCAAATATGAGACGGTTAACTTATATATTTAAATTTAATAAAATATAATATGTAATATTAAATAAAAATAATTATATTTGGTAAAATATAAATAATAATATGCCCGATGCCATTCCTTATTTACGAGGAAGGAAGAGCAGTGAAAGCGAATGCGAAAAGAAGGCACATGCTTTAGCTTTTTAAGAGGAGGCCGACTATAAAGAAGGTGCTTCAGTTTCACTTTCTTAAATGCATTTGTCAGAAACCAATTCCCTATGTCATATTTATTTCATAAGAAAAAAAAGTTCATTTAAAATTTGAGAAACAATAATAACAGTGTGGTCATAGGAACATACATCATGTTTTTCCTTACCATGATGTCTTGTTATAAAATCACGTGATCTATTTGACATTGATGGTAAAATTAACTCATAATTATGACTAAATAATTCAATAGTCTATTATATCATTGATTGATTAATACTCTATTATTATCAAAGTTCTTCTTTGTTTACAATATAAATTATTGATACAATGTAGAGAGATTAAACGAAGAAATTGTTTTAATCATAAAAAAAATATTTTATAAATTTTTCCTATCGTATTATTTATGATTTTTTAAAATTTTTAATGATATTTTAATAATTTTTAATGTTATTGATATTTAATTTTGGTTATTTTTTATTTTGAGTATTAAATCTTAAATTCGAACCTCGAATATTAAATCCTGAAATTAGGATTCATGTTAGGGATTTAGAGTTTAAGATTTAGTGTTCGAGATTCGAGGTTTAAAATTCAATGTTTGAGGTTTGAGATTTAATATTTAAGGTTCAAGATAAAAAAATTAACAAAATTATGTATCAATTATATAGAAAATATTATTAAACTATCATTAAATGATTAAAAAGAAACTATGAATGATATGATGGAAAGAGTCTATAAAATAATTTATCTGTCAAAACCATTTTTTGAAAAAAATAAAAGTAAGTCTCGATTTATATTTTGAAAAATGAAAATGGAGTCATCACCAATAATTTTTAAAGCAGGTGTAATTGGGTCACCTTTCGAGATTTTTTTTAAATCATTAAAATAATTTTGGTCTTTGAAACCATAAAACGTGTTCAGAGTCGGTTACGCATAAAGAAGGATTAGCACCCTTACACGCCCAAAATTGGTACCTAATCGATTATTCAAAAATTTATTTGTTGAAAATTAAAAATTTGAGAAAAATTTAAATTGCAATCCTTAAATGCATGAATGTCATATTTATTTTATTTTGAAAATAAATTTTGTTTCCGAAAAAAACTAGTTATTTCGAATTAGTCGAAAAAAAGTTATATCCAGTATATAACAATTCGAATATTTAAAAATAACGAACTTTTCAAAAAAAATTTGTATTTAAATTTTTAAAAGGATTTTAATTATCCTGATTCAAAAAAAAACTGACACCTAGTGAATTAAAGCATGATTTTTCAAATTCCCAAGAGAAAGACATTGTCTTGATTTTTAAAAATAATTTATGTATTTTTAAAAAAATTAAATTATCATGTTATGCAAACATAAATATGCACATAACTTACAAATATAAATAAAAAATAATAAAAATGTAATAAATACAATTAATAGTACAATTTCTCAAGAATTGCTGTCACATTCTTCGTCTTTCTTGCTCGATTCTTCCTAAATCGAGGTCTCTGATAAACACCCAATAAAGCAATTTCCAAGGTTGAAGATCACTCTTTCCCAATAGAGGAAAATCGGCAAAGGAATGGAAGGAAAATAGAAGAGAAAAGCTAGAGAGAAAATTAGATAAATAAGATAATGTGTTGGTGAATTCGTGATTAGAATAGGTAGCTTAGGGTATTTATAGGTGGGAGTTGGAGGTTATCTTTAAAAAATAAATTTCAGCCACTCAATCTCATGGCCGGCCACCTTTTGAGCACTTTGACTAGTTCAAAGTTTACTTGAAACTAGCTTGAGGCAAATCCATAAAGGCACCAAAAGTGGAGCGGTTTGAATGGGATTTGAGAAGACTTTGAAGGCTGATTTTCAAGGATTTGAAGATTTTGACTTTGGATTTATTATTTAGGTTTGTTATTTATTTATTTACTTATCTATACTCATAAAATAATAAATAAATAATAAAACAAAATTAATATTATTTTACATTTATTTATTTAAAATCATACAATAATAAATAATACAACAAAATTAATATTATTTTATATTTATTTATTTATATTCATAAAAATAATAAAAAATGAAATTGAATTTTGAGGCCCAGATGAAATTGGGCTTGTACACAATCGATTAAAGGTTTAAGATGATTTATATAGTAATCGTACGAGAAATTATTTTAGGAATTGTTGTAAAAAAAAATTTGTGAAAATTGATTTTATTTTTAATTTTTTTATCTATATTAATAAATAAAAATTACTAAAAGTAATTATTTACTTCAGAATTTTCAAATTAATTTGTCAAAAAAAATTCAAATTAATTTTTCAAAATAAAATTATTTTCAATAATTTAAAAGTATTTTTTTCTATCTACAGGGTGAGTTTAATTAATGTCAGTAGGTATTTTTTAATAACTTAAGATAATATTTTAGAAATTAATTTGTCTTATATGTCTTTAATGAATACTTTTTACTTAATTATATGTAACTTGTAATTAACTACATGATATGAATATTATTATAAATAATATTAAGCAATAAACAAATTAAAAAAAGGAAAATCTTGAAGAAGCCATTGGTCAAGGACTCAAGTCGAAAGGGTTTCATCAACTTATATTTCTTTATGTTTTTGCTTACATTATTATTATTGGAGATCAATTGTCATTAAATAGAACAAATAGAGAAGATTGAATACAAACTTTTTGAAGAAAAATTCTTTTAAGGAAGATAAAAAATCACAGATAAATGAGATTTCATTATAAAAAAGTAATTTGAAAAGTACAATATGAAGATAATAAAAAACAAACCTTGAATCTCGAATACGAGGCCTTACGACTAAAACACAAAATTCTCTTAAAGCTCTGTTAAAGTCATTTCTTAATTGTGTTGTGTAGTTTTTTTATCCACCTTTCTAGAGTTACTAACGCCCTTTTATAGGTCAAGTATGACTAAATCATCTTGGATTAATCAGAGTTCGATTGGAAAAGATCATCAGAGTTTAACTGGGAGAAAAAACTTGATTTATGTGAAAACACGTCGTCACGTCGTGTATCATCTCGTTGAGACGTCAAATGTCGTATAATCGAGATGTTGATTTCCTCTTATCGAAAAATCAATCATGTTTTATCCAAAACGCGAGACACACTCCACAATTATTGATATTATTAAATAGCAGCTAAGACGTATCTTTAGTCAACTTTGAATACATTAATCAACAAGTGGCCTTACATGAGAAAGATCATAAATGAGTTGATTAGCATGTGCCAAAGTTCTCCTAACCCTATAAATTGGACCTAAAATCAAGTTGAATGATGGCAACTCCTCTCAAAAGAATCATTTAATGTAAATTGCACGACTTAAACAATAAATAAACGTGTCGTTGCATCACATTCAAAGCTGCAAAATGCATATTAAAATGGGGTGATATTGCTCTACCCATTGACTTCACCTATGATACTATCATCATTCATTCATTTATGTCCTTTGTTCTATAATGGCCACAAATGATGAAATATACACAAACATATGTTTTTTTGTACAATAATAATAATAATAATAATAATAATAATAAAATTAGTAGATTTTATTAGTAAATTGCTCTTAACTTATATATTTTCCTTTATAAAAAATATTCTTAAATTATCAATTTTGTCTCAATTTAATTCATAATCAATCAAAACGTGACACATGATATATTTTTATCGATTGTCATGTAATTTACTAACAAAATCTTTTTAGTATGAAATGGTAAAGCTCATTGTTGTAGTAAATGATACCGAGTTGCTCGGTGTGATGTCGATATGAGTTTGTTTTTCTATTTTATTCCATATATCTAAAGAATTGTGAAAGATAATATTTTACACTCATATTCATATATTTCGAACACTAAAAATCAAATATAAAATTTTCAAGAAAAATAAAGAAGGAAATAACATTATTTTAAAGCAGTGACGAATCTAGAAGACTAGCAGGACTCCGACCCCCTTAAAATAGAAAATTTTGATAACTACATGTTTATTGGTCTAAAACAAGATAAGGATACTGGTTGCAATTGGTATATAAATCTAAGAGAATATGGTACGACAAACAGATAAATTACATATAAAAAAACACACACACATGGTACCCTGATGTAAACCAAGCCCAAGAGTAGGTGTCTTACAGTAATTGGAGGCTGAGAAATCACTTTCGTGGCTTATTCAAGCAATGACATCCTACATTATCTATCATTTTTGGGTTAATACATAATTTAGTATTTGAACTTGGTTTTTAATGTTCAATTTAGTACTTAATATTTTTTGTTGTCTCTATTTGGTACCTAATTATGTTTGTTAAAAGTGCTATGGAGGCCCCTTGCTTCCTTTACTCAAAAAATTGATGGATCAGTCCCTTTACATTAGATTAAATAGCAAACTGATGCATCTGTTAAAAACGGGTCTTTGTATATAAGCATGAAATATACATGGCATGACATGTGTTAGTGCTTGGTTATTCCATCGACCACGCTTGTTTTTAACAATAAAAACAGATGAAAATTTTAATTAAAAAGATCAATTTGCTCTTTAATCTAACATATAATGATTAATTTACTATTTTTTTGTAGAGAGGTCAAAATACAATCTTATTCTTAATATGGAATGTTCAACCCAGTATTCAAACCAAATGGTATCATATGACACAATGAATATTTGACATGTTTACTTTAATAAAAAATCACAACTACTTAATTTGGACAAAAGAACACTCAAGAACTAAATTAAACTTTGAAACCATACTTAAGTGAGGAGAAAACCCAAGTATCAAATTGAACATTAAAATCAAACTCGAGTAGCAATAATGAATTAACCTTTTTCTTCAATCCAAACTATTATAAATAAATTCACAATGAAAATATATAATGAGACAAATTGAACCTTATTATATATAAATCTATAGTTACAAACTTGATGTTGAAATATTGCAAAAAATACAACAATCTGATATAATACGATGAACAATGCTACCTTCTTGAACTCTAACATCTTTACTTTGCCTGTTCCAAAGATGAACAGCATAGCTTTCTCTTCGGATTTGCTCGAGTTTACGACGCAACCAATCCGATTGAATCTGATTATTAGGCCCTCGGAATAAGCTTCTGATTCGACTCCAATCGACCAGATAAAAAGCCGGCGGTGGCAACACAGTGAAGTTAAATCCAGGCCTATTGGTAACTCTACCAACTACCCTTGAAACTAAATAAGGACCATTGTGACCCCATTTATTACCATCAAAAGTAAGTGCAAATTCTTGTATGAATTTGTACAACAATGGATGATGTTTATCAAAAACCAACACAGCATTGTTTAATCTACTCCATGTTTTGGTCTCAATGTTCATGGACTGTGCACCAATCACATTTCTCAAATTGTTGAAACTTTTTAAAACAATAACATCTGTGTCGATATAAACGCCGCCGTATTTGTATAACAAGACCAATCGGAGTAGATTAGACAGGTTTTGTCCTAAAGACACCCCACCTGGATTGATATCTCCTGTCTTCAATCGATTAAACCATGTTTCTGCATATGTGTGCTTGAATATAGAATCAAAATCAGGACTGACAGTGATTAAATTAAATCCCATGTTTAAAAATGGTTTTAAAACAGCATTTCCTTTTGGGGAATCTAATGAAGTGGATACAATGACAAGACAAGCTTTGGGGTTTGATTTGAACACACTTTCAATGACAAGTAATTCTCTATGACTTAATGAATGTAATGATGAAATCCATGTCATGAAAAAACGAAGCTTACAGTTTGAATTTCGGAAAAAAGCCCTTAATTTGGTGGAGAAAGTGAAGCTCTTTGTTGTTTTTGTTGTACTTAATTGCAAAGCCTTCAATGTTTGAGGACTAAAACGATGAGGGTGTTTTTTTGGCTTTGGAACCCTTGAAATGTTGGGGTTTTGTAGAAGAGATAAATAGGTTTTTAAATGTAAAGAGGGGTTCTCTTCTTTCACTGCATACATAACTGAGGAAGATGATAACTGTTTCACCGGTTTGTCACCGGGAAGTATCTCCGGTAACAAATTGGCGGGCTCCGGTGAATTTTTGGCGGGAACAGAGAGGTTAATGTAGAAAACAGAGAAGCCATTACAAGCTAAAAGAAGAAGAAGGAAAAGTGGTAATAAAAACACAAAGCTAAAGACTGAATTTTTGGTATGCTGGAAATTATGGTAAAGTTTAGACATTTGAAACATTGTTTTTGCAGACATTGATGGTGGTGGTAATAGTGTCATTTGTACATGAAAAAGATTAAGAAAAAGAGAGCATTTCAATGGAAGCTAGAGGAAGAAGAAGAAGAAGAAGAGCGGTTTTAATGGAGGAAATTGCAAAAATAATGGGGATTAAAAAAAGAACAAATTTATTGTAGAAGTGTTTGTGTGGTTTTGGACTTTGAAAGCAAAAATGTAAGCAAGAAGAGAAGTCTCTCCAACTCCCAAAGCTGCCTTTATTATTGCTATTATTAGCCAAAAGGGAAATATAAAAATAAAAAGATTGATGTAATAGAATAGTTTGTTTTTGGTTTAAATCTGCACTCAGTCCCTTGTCTATTTGGGAATTTAATCTCTTTGTTTGTCTGGTTCGAAAATTAATGGGTTAAATCATTATTTGAGGTCTGAACTTGTCAACTACTCCCATATTGGAGCTTTAATTTTTTCTGTCCCAGTTTAGTCCTTGAACTTGATAATTGTTTCTGTCTAAACTTTTTTTCCAAATTAACCCTTGAACTTGACAATCATTCTCATATTGTGGGTTAAATTTTTTTGTGTCCAAGTTAATCCATGATATTTTCTTGAAAACCCTAAAGTTCATACCCCAATATGAGAACAATTATCAAGTTCAAGCTCCAATGTATTAATTAATTGCTAAGTTCATGGATTAACTTCGATAAGAAAAGTTCAAACTTAAGTGTGGGAACAATTGCCTAATTTAGACCCCAATATGAAAATAATTATCAAGTTCAGGGACTAACTATGACCTAAAAAATTTTAGACCCTAATATCAAAATTATTGTTAAATTTAGACCCCAAATAATGATTTAATCCAAAACTAAAACCTAACTAAAATTGTAAATGTGTTGAAACCCTATATTTAGATTTCATTTTAGATAAATGTGTTATTCTCCTTTGGATTTATTTTACTTACAATTAATTTGTGTTTTAATTTAATTTTTTTGTTAAAGTTATTCAATTTAATGCTTATAGTGTTTTATTTTAATTGAAACTGTTGATATAATAATAACATTGTTTTCTTTTCTTTCCGTGTAGCAGGTCACATATCATTTTTATAATCGTATAATATTTTTAAATGTATATAATTGTAAAAACCTTTTCTTACAAGAATACAAGGCATAAAAATAAATTTAACTCTTAACGTTGATATTTCTTTTTTAATTTGATCCTTAATTTTTTTAATTAAATTTAACTTTCAATCTTTTAAAAAGAGTCAAATTACTATTTTTAAAACAAAAATACTAATTAAAATATTGAATTTTTAAATATGAGAATCCACGTGTACTTAATGGTAATTCTTTGGATTTTTAAGTTTCTTTTTAATTTTTAATTTTAATATTTTTATAATTTTAAATTATTTATTAATGTAACATATAAGACAAATAATATAATATTAACATAAAATACATATGAATTATCATGCAGATTATCACACCAACATCGTTAAAAGAAATAACGTGTTACTAAACATTTTCATTAAAAAAAATAATTTGACACTTTATAAGGTTAATAAATTAAAAAAATAGTTTGACACTTTATAAGGTTAATAAACAAATTTAATTAAATATGAATTAAGGCCAATTTACTAAATATAATATGTATAAACCTTAAAAAAGTACTATTGGCATCATTTATAAATCATTATAAATGTTTGAAGTGAATCTTCTCATGTGAAAAAAAGAATATATATTACTTTCATTGACTTTTAATAGGACTTTATTTTTCTCGAACTGATACATCAAAGGCCAGCCAAAGTCGTGGAAAATACTATTCTGTATTGGATAATTATTGATTTATAAATAATAACCTAATAAATGTTTGAAGTAAATCTTTTTCATGTGAAAAAAATATTAGCCCAAATTAGTAATATATGTGGAAATAGTTTGTTAATTGATTATATGGACTGAATTTTTTATGTTATCAAGAAAAGCGTGTCTAGTTAAATATATATATTTTTATTTTCAACTGAGCCTGCTTTCATACATTCTCTTTAAAAATAATTTATTTTTTTAAGTTTTAAAAAAATTAATTTATATAATTAATTAACAAACTATTTTGACATATATGGCTAATTTAACTAAAATACTATTCTTCCTTTTTTGGCGAATTATAATAACAGGTTAAAGCTCGAACAACAAATATAATTAACGTAACTCGAATCCAAATCATACCTGAGACAATAAACACCCTTAATCATCAGACTATCACATGCGTTCAAAATATTATTCTTTCATTGACTAACAAGGGCATATATTTTTCTCAATCGATACATTAAATCAAAATCAGCCAAATATCGTGGGAAATAAAGCTTATTATTCAAATAAATGATTGGACCTCAATGCTATCTGAATTTGATTTTCCATTATTTAAAATACCAAATTAATCCTTAAGAATCAATACCTTACTATGAATATAAAAAAATTAATGCACCCTTTAGTGTTTGATTCTTTTTCATTTCAGTCCCTAATATTATCGAACCTTTTTAGTTTAATCATTTGAATGTTAAAATTTAATGGCTGGATTATTTAACTAATCATATACTACCATGTGCCAAAGCTGTCCACTTGCATCACAGTCACTAAATTATTTATATCTTGAGATACAGAATTCGAAATTAATATCCGTTTGATGTTCTTGAAACTAGACTCAAATATATTTTTACCATAAAAATTCCATAATTTTTACTTTAGCCAATTTGTACAGTAAATTCTTGCAATTTACCTCTTCTCTGCTGCCTAACAGTTTCGACCTTTCTTTACTAAAAAGTATTTATCTTTTAGTATAGAGATCCAATAATGTTCTTGACTGTTTCTTTTGAAAATAGACTAATTAATGATTCAACCATATAAATTTCAGTCTCTAATAATTTTTCTACATTTTTCTATGATTTTTCAAAGTCAGAACAGGGAAACCCAAATCCACTCTGACCTTGTTACACTAAAACTAGTATATCTCAGAATGTAAAATTCCTTTTCTTTCACTGTTTCTTCCATATGAAACTACATTCAATAAGCTTTAATTACATATTTAATTCAACTCTTAAATATTTTTATACACTTTTTGGTGAATTTTTGAAGTTAGTCCTCTGTTCTGTCCAAACTGTTTTAATGGACATGCTTCATTTTTCATGTCTCTTTACACTAAATTTCATTTAATCATACATAATTAACATTTATAATTAAACATATCATTTTATCATAATTAATCATATATGTTAAAATTATAAACACTTTAACTTAATTAATTCTAAACCTTTTAATACTTGTAGTACTTACCTCACTTGTAGATAGTTTTTTCTCACACCTTAGCTTTCTCCTTTCCTTTTTCTTCAAATTGGTCCTTCTCCTTCTTCCCCATTTCTTCAGTTTCATACAAACACATATAAGCTTAAGACTAAAATTCAATACTTTTTCATGCTAGATTATGTAAATATACATGTATGTCATGAAAATTGAATCATCTCTTACCTTTGTTCTTGAATTTCCAAAATTCTAATTCAATCCCTATCCACTTTAACACTTCAAAGTGGACTCTATAAGGAAATAAAGGTATCTAGTAGCTTCCCTCTATGCCTTTCTTAAGGAAATTTCAAAAAAAAATGGAGGATTTTGAAGCTTGGAGGGCTTTACAATGGTGGAAGGACTTAATTAGAATAAAAGTAAAAGTTAGAAATGAGAGATATGCATGTGACGTTGGAAATGAATGAAAAAATGATATTTTCATCTTTTATCTAATTTTATTTCTCTCAAATTCTCTAGATTTCTCCACTAAAAATATCTCTCTTAATAAAAATAGTAAAATTGCACTTTTAGTCCTTGGACCTTCCAACTTTACACTTTGGCCCAAAACTTTGCCTCCAAAAATATCTTCCACCAAATTACTCTTTTGCCCCTCCTTAATCAATCTAATTCTCATGATGACTCATAATTTATTGGATAAATTGCTATTTAGTCCTTCCTCCTTTCTCACAATTACTACTTAATCCTTAAATTCTCCTAATCTTCTTATTTTAGCTACATATTCTAATTATT
The DNA here is from genome assembly GCA_005610355.1 of Gossypioides kirkii. Lineage (NCBI taxonomy): Eukaryota > Viridiplantae > Streptophyta > Magnoliopsida > Malvales > Malvaceae > Gossypioides > Gossypioides kirkii. The sequence continues at coordinate 45,538,408 of CP032252.1, read as the reverse complement.
GACTCCTTCCCTATACTGTTCCAACTTCGATTCAAAAATGCGGATGTTACACCGTTAAGCCCCTAACGAAAATTGTTAATCAGTGACTATTTTGTTACTTTTTCATAACGTTAATGACTGTTTTGTCACTTTTTCAAAGTTGAGTGACTGAAATGAAACTAAAGTGATTGTTTTATCAGTTACCCTAAAATTAAGTGACTGTTGATGTTATTTACCTATAAATTAATTAAGCATTAAATCCATCTCAATATTCAAATACATCATATCCAATTACTTTATATAAACTAACCTAAATAAAATATAACGAATCCAATTAAATTATGACAAAAAACAATCCAATTAATCACCAAATTAATTAGGTATACAATAACTCAACTCAATTAATTAATTAAATTTAAATTTAAAATTAAATAATTAAATTTAATATAATTCAATTAATTAATTTGAATAAATTACCTAAACCAATAATAAAATTACATTTTAATTTTCAAACATTTATAATTCAATTTTAGCTTCCACAAATTTCTAACTCCAACCCTTTGACCCTGCAATTAAATAAAAAAATATGGTTATAATGATTATAATTTTTAATACAACTTACAAACTGTCATATAAATATATTAAATAAAAACAAATACAAGATTATAATTAATTGTAATTTCGAGTCTTTCATACTAAGCTAAACGCAAAGAAAAATTATTACAATTAATTAATTTTATATTTCATCCCAAACAAAACTCACAATTTTTCATCACTTCTTTACTCAAACGAAGAACAATTAATTAATTGCAATAAATTTTTTTTTTTTTGCTTTTAGCTTAATATGAAATATTCGAGATTATACAATTGAACAAAATTTAAATTTCACAGTCAATCATTAAATATGAATTATCAAATTGATTTCATTAATAATAATATGAAAAGATAAAATAAAATTTAAAAAGAAAATTAATTTAAATAAATTCAATATTATAATAATAAATCGATTAATATTAGCAAGGGATAAAAAAATTTCAACAACTTATTTAATTGATTTTTATCTTTTGAAATTTAAAATTTTAATATTGAAAAAAATTAAAATTTCCAAAAATGCGATAAACAAGTACAATTCAATAATTTTTAATACATTATTTTAATTTCTACCGTTTTTTACTGTAATCTTTAATTTTTTTTACCTCAATCAATATTTTAAAAAATAAACAAATCTCAAAATTATACATAAAATTTGATTTAATGTTCAATTATATACATGAACTATAATTTGATACAATTATGCATATGAAACTCTAATTGTGGTTTAAATGTATACTTGAAACTTTAATTTTGATTTAACCATACACATTCAAAAAAATAAATACATCAATTTATTTTTATATTGGATAAATATAATCATTTATGTATGCAATATATAAACATAAAATTATATTATATTAATTTAAAAAAATTAGATCAAATTAAAATTTCATGTATAAAATTACACAAAATCGAAATTCATGTATATAATTACACGTTAAACCATAGTTGATATATAATTTTGATATTTATCCTTCTAAAAAATGATATTTTTTTATGACCAAAATAAAAACGACCAAAAGCTCGATGACCAAAATGCAAGTGAAACATAATGTTACGTGTAAAGTTAATCACCGTTAAAGATTTAACGGTAGAGTGACTAAAATGAAATCACCTTAAAAGTTAAGTGACAAAATTATGAAAATTTCATCTTAAGTGACCAAAATGAAAACATCCTAAAAATTGGATGATCATCTAGGAGTTTACCCAAAACTCAAATATCTCCATGTCATATTTTCGTGTGTTGTGAAAAAAATTAATGGGCTTTTTCATTCAGGTATAAACACAAATAGGGTTCTTGCATAAAGAGGGTTCATATTTAGTCCTGAAAGTAACAATTTTTTCCTACTTAATTTTTGAAATTTTTTTATCCACATTAATTCTCAAACTTGTAACTTTTCCCAATTTTGATCCATCGATGACATGGATACTTTGATATTGTGCCACATAATCACCTACATTATTTTAATTTTACAAAAAATCTAAACGATATGTTACAAAATCTCAAAATACCACGAAATCAAAATTGAGAAAAATTACAATTTTCAGAATTAATGTGGACAAAAAAAAAGTTCATCCCATTGGCAATACAAAATAAATGAAACCTAGAATTTTGCTATCAGTTATAGCATTCAAAGCATAGTTTTATAAAACAAAAAGAACATACAAATACTAGCACTAAAAACAATATGCGTTCAGGGCAGTTTGATAAAATGCTATGGAACAAACTTTCCACTTAGACAACAGCTGGAAATAATAAACATATTTATAGATATATTTATTACCTTTAAAGGAGACCTCTTCTTCTCTTGTAGTCACTAACTGTTAAGGTAAGAGCGTGTCTCCTTCCATCATTCTCGGGGACTCGGCATCCGACGGTTGCTTCTATCCTTTGTTTCCTGGCCATGAATCCAGCCACAGCGCCCTCGTGACCACCGAACTTCCGAAGCACGTCCAATGAGATTGGAAGCTCAAAGTCATGTAGCATGTTAGATTCCGTCCCTTCATCGACAGGGGCATTTGTGTCAACCAATTTCCCCGCACCTGCAGCTTCTTGCAAGGCAGCTGCTGTGGCTGCCCTGCCAGCCTCAGCAGCAGCAGCCCCTGCGTCGTTGCCATTTCCACTGCTAATTGCACCATTTGTGTCACCATTAACTACCGCTGCAGCATCTCCTCCAGGAGCCTTTGCATTATAGTAGTTCCTTGATCTAGTCCACCTCCTCGAAAATGGATCATACCCAGCTTCCCCTGCTTTTAAACCAGTATTTACAGGTTTCAATCCTGATGCATTTTTGAAATTCTCAACTCTGTTCTTTCGGTTCATCTCAGCCAACCTAACAGCCTTGGCATCTTTCTCCTGTGACTGCCGGGAAGCCTCTAGTTGCTGCAGTCTCTTCTTAATCCTCTCAACCTCTGCATCATCATGCTTGCTTTGTGCAATTTCTAGGTCCCTTCTCAATCGGTCCTTCTCAGCTGCAACATTTAACGGTCTAGATGAACTGGACTTTTTCTCCTGCAACATCTGCTTTACTGTAGCTGCTGAGTAGACAAAAGTTTTGGCCTTCTGTAATGCTTCTTTCTTTTCAAGCACATCTTGCTTGCTTGGCATCCGGCCTCCACTTCGCTCCACCTCCCTAATCAATTGTCTAAACTCCTCCTCTAGAGGTGGGGAGTCTGAAATCATAGCCATCTGCCACCTGGCAGCAGAGCTTTCATTTCCCCAAACCACATTCAAGTACTTATATGTTGTCTTGTTCTCTAGTTTGTATGTCCGATCAGGATCCGTGGCATCAACATTCCTGACCATGCAGAGCCTGTAGATAGGGCCAGTTTTTGACCTTCCAATACCAACTCTTACAAAACAACCCACAATCAACTCTTCGAAAAATGGCTCCATAAACCACTTTGCAAGTTTTGACCTTCTGATAGTAATTTCCTTAATGTCATTAAATGTTGGCCCGTTTGGCCCCCATGTGCCCCTCTCATCCTCACTATCAACCATTCCGCCATCCCCAGTTGACCCTTCGTCTTCACTGTTAGACCTACTTTCACTCTCACTCTGACTAGAGCTACTTAGACTTGATGCAGTGAATGGTTTCCTCTTGACTGGTGATAAACCCCGGTTGCCAGAACTGCCTCTAGATGCATCTCTCAACTTACGATGTGCCTCTGGATCCTGCTGCTTCAGCCGTTTTGCTCTCAACTCATTCAGGGCATCATCTTTAGCAGCAGCCCTATCCGCAGATCTAGCCGATGACCGCACTCCACGAGAAGAAGGAAGCGGCGGAGTCTCTCTCTGTGACCGGCTAGGCCTATCGTTTTCCCGCTTCGATCTAATCTTCTCAGTAAATTTCTTATCACCTCTCTTATCAGCTCGTTCCGACAGAATCATTTCTCTTTCCAGTTCAGTCAACTGCGCAAGCTGTCTCCTGTCTTCCTCATTCTTGTAAAGATCATCACCAACATCAGATTCATCACTGCTGTCACGCTCTTGACCAGAACCAGCATCATCATAATCACCTTCTTCTTGACTGCCCTGATCATCATCTCTTTCAGCAGGGTCTAACCTCTTCTTCAACGGAACTTGTGAACCAGACGGTTTTCTACTTGCATATCCATGATCATCATCCGAATCATCATCCCTAGAATCAGTTCCCCCATCTGAATATGAACCTTCACGTCGCCTTCTAGATGGTGGAAGCGAATGTCGGTTCCTTCCTCCAGTACCAGTTCTTCCCGCTGCCTCAAGAAGCAAATTTTCTAAGTCTGCCATTAATCACCCGTGCACCCTTCTAGGCTGTGACAATTTGTTTCACCTCTGAAACCATTTCAAAAGTTATAGTAAACCAATTAGAACGTTTATAAAGATATATATATATAGCGTTAACCAGTTTGAACATTCATTAAGTATACTATCCACAAGAAAATTACGAAGAGAAACTCATTAAAACGTCACAAACCATGTAAACCCGATTGCAGAGTTTTCTTAAACTCTATATAGCTAATGGAGGGGATAATAATCAATGACCCTTTTTTTTAATAGTAAAACAACTTCCATTGCAAATACACTAACAACTAAGGGGGTATAGTTTTGTAACCTTAGCTTATACAGATTTCTTCTTCAGCTCTTTTTTTTTTACCATTATCAATGGCCAATCTTATAATCAAATAACAAAGTAAAATAATAAAGCAACGATTCCATGAAATTATTTATCATAATCAAAACCAGATCTAAGCCAGATAAACTGAAAATTCACAGTTTTTCTTATTCTCTGCCTAAAAAAACTTTTACGAAAAAAAAGTAAAATTCGGGGAAAAAATTAATACCACAAATTTTTTGAAAAAAAAAAAAAGAGGATGATACCGGCGCCGACGAAGCGACGGAGGCGCCGCCGCCTTAACGTTAAACAGAAAGGGAGAGAAATATATACTAACCTGGGTGTCGCGAAAAGCTTTATCGATTTCGTGGCTAATTTTCTGATCTGAATATCGAATAAGAGAGAAAATCAATGGGTAATCAGGGGAAGAATCGGAAAAGGGCAAAGCACGAATCACTGGATTGGATTTGAAAGGCAAAAAATTTGGACTGAATTTTTACTTATATACCCATTTATTATCAGTTGCTGGGCTTTCTTTTTTATTACTTTTAAACCCAATTTTGATTTTAGGAAAGGGTAAACTGCACCTAAAGTCACTAAACTATTAGTAAATTTACATTTTGGTCACTCGACTTCAAAAAGTTACAAAATAGTCACTAGCTTGCTAACGTAAAAATGGAAACACCCAAAAATCCAAGATAGTTGAATGACCAAAAAAGACAAACTTGAATAATTGAGTGACTATTTTATAACTTTTCATAATTGTGTGATAAAAAAAATAATTGAGCGACTATTAATGAAATTTACCCTAAAAATTAAAAAATCTATTACTTTATAAAAAATCATGTTTTTTTTTTCTTTCTTTTTTTGATATTTATTTATTTATGGATAAAAGGAAAGTCCGAAGTACCTTATATCACAGAGTTAAAACCGCAGTCTGTGACACTTACACGTGGCACACCACTCTACACGTTCTCTCTCTCTTTCAGCATTTTACAAAAGAAAAAGTTTGAATTTTAATTTTGATCCTTCAGATATGTCAAAATTTAAGATTTAATATATATATATATATATATACATTATTTTTAACATAATTTGATCCTTATATTTTTTAATGTAATTAATTAGTTCAAATAGTTAATATTTTTAACTTTTTTTTTATTGAAATATTACGTGATTATATATGATTTAAATGTTTTAAGAGTTTTAAGGATTGACATGCCGCTTTCTATTTCTTTTAAACTTGTGTTTAGTTTGACATTACAAGACAATGATCAAATTTCAATTTTGGCCTTTAGACTATGTTGAAACTTAAGATTTAATCTACATTAGCTTTTTTTATATAATTTAGTCCATCTACTTTTATAATGTCATCAATTAGTCCACTTATATACTTTTATAAGCGTAAACTCAGAACTATATTGATAATGTATTATTTTTAAGTCTTTCTTCAATTAAAATGAAAGTTTAAGTTATTTCATTAATTTTTTATTTTATAAATTAATTTATTGTCAACTATTAAAATAAAATATTTGAAATAATATTTTTCTTCCTAAATTTTGTTTTCAAAACATCAAAATCAATATTGAATGGTAAAGTTTTAATTAAAAAAAATCAAAGTTGATGGGGAAATTCAATAAAATTTAAAGTTTGGTGCAAAATTCAGTCACCTGAATTTTGAACGGTAAATTTACCTATATTTGCATGGTATAATGACAAACATCAATTAAAATAAAATATATGATAAAATTCAATATTCACTTATAATGTAATGACGAATTTATAACCTTAAAAAAATCTATTAATTTATTTATTTCTTGAAACATAATAAATAATAATGAGTAAATTTTTCATTATATTTAATTGTTATATAATATAAAAATATTTTGAGTGAAATATAACTTGATTTTATTAAAAATGGAATAATGAAAAAAAAATACAAAAATCGACCCAACATATAAAAGGTTTGCACATCATTTGTTGCCATAAGGGTTTTTTTTGTTGAACTATAAACGGAGAGTAAAGCCCTAATAATAACGTGACTAGCACAACTCGAATCCAATTCACATTTAAGATGGTCAATACCTTAGCCATTAGTTAAACACATTGAACTTCTAAAGTAGTTTTGATGAGTTAAATAATAAACAACGATAAAAAAAAGAATAAGTTCAAATGAAAAAAAAAACTGCCAAAAATGAAACGGATATTCGGGAGGGTTTCGTTCCTCCTTCTTTGGAGAGCCATCTATGGTTAACAGAGAAGAGCGCCTCGATCATACGTGGATGTACATCCCCCACTAAGAGGCGACGTGAGCGTCTTACCCATGGTAGGATTCGAACCTCCTCTACTAGAAAATAAACAAATTAATCCATGTATGTAAGATTCAAAAGCATTTACTCATTTTTTATTAAAGAGGTAAAATGCAATTACTCTTAGTATATGTAAAAATTTTGAATACATAGGCCTCCATAATACTTTTAACAGTAATATTTCTATTTTTTTTAGTGAATTATAAGGGGAAGACAAAGCCCTGATAGCAATACGACTAGTGCGACTCAAACCCAAGTCACACTTAGGGCAATAAATATCATTGATCATTATGTCAACACACAGGGTTCGTCGGTATAATTACAAGGTACTATCTTTTGTACTTGTTTAGTTATATTTGTACATATATTTATGATTGTATTATACTATATCGTAAACTCTAATAGAAATTAAATGCATTAATATTTTTAATTAAATTATGCTTAAACTACTAATTAATAATTAAAAATATTCCATTGATTATTCAATGATCGTAATTACTCCCAAAACAGAGTTTGAACTAGAAAAAGAATATTTAAACCGACCAATAAATAGATATAATTAAATATATCATAGTGATTTATTAAATATGTAGTCTAAAATTATTAAACCAATAAATTATAACGTCCTTTTTTTACGTTTTAACTTAAAATAAATTAATCCATTCATTATTAAATTTTGACATCAAACCTAAAAAAAATTGTTGAAAATTAACAAAATTTACGAAAAATCTAAACTAACGGAAAGGGTCAAAGCAAACAGACGGAAGCGAATCTATAAAAAAACGTCAATATGAACCATATAAAGCGGCTATCTAACAGGTTTTTAACCCAATCCAAGATTTCATAAATATCATTCAAGTCCTTCAAGGGGCTGGGCATTGTTTAATTACGTCCTTCCGCTGACATATCTCTTCGATTAGGTCATTTTTTTCCCGTGCACGCCCTTGAGAAAAGGGATAATTTAAAGTTCGGTCCCTCTCCCCGGTCCCCACACCCAGCAATGCCAATGACGCCTTCACAGTTCACACTAAAATTTATAATGGTTTAATATTATTGAATGGATCTAGGGTTTTCTCAAATTCTTCATCACCGAAAAAAGCAAACCATAAGAAAGCCATTTTTTTGTAATTTTTCTGGGGAAAATCTGAAACACGAAATCGCAAATCAACAAAGCAATCAAGCGGAGAAGAAAGAGATCTGTTATTAGGTTTTTTTTTCAATTTTTTTTGAGATCAAATACTCCCCAAGAGAGCACAGATCTATGTGAACAAATCCGGTCCAAAAAAATAAGGAGAAAACCTAAATTTCTCCTTCGGTCCTTCAATTGAACTTGCAATCGGCAAAAAATTGTGGTCAAATCTAAAGAGAATCGAATAGATCGAAAAACAATTTTGTAAAAACTTTTTGTTGTTGATAAATTTGACGAGAAATTTTGAGAGGATCTGAATCTGGTGATGAGTATGTACAAATCGGTTGTGTGTCGAGGGGATGAAGTGTTGGGGGAGGTTGAGATTTATCCACAACAGCAGCAGCTAAGGGAAGAAGAAGAAGAATATGGGGGAAAAATAACGGTGATGGAAGAAGAAATGAAGGAAATCAGGATAGGATATTTGACGCAAGGCAGTGAGAGATGTCCACCACTGGCAGTGTTGCATACCATTACTAGTACTGGGATTTGCTTCAAAATGGAATCATCAAAGGACAACAACTACTCATCTTCATTTCAAGACACGCCTCCGCTTCATCTTTTGCACTCCGAATGTATCAGAGACAACAAGGTATAGCCCACCAATTTGCCCATCAACTTGAACACAAAAAACCCCAGAAAAAAACAACTAAGCTAAAATTAAGTGGGAAACAAACAATAAGTTTAAAAAAAGGAGTTAATGTTAATTGCCCATAAGCTACTACTAACTTACTGGACTCTTTACTGGACAGACATTTTTACAGGACCTCCAGTTTGAAATTTAGATGATTTTTTTTGCAGAGCCCAAGATCCTTGTAAAAAATTCATCAACTTAGAGAACTGGGAATTTTAACCAGTTGTAGCTCTTGATTTTGTGAGAACTGTATGAACTGAAAATGCATGAACTTCTGAACTGTGAGATTTTTTGACAATTTTGGGAAAGTTGCTGATGCCCTAATCCTTGGTGACTTGTTGAAACTTTATATTTTTAGTCCAGAAGCAGGAAATATGAACTGGTTTTTTGGGAATTATGATTTTCTAGAATATTAATTTCTTGACAATTTTAGAGTGAATCCATGAATTGCATGTACCATAAAAACGTTAAGTCTTGAAGACTTCTTTTGAACTGCCCAGAAAACCTGAACTGAGCTGTTTGAAGCCATATCCCTGAATTTACTAAGGTGGGTACCATTCGATGGGAGGTCCCTAGGTACACGTTTAGATATTTATGGGCAATTGTCTTGTATTGTAGCTATTAGCCTGGTATCATTAACAGAGTTTGGGTTTTGTGAATGAATTTAATTTGAATGATTCTTACAATTTCTGAGTGAGAACTTTTACGACAGTTAATGCTACTTCTTTTTGTTATCCGATGATGTTTTGTTTTCCTTAATCAAAATTTTTTGAGAATTGATGGTGATGTTCTTTGGTGCTTCCAGACTGCAGTAATGCCTATGGGAGATTGTGAGCTCCATTTGGTTGCAATGTATTCTAGGAATAGCGATAGGCCCTGTTTCTGGGGATTCAATGTTGCAAGGGGACTCTATGATTCTTGTCTTGTCATGTTGAACCTAAGATGTTTAGGAATTGTATTCGATCTGGATGAAACTCTAGTTGTTGCAAATACAATGCGCTCATTCGAGGACAGAATAGAGGCTTTGCAGCGAAAGATGAGCACCGAGGTTGATCCACAACGTGCAGCAGGTATGATGGCCGAGATTAAGCGTTATCAAGATGATAAGGCCATATTAAAGCAATACGCAGAGAATGATCAAGTTGTTGAAAATGGGAAGGTGATTAAGGTTCAGTCTGAGATTGTTCAACCCTTGTCTGATAATCACCAACCTATTATTCGACCGCTCATTCGATTACAAGAGAAAAACATTATTTTAACACGCATCAATCCACAGGTATAGAATTTTCCAATTCATGTAAAGATCTATTGCATATTGTTTAATTGTTCTTTTCTTGCATCTGCTATGGTTAAGTGCTGCTCTGTTCAATCCCATAAACGAGGAACTGTTGGAATCTTTTGATTTTATGCAGTTAATCATTTAGAGAATTTTTTTGCATGTTCTTTCTTGGTTATTGTCGGTTATATATTGCATTATTCACTCTATATTTTCCTATAGATTCGTGATACTAGTGTTCTTGTGAGACTGAGACCTGCATGGGAGGATCTGCGAAGCTACTTGACTGCAAGAGGGCGTAAACGGTTTGAGGTTTATGTTTGTACAATGGCTGAAAGAGATTATGCTTTGGAAATGTGGAGACTTCTTGATCCTGAGTCAAATTTGATAAATTCAAAAGAACTGTTGGATCGTATTGTCTGTGTCAAGTCTGGTAAGCTAGTAATTGGTAGAGCTGATTTGCATGCATGGCTTGCAATTTGAGTTGCTTTCTGTCCAAAATGTTCCATTACTTGGTAGTTTTGTACTAATTAAGTTTTTGTATGATAGGTTTGAGGAAATCATTATTCAATGTCTTTCAAGATGGCATATGCCATCCCAAAATGGCATTGGTTATTGATGATCGCTTAAAAGTTTGGGATGAGAAGGATCAGCCTCGTGTGCACGTTGTTCCTGCATTTGCTCCATATTTTGCTCCTCAAGCTGAGGTATGCACAATCAGAAATTGGCTTCTCTCTTTATGGGCATTTGATGACAGCATACATGAGCAATATAAGCATTAGTCTTCAACATCTTTCTTTGTAGTGTGCACTTATTGCAACTCTATATGTTGTAGGCAAATAATACTATTCCAGTTTTGTGCGTTGCGAGAAATGTTGCCTGCAATGTTAGAGGTGGTTTTTTCAGGTAATAACACTTACCTTACATTGCATAACCTTGTCAGTCTTGTAACCTAAAATTGAGCAATTTAATTCAATTGCTCTTATTTGTTTATGCCTTCCAAAATTTGTATTAAATAACCCTAGGAATTGATAACAGAGAATTTGATGAAGGCCTTCTGCAAAAAATTCCTGAAATTTCATATGAAGATGATATTAAAGATATTCCTTCGCCTCCTGATGTGGGCAACTATTTGGTCTCTGAGGTCATGACGCCTTTTTCCTTAATTTTCTCTGGCCTTGCTTGTTATATTTATGGGTTATAAATTGTTTTGGACCTTTTCATATGGCTACTTTGTTCCTTGTTCATTACTAAATTTGCCATGCCTCTCAGGATGACACTTCTGCTTCGACTGGAAACAAAGATCCACCTACATTTGATGGCATGGCAGATGCTGAGGTTGAAAGAAGACTAAAGGTAATTGACATCCTTAGTTTCTTTGGATCAATGCAACTGGGCTTATATATTTTGTTCTTGTTTTCTCCAGTGTACTGTGATTAGGTAGTGAGTTCTGATTTTAGAGTAATTGTTACTTATGGAGGTGATCTGTGATTTGAATTTATAAAATTTTTCATTTTAGTTTTGCTTGTTTCATCCAGGAGGCAATTTCAGCAGCGTCAACAGTCTCTTCAGCAAGCATTAACCTAGATCCAAGGCTGGCTTCTTCTCTTCAGTTCACCATGCCTTCTTCTAGTTCAGTTCCATTGTCGGCAGTTCAGTCATCAATGGCATCATATCCAAACATGCAGTTTCCTCAGGCAGCACAAGTGATTAAACCAGTGGCTCCTGTTGTTTCCCCAGAACCAAGCTTGCAAAGTTCCCCGGCTAGAGAAGAAGGTGAGGTTCCAGAATCAGAATTGGATCCTGATACAAGGAGGAGGCTTCTGATATTGCAACATGGGCAAGATACCAGAGATCACACACCACCTGAACCTGCATTTCCCCCTGCGAGACCTGCGATGCAAGTTCCAGTTTCACGTGCTCAATCACGTGGAAGTTGGTTTTCTTCTGATGAGGAGATGAGCCCACGGCAACTGAACCGAGCAGTTCCCAAAGAATTTCCTTTAGATTCTGAGCGAATGCATATGGAGAAGCATCGGGGTCCTCCTTTTTTCCCTAAGGTTGAGAGTTCTATTCCATCAGATAGACTTCTTCGTGAAAATCAAAGATTACCAAAAGAGGTAATTGGTTCTTTGTGGTGGCCTGGCATGAAGCCGTGATTTTTATGCTAAAGTGGGAGGTTAAAGTTATCTCTCATTGCTGAAACGTAGTTATCTTAGAGCATAATTCATTTGCAGGCACTTCATAGAGATGATCGTCTGGGGTTAAACCATACACCGTCTAGTTATCATTCTTTTCCAGGTTAGCTGAAGCAATTAATTGCACATTGAAATGAATGTGAAGCTTCTTGTTATTGTTTGTACTCTGAGGTTTAATCTTACTTTAAATTCCAGATATCTGATATCTAATTGGTATAAGTTTTTGAGCAGGATGAGGTGTTTCTGTCATTTTTATTTTTGCTGTTTGTTTAGTTTTAATGCCCGTGGTTGCTATGTTGATATATTATAGTTGTTGTTTGATTTTGTTATATTGGACTGTTCTACATTTTTAAGGTGAGGAGATGCCCCTTGGTCGATCATCTTCAAGTCACAAGGATCTTGACTTTGAATCTGGACGAACTATTCCAAGTGGAGAAACTCCAGCCGGAGTTTTACAAGATATTGCCATGAAGTGCGGAGCCAAGGTAATTTGGAAGTAATTTCTAGTATGAGTTAGGTCGTAATGTTTATGTTACAATATTATATGGTTTCATCTTGTTTGGCTATGTGTCTACTGTTTATAAAATTTGTTTCTAAAATTTGTAGGTGGAATTCAGACCAGCTTTGGTTGCTAGCATGGACCTGCAATTCTCCATTGAGGTATATACAATTATTATTATTGGGTTTGTTTTCATTGGGTGTCTCAGAATCTGAGATGGAGACATCCTCCTTTGCTTATCCTCTTTATTGCCTGTGGTAGGCTTGGTTTGCTGGGGAGAAAGTTGGTGAAGGTACTGGGAGAACAAGAAGAGAAGCGCAACGTCAGGCTGCAGAGGATTCTATAAAAAGCTTAGCTAGTAATATATCTTCCTATTTTAATTGTTATCTACAAGTATGTTGCACTATATTTATCGGAATTTGATGGGTTGAGGTCCCCTCTAATGCTTTCTAGGCTAATAATAATCAATGCACTAGAGCTAAACTAATCTTACACCTCAATCTCTGCTTTGCTGAACTTCTATGATATAAACTGGATACAAAGAGGGTAGACAGTGAAAGAGCAAAATGCATATTATGTATATTTTCCAGCAGTAAGAGCAATGCATTTCACTTTTTTCTTTACCTTTAAATCATGCATTAGGCCAATGTTATAGAAACTTGCGGTGATAATCTAGAAGAAAATTGCTTGATGGGCAGCTTTGAGGGTAGACAGTGAAAGAGCAAAATGCAAATTATGTATATTTTCCAGCAGTAAGAGCAATGCATTAGGCCAATGTTATAGAAATTTGCGGTAATAATCTAGAAGAAAATTGCTTGATGGGCAGCTTTGCCTAGGTAAATAAAACTTTTCTGTTAGAGAACTCTTGTAACCAGATTGTGAGTTTTCCAGTCTTGTGGTTAAGCCTATGTTGAGTTGATTTTATTTCTGGCATGTTTCTTTCTTTCTGCCCGTTGATTCATTCAGTCTCTCTTCTTATGGTGTTCTTTTGGAGCGATTCTGACTCTCTTATAAAAAACAGATACATATTTGTCACGAATTAAGCCTGATACTGGGTCTGCACAAGGGGATTTAAGTAGGTCGGCCAACACAAATGAGAATGGCTTTCCTGGTAATTTGAATTTGTATGGGAACCAGCAATCCTCTAAAGAGGAATCTATGCCATTTTCAAATGCACCGGAACCATCTAGGCTTCTTGATCCAAGGCTAGAAGGCTCCAGGAGATCTATGGGTTCAGTCACTGCACTTAAAGAACTAGTAAGATCTCATTAACTTGTTAGCTTTTAAGTCTTTAAGTTTGGCAACTTGCACTAATATAGTCCCTAGGTTGGACTGATAATATGTGGTTTGTCTACAGTGCATGATGGAGGGCCTTGGGGTAGTTTTTCAAGCACAGCCTCTTGCATCTAATACATTGCAGAAAGATGAAGTATACGCACAGGTTTGCATTTAACAACTCTTCTTTTATAATGAGGGACAATGAAACAACAAAGAATGATGTTGAAGACCATCAACTTGAACTAAGTGATCTCTGAATTCCTTGGTGATCCCTATTAATATAAAACTCTTCTGTCATTACTTGATGTGGCATTAAAAGAAACAATGAGGAATTTTTAGTAATATTTAGTTACCTTTCACTCAATAACAACGTGTCTACTCCTGTTTATGTTTTAGGTTGAAGTAGATGGGCAGGTTTTAGGAAAAGGGACTGGTTTCACATGGGAAGAGGCTAAGATGCAGGTATACCTTTTGTTCTATTATATTCAAAATTTTCTTGTGTGACATTATTTCTTCTGTATAATAATTTTTGCTGACCGGGCTCTTTTAACTCCCCATTAGGCTGCTGAAAAGGCCCTCGGAAGTCTAAGATCAATGCTCGGTCAATTTACTCAGAAACGTCAAGGTTCTCCAAGGTACATGATCTTTTACTCGTAGGGAAAGAAAAAACCATTGTTGCTTCATTTACATGTTCTTATTTGGTGCATCATTGGTTATATATGGACAAGGTCATTGCAAGATATGCCAAGTAAACGCCTAAAGCCCGAGTTTCCACGTGTTATACACCGGATGCCCTCTTCTGGTAGATATCACAAGAATGCTCCTCCGGTTCCTTGAAGACACCTCGATATGGTAGATTTTTCCTCATTTTATAGTGTAGCAATTGTTGTGACATCTGTACAGTACGCAATATGGACTACAAGTCTACAACGGGTGAAGGCCATCAAGACCTGCAACCCACGTTGACTGTTAAAAACTTCGAGTGTTTCTTGCATATGACATGCCTGAAGCCCAAAAGATGAGATGTTTTTCAGGATAACCGAGGATTTTTATTCACCTTGCTTTCCTTTCACGGGGATAGACATTCATTTGATTTCAAACAAGGTGGCAAAAGGGAGAACGCCAAATTCACGGTGGAACTCGGTTAATTCGGGACTTGAGCGCTTAAGCAAAAGAAAGACCAGGTTGAGCTTGTTGCTATGTAAGATTCAACAACAGTCGACATCGTTTACTAACTATAGCCAATGTTTCCCTGTTTTTTTAACCGTAGAGTCCAGAGCTGTGGCCTAACTGGGTTTGATTGCTACATATAAATTGTGTCAATCCGTGAGAAAATTATTACTCTTTGAAACCGTAGTCATGAAATTGGTGAAAAATTTGCTTTTAGTACACACAGCTGCTGATGTATTTACAATTTTGATCATCCACGAGTTTGCCTTTTCTATCATTTTATGTCAGTTGCTTAATCTCAATGATGTTTAGATTGGATCAGACAGGTAGGTTGGACCTAAAATTGGTCAGGATATTGGTCCGGAGAATGATATTAAACTGGTTAAATCGAAAATCAGTACAAACTGGTTGAATTTTTTATTTTTTGAATTTCTAATAATTTTTTAATCAGTTTAGTTGGACCTGTGAACCGATGATTTGATCGGTTTGATTATAAGTCCACTTCTAAAAAGATAGTGTAATGTATTGATAATTATCCAACCTAACTGGATTCATTATGAAGTTAGATTTTGAAAAGAAAAAAGTTAATTGTACCGGATATTCTCAAAATATATTTAATATATTACTTTGGTATTTAAATTTTAATTCATATCTCTTAATTATTAAGTTATATAAATTAGATTTTTTTTTGTTATTAAAATTATTAATTTAATGTTTAAATGATATGTTGAATTATAATTTAAAATAAAAATTAAAGGTAAAATGATTATCATAAATTTTGCTATGACTTTTCATTTTAAATTATACTACGTAAGATTTGATGTGTTTAAATATTTTATTTTAAACTATACCACACATTTTGTCTTCTCATTTAACAATTAAATTGTTATAAAATAAAATAACAGAGAGTAAAGAACAAAGAAAATAGGAGAGCAAAAGAAAAAGCGTATTTGTTGATCAATAGAAGTAAGTTATAATGTTTCTTCAAAGTCTATATTTATAGACATAGAGATTATAAATGAAATAGAACTCTACTTCTAATGTCTTCTAGAATTTAAAGTTCATTTAAACTTATCTTGATCTGAATAGATATTCACTCAATAAAATATTCATAACATAAATATCATTCATTTTAATATATTAAATTCAAGTTCATGTGATTACGCCAAATCCGATTTAATATTTAATGCTCGAGCTTACAACTAAGCTCACAAAAGAACTCATTGTCATCAGGCTAATACTTTAAAGGCTTAATTAGAATAATTTTATATTTAGAGTTTAGTTTAAATTTTAAATCACAATATAGGGACCCCTGTTGAAATTAACCCAATAAATAATGCATCAAGTTAACTTATTTCTTTAAGTGAAAACGCAAGTCCACCAAAAAAACAAAAAAGTATCCCGAAACAGCGTCGTTTAGCTGTCTTTCAACTGGAGGGATAAACGAGTAATTTCAAATATTATTTTTATTTTTCTTACCAAAAATCAAGTTCTCGTTGGCCGTCAGCTGTAGGTGTATATGAAGGTCAAAATTAAAGAAATTAAAAGGAAAGTTCAAGGAAAAAAAAAAAAAAAAGCAAAGCGCTCTCTCTTGTTGTAAGCTAAAAAAAAAAAGGTTCCATTTTCGATTCCTTTTTCTCTTAAGTTTCTTTAGAGAAAGAGAGAGATGGCTTCCTTTGATGCGTACGGAACGGAAGGAGAAGAGATTCATGCAGCTGCAGCACCTAATAACCATCCTTTCGATGTAGACGACGACGAGAGCTATTCCAATTACGGCTCTTACTCTAACTTCACCGACAATCAGCAATTCCCTGCCGACGGTGGTGATGTGGCGGTGGATCACTTGGCTTCTTCTCCTGAGATCTTCGGCTTCGGATCTTCCGATCCGTCCCCTGCGTACTCGCAATCTCCTTTCGGTACTACGATTCCTGTGGAAAACGGAAACGGAACGAATGGATTTAGCGGTGGAAACGACGATATTTTCAGTTCTGACGGTCCTGTGCTTCGTCCTCCTACTGAGATGGCGCCAGAGGAAGGCTTCCTTCTTCGCGAATGGCGGCGGTTAGTACTTAGTAGTAATAATTTCTTTATTTTTTTTTGTTCAATTTGAATCGCTTGATTTGTCCACTTTTTTTTTGGATTTGATCGGTTCTTTTGCTTTAGCAATCCTTCTCAGCTTAGATCTGCTATGCGTTTGAGTAAACTATGAATTGCTGTTGCATCGGTTGAACTCAGATTAACTTGAATTCAAATTTGTTAATCATCATTTCGTGTTTCTAGATCTGCCGTGGTTTTAACTATCGCGGCAATCAGTTTGATTTGCTGTTTCATTTATGTTTCTTATGAAGTTCAAATTTGTTGATCTCTCTTGTTATTAATTGAAGTTCTTGTTCAACTTATGTAAGACTTGGTCGATATTTAGATTCTTGTAATCCTTAAGTGTTCATTAGCTGTGATGGATAAATTAAGAAACTTATTGAATATTATCGTTACGTGTATGATCTCATTAGGCAGTAGATTTAGAAGATCCAGATCCACTTTAATTTTCCAATCAGGAGATGTTTGAATAGTTTTCTGAATAAAGTATAAACTAATCACCTTTACTTAGGCATCAATTTCTTTGAAAGATCATTTGCATTATATGAGAAATAGGTTTCAGAGTCATGAGGTTGTGATTCTATAGTTCCAACTTGATTTCTTGTAGGTTGAAAAAACATGTTCTCTTCCAGTTTATTATAGATGGAGGAGTGAAGTTCTGTATTTCACAATGATACTTATTACTGAGGATAAACATTCAATAATTACCTTGTTTGTTGAATATGAGAATTTTTTTCGTATCTATAAAGTCATATAATGTTTGAAATGCTTTCCTTTGAACCTCTCTTTGATTTCGATTCCAATGAAGATGCAAATAATGATCTCAATATTTGTGGTTTATACTGTATTAATTCATGACAGAATCTTTTTTTTCCTTATTATTTGATTTTGGTTTTTGCTCGTCTTGAGAAGATCCATGAACTAATGTGCCTGCTATTCTAAATCAAAGACCATCTTGATTGATTCTTTGTCTGTTTTTAGAATGTTTGTTGGTTTATCTGGAATAAGTTATTGTGGTATCAGTTCTACATTTACTAATTTTTTCGAGTTACCTTGTGTTCTTTATACTAGTTGAGCTATAGGCCTATTTAAAGGTCACGTTATTGTCGGACCAGACAAGGATTTTCTACTCCAGTCTGGTCCAGCCTAGCCCAATTTATTGTTCATTTAATAAAAAATATAAAATGTTTTAATATTTTTAAATAGTGAAATGACTTTTAGGCCTGGTCTTCATGGCAAGCAAAAGTAAATTTTTCTTAATCTAGCTTAACCCATGAATACCTCTAATAAGTTGTATATGGTAACTCTTTTTTTTTTTTTTGGTGAATTATATGGTAACTCTTTTCTTTTCTTTTTCTATATGTAAATTCTGTTGCTTTTTAGTATCCAAAAAATTTGATTCTTTTATTTTCGTTTTGTCGTCGCAGTCAAAATGCCATTCAGCTTGAAGAGAAGGAGAAGAAAGAAAAGGAATTGAGGAACCAAATTATAGAAGAAGCTGAGGACTACAAGCGAGCATTCTACGAGAAGCGGGAAAAAACCATTGAGACCAACAAAACTAATAACAGAGAAAGAGAAAAGGTAATATTCTGAACAAATCGTCTTTTTCTCCATGCCTGATCGATATGCAGTTATATGATGATATCTCACCACTTGATTTTTTTGGGGGCTTGGAGCAGCTATACGTGGCTAACCAAGAAAAGTTCCATAAGACTGCTGACAAGCACTACTGGACTGCAATAGCAGAACTCATCCCTCGTGAGGTCCCTAACATTGAGAAAAGAGGCAAGAAGGACGCAGAAAAGAAACCATCAGTATTTGTCGTCCAAGGACCGAAGCCTGGAAAACCAACTGATCTTTCAAGAATGCGACACATTCTTGTGAAGCTGAAGCATTCACCTCCACCTCACATGATTCCACCTCCACCCGCTCCAGCAAAGGACGCTAAAGATGGAAAGGATGCTAAAGATGGAAAAGACTCGAAAAAGCCTAAGAATGCTGCATCAAACGGAACTGCAGAGAAAGGGGCACCTGTTTCATCTGCAAAAGATGGTGCCGCCGCCACTGGCACTGCCGCTAATAATTCCTCTGCTGAACAAGATGCTGCTGCTACGACCGCTCCCGCCAAGGACCATACTGTTGCGGAACCAGAGGCAACAACAGCCTAATTGCTTACAACACATTTACCATGGTTGTTTTCTTGCCCTATTCTTTTTAGTTTTTGCTCAAGGTGTCGATTTCAAATTGCATTCCCTATTACCATGGTATTTTCCTGGAAAGGATTTAGTACCATTAGTTACTATTCATAATTAGTTTTTTTGTTTCATGAGATTGGACGTCGACTGTGATCGTTTTATTTTGCTTGTTGAATTGACTTTGTGGACTTATTGTTTGTTTATAATATGCGCTTTGTTTATCATCATTTTCGTGGTTTTATCGATGATTGTGGTTAAAATATCATAAAAATGACCTATTTAATTCTTCCTTCTTATACATTTATTCTCTCACAAAAAAAAAACTATTAATAACAGAAGTTTTGTTTTTTAATATTGAAATTGGTTTTTTTTTAATAAAAATCTTATATAAAAACTTTAAAGGAAAAAATATTATGGAAAAAATATTATGTATATAAATTTTTTATTTTAATACATTTTACAAATTAAGGTACCAATAAATAACCACACAAGGCAAGCATTTTTTATCTACCAAGCTTGTCACTTGCGATAACAACTTCAATTAAATAAATCGTTAAACGTTTATAAAAATAAAAAATATATTTTAAAAATTGCTCGCTTGAACTGGTTAGTATCATTTTATAGGTTAATCAATTTAATGCTCCTTTCTGGACCGTTCAGGTTCACAATAATTAGATTTTATTGTAGTACATATTTATTTATATTAAAATTTATTTCCAAAAAAAAAAAAAATCCAATGCTAAAATTCAATAAAACAGAAACAAAACCCAATATATTGACTAGAAAAGTACAATATGAAATTAGACCTGAACACTGCTCTACTTTCATACAATGTTCTACCAACAATCATTTGGTTGCGTCTTACAACTAAAATCATCTAGAACAATTACACCTATCCATATTCTTCTCATTTCTCACCCTATCGTTTGTTAAAATAAAAAAGTAACCTAACAAATTATTTTATCAACAAATTTTATACAGAGAAACAGGTTCAAGTGTTAAAAAGCCAATCATTTGTTTCCTATGTTTAAGCTTTTAAACCTGCAGCAACTTGTAAAGCTTCCAAAAAGTACATACCCGTACATCGAAAAGAGGAACCAAAGTGAGCCCCTGATAACAAACAAATAATCGAAATTCAGCCAGGCGGCTTCTATACAACTCGAACCCAAGGTCCGCCGCACATCGGACATCCATAGGCCCAACGACTGATCCACCAACTCACCCGTTCATTTTGACTAGGTTGGTGGGTCGAATCAGCTGAAGCAAAAGCTGAAGTTTGTCGCAAACATCTCATGCACTGCACGATATAAAACCAATAGATAGGTTATTAATACGTCTTCCTTCCATGTATCAGTCTAAGCACTGTTACATCATAATTCTATTTGACACCAACGATATTTGAAGTCGTAACATTTCAAATCTTATGAGTGAAAGAAACTCTCCAACAAGATCTACAGTAAAAGCCAAAGCCAGAAGCATTTATTTCACATGATAAAATGGCAGGACAACCAGCAGACCATATGAGCACAAGAAATGAAATAATTTACTTTTTTATTGTTCACAGAGGCAAGCAAATACCAAGCACCACTCAACCTCTTGTAAACTTAAAAGTGCTATATAAATTAAATGCTTTTTATCGATAAAACAGGAAAAAGAAATCTCCCAGTTCCAACCGATAGGAATTGAAATCTTTTTACGAGGTGATCCTACAAGTACCGACAAAGACAAACACAGAAGTTAAAAAGAGTAAATGTTTAAGAAAACTCTCAAACCTTGTACCAAACACCTTCAAGACCAGTCTTCCACACAGCAGTCACAACATCTCGTCGAGATCCCATTATACCGAGATATGCACCCAGGCCAACAGAAGTGTTTAAGCCAAATGCTGCATCTCTTTCAGACAGCCGACGCTTCCTTGGCCAGAGGGTTTGTACTCCATAATGGACATTAGAACTTTCCATTGAGCTTGCATCAGGCATATCAACGGAATTACTTAGCCTGGGAATATCATCTCCCGGGCTCATATCCTCCAGATCTGACCATGGACCACCAAACATATTCCGTCTGTGCCACTCTTCAGATGAGGGATGTAATTCTAACTCTCGCAGTAACAGACCAGCAGCATCTGCACCCCTAGGCCGAGGCATGTTCTGCAGACAATTCAGAAACATAATGGAAATTGAAAGGAATCCGGAGCTCAAATAATTAGAACATCAAAGTGTAGGAGATTCCCTTATGCTAATTGAAACTACTTTCATTAGCATAATATCTAGAATGCACTCTGTAGATTCAGAAGAATTGACAAACAGCGATTAGATACCCATATTATTTGCTTTATCAGGGCATCTCACTAACTACAAAGATGCATATCGTTAGTTACATTATTTTTTTGTTGCCTAACATTTATTAGCTAGATTATGCAACTAGGTCTCATAAACTTGGATGAAATCTGCCTACCTGCATATGTGGGCCAAGGGATGCTTCTACCACCTCAGGCAATACCGTATAATTTCCATCAATATAATGCAACCGCACCTGGATGCTGTTGCTCCCAACCTGAGAAACTGGTAACGGGTGTGGTAGACCAGAGGTACGCCTACAGAGATCCATAAGAATAAGGAAAAGAACCTTTACCTGCAGAGCAACATATGAGGTTTATTATATCAAGATATCCACCCAGTCTGCCATTTCAGTATAGTCCTAAATATTACTTGGGACCCCTGAACACAGATTCTAAAGAAAAAACATTCACATCACACAATTACTGGTGACGGTAGTGGTAATGGTAGCAATAAAATACACAGTAACTACCTCCTCAAACGTGTATCCTTGACCAGCATTCCCAGAACCTATCTTTAATCCCCTAGGACCTTCCTCAGCACCTTTAGC
Source organism: Gossypioides kirkii (assembly GCA_005610355.1). Classification (NCBI taxonomy): domain Eukaryota; kingdom Viridiplantae; phylum Streptophyta; class Magnoliopsida; order Malvales; family Malvaceae; genus Gossypioides; species Gossypioides kirkii. The sequence continues at coordinate 45,516,007 of CP032252.1, read as the reverse complement.
TCCAGGTACTAACTGCCCAGCTCGTGCTCCCTGGGCTTCATCAGGTCTAGTCATAGTTGTTGGCTTAGTGGCAACAGAATTGACCTCCTCCATTTTCCCAGGAGCCCCAGGCTGATTTTTTTGTTGATTTGCATCAGTATTTCTTTGTGCAAAGCGAGGTTGCAGAGCTCGCCGAAAGAAAAAACAGAAAAGTAAAAGTTGACATAGTCTATGAAGAAAATGGCAATCCCCAATAAGCCTAACAGCAGGTGTTCCAGGGAAAGTTCCTGTATTAATGCTTATTGGCATAAAGGATGAGGGGCCACTTATGGGGTTCGGAGTTGAAGTGGAAATTCCATCAGTTGAGCCACTAATCTTAGCAATAGCACCCTGTACCCAAGCTTGCATCTGCGTGCTTCCAGTCGAACTTGACGTACCACTTTGACCAGCTGTAAAACATGGGTTTCTTGCAGTGTCTTAGGTATATAAATATAGCAAATTCAAAGTTACAAATCAAGAAGGGTAACAGACATGAAGTTCTTCAGCATCACCCAATAAAGCAAAAAAGAAAAGAAAAAAATTTTTTTCAGTGTCAAAAGATTGCTACTGACCCTGACTAGTTGCTGGAGTTGCTGAACTTTGGGTAGGACTTGTTACCATATTGCGATTGCTACCAGTACCTGCAGTAACAGCATGGCTTGCCAATGTGCGACAGAAACTTGCATAACGACGCAAGCGTGTAATAAAATGTGAAGCCAGATCCAGAACAGCATCAACATAAGCCTGCATGTTGCATCAACAATAGAGCATATAAAGCTAACTGAAAAAAGGCTGAACTCTCTGCTGAAAGAAAATGCTAGTGGTAGAACATATAAGAGTATTTTATATGCCAAGATGTGAACTGCTTATGTAGGGAATAGTCACTAGTCTAACAATATGATCCGAGAGCAACCATATACCCTCGTGCTGCACATAAGAAAGTTGCTAAACTTATGAATGAAACAAAGGCAAAAAAATAAAAAAAGCAACATCAAAAGAATGGACAGTGAATATATTTTATTTCAATAGTTAAATTTCAGCAGGATTAAAGACTTAATACATGTGCAGGTAAGTCAAACATGGAGGCAAGACCTGAATGCTCTGAACAAGAGCTGGATCAACAGCCATTGCTTCAGGATCAATGCTGGATAATGTCTCGCCAGATGCCTGCCATGGTTCTGATACTAAGGCTGAAGGATTTACTAAAGCTGATTCAATTCCTTTCCCTAGCATATCCAGTAACAACCTTGCTTGCATATCTAGAACCATTGCCCTAACCTCTTGGGCGTTTGTACCTTCCAGTAGCCTGCACTTTATCCTGTCCAGACTCTGCAAAGTATAAAGATAATATTGAACTTTCAAGGAAATGGAACAACTACCAGTGAGAATTTCAAAGGTTCAAGCTTCTCATTTATATTATAGAACAGGAAAGAAGGAAGCAGAATTAGACAGATAGGAGAATATTTAGGCTGTCAAGGCAGGGTTATTTTCAAGGAAGCTGGTAACATGATAGCCTCATTAGATGAGGTTTAAAGCACTGTGGTACACTTTCTTTAAACCATGTAATAATTGGCAAAATTAGTAACCAACTAGAACTAATAGTGTAAAAAAACCAACAGCCAACCAGATAATGCCAAAAAAAAAAAGTTAGTGAAATACATACAGGTCCATACTGTTGCCTGTGCTGAATAGAAGGGAGAGAGTGAAAATCCGCATCTAAGACAGCAATCACGCTGTTCAGAGAAACTGAAAAGGATAATAAACATAAAAAACAGAAGTCAAGTACGAGTAGGTGGTGATATAAAATGAATATGCTAAGGAAAAATATACTTGCACTTAGGTAAAAAATTTCAACAGATAGTGAAAGCTTGTTTACCAATGCCATCCTCAGCAGCACTCTGCGTACAGCCAACAGCATCCCACCAATCAACTCCAACCAAAAGACTCCACCAAAACCTGCTCCACGTTAATAATAATAGTAATTATAAAAACCCATCAAATCGGTACCTGTTTATGGATTAGCTAATTTGGTACCTCTCAGCAATAGCACGTTCCCAGCTTGATGAGTTAGCCTTTATTTGACTACTTGAAACGGCAGGAGGAAGAACACGGATTATCTTCAACATGGTACGGTCCTTGCTAGTGTCATGCCAAACAGAAGCAGAACAACAGCTTGTTGAAGAGAAGGCAGGGGCAGCGATAGCAGAACCAACATTAATTTGGTAGTTATCAACAGCAGTAAAGTTTGGACCAGAAAAAATGTGGACTCCACCCCGAAGAAACGAAATAGCTATCTCACCACCATGCGCAGAATAAACAATTCGAGCAAGAGTCCTAACGTCACTAGGTAGATCAAAAGGATCAAAACTAACTCTCTTTAACTTCTCGGCACTCGAATCAGATGCTTTACGAGAATCAGAAGTTGGTCCTGCAGCAGCTGCTTGGTGAGACTTAAAGTCATTAGTTGGTGGTATGCTTGTATCCACTTTGGACACCCAAACAGTCTGCTTAGGTGCCTGACCACCGAAACTGGAAGAAGGGTTCCCAAATATATTATGGAGAACTACAGGCTGAAGAGATGATTCCCACCGTTGCACTCTCCAACCTGTGATTGTAGGGCCCTCGTCTGGATCATATGGGGACATGTATTGTCCTGCAAAAGCAAGATGACAGAATTTAGAGATGACTGACTAATAGCTTGTAAAATATGAACTATCTCATTCAAAAACCAATGGAATCAACAGCAAAGAAGCATTCAGTCCAAAATGAAGTGTATACCATAATTATCAGTATCATGCCAATGATCTATTTCAGTTGCAGCCTAAGTGTCCCGATACAGGCCGGAAACATGATCCATCCAGTCTTATTTTCTAATTTACAAGTAAAAATATCGTCATAACGACTAATAACTTAACAAATTAATCAACAAGCAAGATTCTCCAAGAATCAGAAATAACAAATTAACCAAACATTAGAAATAAGCTTTTTTAGTAGGAAAAGCAAAAAGTACACAAATTAACGTGAAAGATCAGACAAGTACCCTCAACAATAACAACAGCAATTACAGAACCGCCCCGAGTTGGATCAAAGGCAACTGCAGTTACACCAGAGCCCCAAGTAGTGGTTGCTGCAGATTGGGCTGCAGCCTCAGGACTCACATATGCTGAGAAATTTGAAACTGGTGAGCAATGTAGTGAGACAACATCATTAAAATCTTGATCTGCTGTCTTCTTCCCTTGCTTTGCTTCAGATATCAAATATTCTTGCCAACTAAATAAATATGCAGCCAACGGGGCAAAACCAGCCCAATTGGGTGGATTAACTGAGGGTGGGATCCCATTACTTGTGCTGGTCTTTGCAGTGGCTTGAAATCCATTTCCAGTGCCAGGAGTAACCTCCCAGACAACAACAGTAGATGGGTTTACAATTGGAACGCCTGCCACATGCATGGCACCACTGTCTGTTATTATTGCATCAGCAGCCATGATACCACTAGGCCCAGCACCCAATATTCCCTTGCTTGTGCAAAACCACTTTCGTGCTACACTACCCTGTGTAGGGGGCCACTGGGACCAATGAAGTTGAACAGATCCTGAAGAGAAGACAGAACAAACACAAAGAAAATTGGGCCACCTGGCTGCAAAAAGAACACATTTTTCATACAAGCAATGAGTACCTTCCAAATTTCTATAATGATTTCAATGTGAAAACAAAAAGAGCAGACCAAATGACAAGTTATGACCAAATGAGGTCATCATCAAAGAACACTAATAGCTTCTATATGATCCTGTAAAACAACCAACCCTACAAATCCAGAATGTTTAAAAATTTATTCTTGCTCAAATCATGAATAGAACACAAAATTGTGAGCTAAACCTCAAACAATTAATGAGTAAAAGCTACGAACCTGAATTTTGAGACTGCTGAGAAAGAAATTTTTCCTCAAAAGTCGATTTTGAGTTTGCAGGATTACTGGATTTTGACGAAAGCCACCTATACTGATTATTAAAATACATAAATCAATAGCACAAGCGATCAGATCATAACATTATGTTAGCAAAGACAAAAAAGACAACAAATGAGCAAAAGGTACCCATTGAAAGAATAAAAAAAGGATGTTAATAAGGGAACAAAATAAAGAATGTTCCTTTCAACTTATTTCTTTACTTAGAAGGATTTAGTGATGGAAAGAAGATCCATCACTGTCATTTCTACATAGGATGAGAAGCTTAAGGCAATTTATTAGAAGAGCAACAAAATTACACCACAATTCCAAACTACACGATAATTCATGCCTCAAATATCCGTTTCCAGAAATCAACTTTGTGGGCAGTGAAGTACTTACTGGAGACACCCCTGACAACCACTTTGTAACAACAGCTATATCCTGTCGCCACTCATGCTCACGCTTCCAGAAGCTAGCATCACGTACCAGATGGGCAGGCCCCTGCAGTTAAACATCAAATTTTAGGCCAGGGTAAGATTTTATGGCCACAAATGAGCAAGAGATAAACCAAATGATGTCATAAAAAACGTAGGGAAACACCAATACTGCCATTGTAACTAAGTCTGAAATGGAATTATATAGAGAAAAGCCATGTTAAGAACTTAAAGGGAGGTCACTTAAGCATCTGAAAGAAACAATCTAGTGTGCTAGCTTACCTGGGATGGCTGAGTCCAGATGGTTACCCTCCCATGGAAGTTAGCTATCAATAGGGCACGAGGACAAGAAGTAGGCGACCATTCAATAAACTGAACAGAATCACGAGGAGAATCTGCAAGAAATGTGCAGACAACTAGTCATATACACAATATGGCACCAGACTTACTCCACGTGTCAGAGCTAAAATTGTTAAGAAGACATGTCAACAGTGACAACCACAGCAATGTGAAATAAATAAATAAAGATATGAAGCACACAGTCATAATCACACTTCCAAGTTCCACCTATACAAAGACCTTGCATAACTATAAAGATCAATAAAAAATCCTACAGTATGAAATCGACACTTGGCACCACTAGGTAAGTCAAGATATTCAGCCAGGTTCATGAGAACACTTTTGAGCTATAACAATATGAGCTGAAAATGTAAAATTAAGCTACCTGCTGTGACATTGAACACCGCACACTCAGTAGGGCGCTCTGGGATCACAATTTGTATAGGGATCCAGAAAGGTGGATTTGCATTAGAACTACAAATAAATAAAACACTAAATGAGTGTTAATTTTAAAAAGGTGTATAGAATAAGTGACTTTCACAACTTTAGTGTTCCAGAGAAACTTGAATTCCAAATAATTCTACAGTTCACTTGTATGATGAAATATAGAAGAAATAGAATCTACGAGGAATTTATCATTCTACACAGATAAACACTAGCAACGTCACTTGGAAGTAGAAGAAACAATTAAAAGAAAACAACTAACCTCGGAATCCTAGCACAAGTTTCAGTCGCACAAGCAATAGCATTCAATTTCCCACACCAAGCAACAGCACTGAAACAACAAAAAACAACGTAATAAACAAATCAATCAAGAAAAACACAAGTAAATTGTAGAGTTGACTATGAATTGAACTAAAAAAAACTAACCTAAAATTGCGGCACAATTCAGGTACTCTCATTTTATACCGCAAATTAGACTTCGGTTGTTTCAACCAAATACAAAACACGGTAGCTGGATTAACCGGATCCTCTTCCATCACAGTATCCTCACTTTTACCCGACGAAGCGACAACAACTTCGTCTTCTACGACACCAGAAACCGGTTCAGAACCAACCGGTTTCTCCAAGCCCGGCTTAACGGCAGAATCAACCGGCTGGGCCACGGGCTCTTCCTCTGGTTCCTTGTTATCGCCCAACCCTGGCTGTTGATTCATATCGAAGAAGAAAAAAAACAAAACCCTAAATCTCTATATTTATATAAAAAAGATGAAAAATGGAAGAGAGAGAAAGAGAAAAAATGCGAGCGGAGTGGTGCAAAAGTCGCAATTGAAGGCGACAGGTAGCACTGTAGAGAGAGAAAAGTGAGTTGAGTGTTCGTTTTTAGTGGGGTTAGTGCGATTTGAGATTTAAAAGTGTGTTTTTATTTTATTTTAGGGCAAAGGCAATTTCTTTCTTTCTTTCTTTCTTTCTTTTGGTGAGAGTGGAAATGTGAATTTTGGGCGTGGGAAGGAAAATTTTAGGAACAGTGAAAAGGCGGGATCGGAAGTTGACGGGTTGCCGGACGGGGCGGGAGCCGTGGCGGTGGCGGTGGCGGTGGCGGGGGGTTAACTGGTGGCTGAGAAATCTTGCTTGGTTCGGATTGATGATTTATTGAAATGTGCGAGTTAAGTGAGCGGTTAATGTGGGTTTCGATTGGATCCAAGTGGTGGGTGGGTGGCGGCTCTGACATTTGCCCAAATAATTTGGGTTTCCATTTTAAAACTACATGTAAGAATCTTGTGTCTTTTTCTTCAAAATTTGTGTACCGTAAAAGGAGGTTATTTAGCATTATTAATGAGGGTAAATTATTTTCGATGTGACTAAATTAATACTAAATAAATATTTTAGTAATTCAATTTTATAAAATTACAAAATATTAATGAATTATTACAAAAATTTAATTAAATTTATTAAATTATTCGAATTTTTATTTAAGTTATTAGATTGTGTTGTTTTTTTTTTTAAGTTTAACTAGTGAGCTTCAAATAACTATTTAATCAATAGTATGATGAATTAGTGCTCATCGTCATCGATGAATAGAATAATATACTTTAGATTCAACTTGATTTTTTTTTAGTTCTTGACTAACATGATTAAAATATGGTGACATTGCACTAATGATTAATAGCATGGTAACACATGACAATCTCCCATTTTGACATATGGCAAAAATATATGCACCATGACTTGTCCTCAACTCCACATCAATGTCACTTCAACGTATTTTAACCAAGTAACTAAAAAAATACCAAATTGATTTACGATTTTCAAGTGTAAGTGCGGGTTAGGTCAAAACAAAATTTAAATATCAAGTATAAAAGTTCAAATACCTCCATATATAACAACAATAAATAAAAATGTTCCTATAACGATATAACATAATAAAATGCATAATTTATTTAGTTATTTACCAACTGAATTAATGTCTAATCTTTAGTTGACTCGTGACATTAATTTCATTAAAAAATTTAAGTATGGTATAAATTTTAATAGCATGTATAAATTCAAATCCAAATCATAATTACTAAAATTGACTATACTGTTTGTTTCAATTGGGAATTGGTATCCAATTAATTTGATACTATAAAACTAGAGAAGTGACTTGATGCAAAACTAGTTGAATTTGATTTAATTTATTTTAAATGCTTAATTTTATTGTTATAATTTATAAAATAAATGTTTATGTTTAATTATTATTTATTTATGTTTTTAACCTTTTCATTTTTTCAAAATGTTTAGATTTTATTTTTTTGCTACAATTGAATCAGAAATCAAGGATTTAGTTAATTCGATTGTCAATCTAATTCTTATAATATTGATCAAAACTTGACCCGATTCATAAATACTTTCACTAACTTGTAAAACTAAAAAGTCAAATATCAATAACAATTGAAACCAACAATATTGCACGGAATGGTGGTTAATCTTTAGTCTAATACCTATGTGACATGAGTTCAAATCATGTTTCCCATCTTAAATATTTTATTAAAAAAGTAATTAGAACCAACAAATGTTGAGTGCAGTGAAAAATATTAGTATTAAAAGTTAAGAGGTTTAATTAAGATTTTTAAAATGTTGAGGGTTTTCATGAAAATTTTCAAAATTTTTGGATAGGGTCAAGACCTCTTAACTCGTAATGAAGATTCACCTTACAACTTCGAACATAGATAGTAAAAGACAGGAAAATTAAAAAAAAAAAATTGAGATAAAACGACGACGGTTAGAAATACTGAAAAAACAGAATGCCCTGGAAACTTGGCAATAGGCTAACTGAAAAACTCGAGAAACCGCGAGATTTCGTTACACTTCGTTTTTCATTTTTTTTCCCCTCACTTCACAGTCTCTGAACACTCAAATTTAGCCAAAAAAGGACTAAAAATCCATTGAGCCATGAGCACGACGCCACAAGGAATTCACTCGCTAGCCTTCAGGGTAATGCGGCTTTGCAAGCCGTCGTTCCACGTCGAACCTCCTTTCCGTCTCGATCCTTCCGATCTCTTCGTCGGCGAGGACATCTTCGACGATCCACTCGCCGCTTCTAACCTCTCCCCTCTCTTATCTAGCCACGTTAACAAGTCCACCGACTCCTCCGATATGACATTTGCCAATAGATTCCTCCTCCACCACCCTTCCGATGCAATGGGCTTCTCTGGCCTCCTCGTCCTCCCTCAATCCTTCGGGTCTCACCACACATGCTTCTCTTTATTCTTCATTTTATGGGGATTGACTGCACCATACGTCCCTAAGTTATGACCAAATTCTAAATTGGTCATAACTTAAAAACTCTACAATAATATTTTATTGTTCCTCTTTGTTAGTATTAAATGTCAGCTTAAATGTGAGGTAAAGGGATTTATAAATATTTTTTTGACAGGTCATATTCAAACTAACATTTAACATCGATTGGAAGAATTTGGAATTGAGGATCAAATTAGAATTTGATCTATAATTCAGAAATGCCTTATGCAATCAACTCTGTTTTTCATCAATCGTTGTATTTCTTTTTATCTGATTTTTTTTGTGGTTTAATTAATATAGGGCGATTTACTTGGGAGAGACTTTCTGCAGCTATATCAGCATTAATAACAGCTCAAATGTTGAAGTTAAGGACGTTATTATAAAGGTCAGTCTATTTAATTGTTTTATTTTTTTTCATGAATTTACTGCAATTTTTTGTTGATAACTGTTTAATTGTTGCATTGATAATGTGTTTGGAACGGAAGAAAATTTTGAATATTAATTGACATTTTTCGCTTGTAGTTTGGTAAGCATTCTTTAATTGAACTTATTAAGCTTTTATGCTACTAAAAGTTCCAGATCACGTCCTTCTTTTCAAGCTTGATTTTAAGTATATAAAGTTCAGTGATCATTTTATTTATTTTCATCTCTGTTAGATAAGTGCCAAAATGAAGTTTTCCTTGCAAGCTCATACACTTTTATTCTCAAAATATGTGTTTAATTTGATACAACAGATCAAGAAATATTGGGTTTATTGTAGGCAGAAATTCAAACAGAGAGGGAGAGAATCCTCCTCTTGGATACATCAAAATCACCTGTTGGAACGATACATGCAGGAGGGCATTATGATTTTATTGTGGAACATGATGTCAAGGAACTTGGAGCTTATACGTATGTAGTAGCAGACTGATTTTTCTATCTCCTGTAATTTCTTTCATTAATTATTTTTCCCCTAACACGACCGTGATTTGTTGCATGACAAAAAATTAGGATGGTTTGCACCGCGTTGTACAATGATGGTGATGGTGAACGAAAATATCTTCCTCAGTTTTTCAAGTTTGTTGTTGCGAACCCATTATCAGTTAGGACAAAGGTACTATCCCATGCCTTCAGAAAGAAATGAAATAATTCTAATGTACATGCTGCCCTGAGGTATCTCCAAAGGCATTTATTGCTTCTACTTTGTTCTCTGAAATCTTCTCTTGGCTTTTCTTTTAATTTTCCATTCAGAATTGTAATGTTTCTTGCCTCTGTTGTGCAGGTCCTCACTGTCAAGGTAGGTTGAGATTGATTTGAATTCTCTAATGTAAGTGCATAAAGCCTAAATATTCATGCTGCTGCAATTAGATTCTTTTCATGTAATTAAACCATAGAAATAAATGTTAAATTGGCTTGGCATTTATTGCTTTTTGGTTTTATAAATCAAGTTGATATCAAACAAATTCCTAAAGCTAAAAGTTAAGTTTTAGAGCCTCTATCCCTCCCTATCTGAGCATATTGAGAGGAAAGGACAAGGGCTACCCTCCTTTATGTAACCCAGCTTCAGTGTTTTCTTTTGGCTTTCTTTCCTTTTGTTCTTTCTCATTTTTTGTCATTAAAACCAAAGTGTGCAGATGTGCATGTATCCTTCTGTTGCTACTTGCAAGTCAGTTTTTGCAATGTGTAAAGCTAATATCTCATGCTTGGAGTCGCTCGTTTGATTTTATAGTTGCCAATCAAAGTCTAGTGCAGCGAATACTAGTTTAAATCTGCATCATTAGTCGTAAAAGCTGCGAATCAACTTGGGGCTTTCATCCTTCTGTAATAGCTGAGTGTTTCCATCTCAGGAAACTACCTATTTAGAAGCTTGCATAGAGAATCATACAAAATCAAATCTTTATGTGGACCAAGTTGAGTTTGAACCAGCTCCTCATTGGACTGCTAAAATACTAAAAGCTGATGAACTCTATCCTGCAGATAACTCGTCAACTGGGTAAGTAGTGGACATATCACATGGATGTATCCTTTTGATTATTTTATTCTCAGAAGCTTGTCCTTGCAATGCTTTCAAGTTCTATTTGATTTTCTATTTGATTTTTTAACTAAAATTATTGTAATATTTTCTTCTTTGTTAATAATCATTTACTGGCAGAGAGATAGTTAAGCCACCTATTCTTGTCAGATCTGGTGGGGGAATTCACAATTACCTTTATCAAATGAAAATTTCTTCACCTGGTTCTGAACAAGTGAAGGCAAAGAGCACTAATATCCTTGGTAAACTTCAGATATCGTGGCGTACAAATTTGGGTGAACCAGGCCGCTTCCAAACACAACAAATTCTTGGCACTGTAAGTTAAGCACTTTTTTTATTTTAAATGACTTCATATTCTCTATTCTGAAATATGAACCATATAAAGAAAATAATGTTTTTTCATTCATTTTTGAAGAAAAAAAGAAAAAACACTATCAAACTCTTTATGCTATGTTTATTGAGTTTGAGATCTGCATAAATATCAATACCTAAAAAAGAGAGAATTATTGAAATCATTCTGATATGTTTTTCCTCTTTTTCAGCCTAGTAGTTGCAAAGAGATTGAGCTGCAAGTCCTCGGGATACCATCTTTAATCAATTTGGATAAGCCCTTCTCTGTATGTTTACTATTAAATGCAATTCTTTTACATTTTGGGAAACTTTTTTTTGAAAGGAAAACCTTTTCATCCTAAAGGCAAAACTTAAGGTCTGCCTATTGCATCTCCCTTTGCTTCTTAATGTGTTCAGCTTCATCCTAAAGGAATTTTTAATCAACCTTTAAATGACTTAGTTTCTATTTTGCAGGTACATCTGAATCTCACAAACCATACAGAGAGAGAGTTGGGCCCATTTGAGGTCTGGTTATCAAAAAATAGTGCACACGAGAAGTTTGTTATGTTCAATGGACTTCAGACAATGGTAATTGATTTAATTGACTTCCAACATTAACTAGTCATTTTTTGTCCGAAACTATTGTAATATTTTCTTTCTGACACTTCCTGGCAGCATATATACCTAAAGCTTACCTTTATTGGTAGAGGTAGAGGGTGATAATTGGAATTTTGGTCTTAGCTTATGTTCTTAGAACTTCTTGATGAAGAGAGATTTTGCTAGGTGGGTAGCTAAAGTGATATGTCACACCACATAACATGTATACATGAAGGATATGGTAGAAATTCATCTGAATCTTGCCTTCTTAGAGCTTCTTGATGAAGAGGGAGATGTGGTTGTTGGCATTTAAAGAAATCTGGTCTGTCTGCATGAGATGTATGTATTAATGGTGTAGTGGAAATTTCTGTCAATGTAATCTGGTCGTGACAACTGAGGATTGCTTAAATTTGTCCAATCAAGCCTCAAAATAACCAGATAAGTGAATCTTTTCTTAAATATTAGGCTCGCAAGTTACTTTTCTATCATTTTCCATTGTTGCCATGAGGTACTGTATGCATGTATGAGGTAGTTGCATGCACAACTCTGATGAATTGCTTTCTTTTGTCTTCTGGTAAGACTCAGTACCGCAGTAACATTAGTAAACATCTATAATAGTTCTTTAGCTGTTCACTTAATATCTTAAAATATGGAAATTATGATTTGCTACAATACTTACATATGGATTTGACCCATTTTGTACAGGCATTACCAGCAGTGGAGGCATTCGGTTCTACTGATTTCCATTTGGTATGAAGATGATTTACAGGCAATCATTTACTATAAAATGGAAGATATCACATTATTTAATACTTATTCTACTTCTCCCTCGCATAAACTGCTAAAGACAGTTGGATTACTACTAATGTTTTTGCTACCATTGTAATAATTTATGGGTTCTACTTTGCATGTTGCAGAACCTCGTTGCAACTAAACTCGGAGTCCAGAGAATTAGTGGACTTGTAGTGTTTGACACAATAGCGAAGAAAACTTTTGAACCTTTGGCAGATGTGGAGGTTGGTATCATGTTATATGTTCTCTTGTAATCTCAAACTGTTAACATCAATTTAGTTCTAATTAGATTTGTCAATTAGGCGAGTCGAGTTAATTTTGGATCTAATCAATTCAGATTTTAAAACTTCTTGGATCATTTTGGGTTCAGGTCATTGTGGGATCAAATTTTGCTAGTTGGGTCATCGTGGGTTAAAATCATTTCAAGTTCCTTGTTTAGGTTTCGATTGTTGCCTTCTTATGATCAAATAGGGTTGGATCAGGCTCAGATTCGGGTTAGACTTCGACATGTCTAGTTCTAATATGTATCTCATCGATTGAATTTTGCAGATCTTCGTGGAGTCAGATTGATTTATTAAGTAGTTCTCATTTGTCAGGGCTTGATGAAAGGTTGAACCATCTCTCAACTTAACAAAAAAGGTGCGTATGATGTAATGGCATCAATTAGATTGTGCAGCAATGAAACAGACAGCAAAATAGTTCATTACAACTCTTGCTTCCCTATGGTCAATTACAAAGGTCATTTTTGCCATCTCTTCATATGATCAAATGCTGAGCTGCATCATTTATTAGATGATAAAACTCCATGCATTTCAGTTATCAACTCGTATTAGGATTTCTTTTCTAATTTCTTTTTTCATTTTATTTATCAAACATGCCTTTTACAAGGCGTTTTTACAATTTCATAAACAAGGAAATAAACAACCCCCCAAAAAAACACAAATAATAAAATGTGGGTCATTTAGTATTGAATTATTCAAGCTTTGGAGCCTCCCAGTGCCCAATTGGCTTCGCTACCAACTCGGGGCATCCTACTTGTTCTCGACTGAGCATCGGCCATGAAATTGGCACCACACATCACCCCTTCACTGTCAATTCTTGGCATTGCCTTCATTTTGCTCCTCGGATGCTCAAAACTCATCAATCCTTGCTCACTATGGAACATACACCCTGTATTCACACACACAAAATGTTAATACAATTGTTTTTGTATGGAAATCTTTTAGAATTATAATATAATACTGGTAAAAACTAATCAATATGAAGCACACAATACCAGGTGGAAATGGTGCAAATGATTTAGCACAGCTTTCTTTTATAAGCTTCAAGTTATCTGAAACAACTACTGATCCATCAGCTGCTACACCCCAATAGAGTTTAACCCTTTCATCTGCACCCTACACACCATTACATAAAAACCAAATAATTAATTTAATAAGAAAATATACATTTGAACCATCCCAATTATATGGAGAAGTTGGCTTTGAAAATTGTCTTACCAATGCAGCAAATACACTTCCAGCTTTGCTATCATACACGACAAATCCATAGCTGCCCTCAAGATCCTTAAGAACCTGATCAGCTGGGTACGGACCACGGTCTCGGAGGGTCCGATATGCTTCGATGATAAACATGGCTTCATTGGTGCCCTTTGACAGCCCATACTGCTTAAGCAGGCTGCTCAAATTATTCAAATCCCCCAAGAATATGCAGTATATTTCATCCACTCCACAAAACAACCTACATTTACATCAAAATCCAGAAACTTTAATTAAACAAAAAACCAAATGGGTTTCTTTTTTTGAGGACAGAAACTCTATTATTTTACCTTTGATGACCGGGGAAACGATTCTCTGTGGGAGCATAAGCAACGCAAGCTGAGGATCCGAACCCCATTGAGAAAGCATTGTTGGGATTTGAAGAAAGGAAATGGTTGATGATTTGATTGGGAAGCTTGGGCTTGTTTGATGAAGTGAGTGAAGCTGGGCTATGCAGCTCCTTCGGTGGATTCATTAATTCTTTCTTGAATATGCCTAACATCCTTTCACTTTACTAAAACCAAAAATGGAGATTGATTCCACAGGAAAGCTAAACGCAGGTAGTTTGAAATGAAGATGAAGACGAGATATTGAGAAAAAGCCCCCTAATGGGTTATATATACAATTGAGGGTGATCCATAAAAACGTGGCAACGTTATCCAAAACTCCATAATTGATGCCTAGATCACACGTCAATATCTTAATCTAGATATATTAGTTCACACTTCACAACAACTTTTTAAAAATCTATATATTTTTAAAAGGGTTAATTACACCTGAGGTTCCAAATTACAATCCAGATTTTAAATTAGTCTTTAACTCTTAAAAATATTTTAATTTAATCTTCAAAGTATAAATATTGTATCAAGCAGATCTTTTTGTCAACGTAGACATCATTTTGGATCTGAGATACATCGTATTTAAAGAATGTGGACTAAATTGTAAATATATGTACTTATTGTATATACAACTTAAATCTGATGTGTTAAAAGAAAAAAAAAGTAACTTTCTTAAATTTAGTTAACGTTATTTTTTTAAAACATATTATATTTAAGTTGTTTATGTAGTAATTCTACACTTGTTTACAAATATGCTTTACATCCAATGGAGTGACATTTAACAATTAAATTGATTGTTAAATTGATAGAACGGTCTAATTGATACAATTTTGATACTTTAAATATTTAATTATAGTGTTTCTAAAGTTTTGGATTAATTTAAAATATGGATATAGTTTTAGGATATACAGTGTATTTAACCATTTTTAATTTTTTGTATTTTTATATAAATATTACTTTTAGTTGTATGTGTATTTAAAAACTATTACTAATTCAATTTTGTATCATTAAAAAACTTTATTCCTACAGTTGGTTTTAATGGTTTTCATGTAAACCAGATAAAATATTGTATGGATAAGGACTTATCTTGAATATTTTAAAAGTATAAAACCTTTTTAATATTAATATATTTGGAAAGAGACAGGAAACTTTATCGTAAAACATAAATTATTGTAAAAATGTTTTGAACCAACCATCAATTGGAACATTGAAAATTATTTATTTTATACAATTTTTTTATCATATCCATAAATCATATGATTCCCTTTCTCAATTCCAAACTTTGGGAAATATTAGAAACATCAAATTATTATTAATAATAAATTTCATATGATAATCTAATGATCAGAATATTTATCGTCTTAAATATGATTTAAATTTAAATTTTATTAATCACTTTTATTACTTAAAATTTACCTTATTATTATAATTTACTGAAAAAATTACTATCGGAGGACTATTTTTTTCATAATAAAAAATAATAACTTCCCATATTGAATTATTTATTCAAAGTTAATTATGGTATATGGGGATCCAAGAAACTTGTCTCACGGCTATCCTTAGCCACAAAAAAACCAATGACTGGAAGTGACGGTGAACCCAGTCAGCACATTAATTTGATTAATTTCTTGAAGGTTAAAATATTTCATAGTATTTATACTTTTCACATATTTAAAATTTAGTCTTTATATTTCTATATTCATGAATTTAGTCTTTTTAATTTTCAGATTTTAAAATTTAAGTCCAATTATTAACATAATTAATTTTTTATTCAATTAAGGTTTATTATAAGATCAATTTTTTAGTTACATTGCTATCAAGTGAGTATTTTTTTATTTCACAATATCACACCAACTAATTTAACAAAACAATTTTAACAACGTTAAATGTCAGAATTTTTAAATCTAGAAAATGGAGATATTAAATTCCTAAAAATAAAAATATAGGGAATAAATTTCAAATTTACAAAGAGTTATAAGGACTTATGACATAGTTTAACCTTTTCTTAATTTTTTATTCCATACTCGTTGGCATGTAGAGGAGGACGTGGATTCGATTGCGTTAAAACACATTATTCTCCTATTTAAAAGTTAGAGGATGTTATGAATAGTTTTAAACTATAAGTAGTTTTAGGTATTATATAAAAAAAATAGAATCTATAATTAGATTATTAAAAATTAAAGTAAATAATTTTATTTCAGATTTAATTTGATATAAATAATAATAAATAAATTGAAATTTTAATATATTTGCGAATTATTTAAATTCGGATAAGATTGAACCTAACAAGTGGCTTCAGTGGAAAAGAAGATGTTGTTCATCCTAAGGGTCTCGGGTTCGAGCACCTGTGTGTACAAGGTGTGTGTTGTCAAAAGGTTAAGAAAGTATGAATAGATACTACTATGTAATACACCAGTATATTTCACTTTTAGATACGAATTTAGGTTTTAAAATTTATAGATAAATAATCACAAATCTTAAAAGAAATTGTTTTTATGAACTGTAAAAAATATGAAAGATACTTTAAAAATATAAAACATAATGATAAATTTTAATACATTTAGTCATGATGATAAATTTAACTAATTTATCCATTTTATCGTCTTGATCATTTTTTTTCTGAAAGATTTTAGTTATGAATCTTCAATTTTTAGTTAAATTACGTTTTATTGAATATAAAAATTATTTGAATTATTAAAATTTTGACAACTAACATGACAATTTATTTGTACTTCATAAAAATGTAAAAAATGTAAAAATTCAATATTTTTTTTTAAATATCATCCACATTAAAATACATGTAAACCATCACACTGATTGTCATACTAATCGGTTAAGATCTTAACAATTTAGTCAATTTATTATCCAATAAAAAATAATTTATCTAAAATGTGAAAGTTATGATTTAAAAGCTAAAATGATAAAAATAAGGTAAAAATGAAAAAATATATAGTATAATATTTTTTACTCGTAAAGATAATAAGTAGCAAAAATGTCAACCAAATGAGGCTTTAAAAAATATACTATTATATTTTTTTATCTCGTGCATTGGTATGATGATCAGGATGTTAACCGTCTCAAATGTGGCTTGAGCTTGAGTCGTGTTTAGGGGCGAAGTCAAAAAAAAATTTAGGGGGCAAAATTAAATTATATATTTTTAGGATAGTTAAAATGCAATTTTATCATTTTAGTATCCTATATTTTTATAATTTTCAAAAGATTAAATCAAATTTTTATAATTTTGGATGGGATAAATAATTTTACCATTATAAATTTAAAAAAATTAAGGAACCTACATAGAAAATTTTTATTTTAGAGAGGTCGAGATCCCTGTCAGTTTCCTTAATTCATCACTGATCGTGTTGCTTTTAAGATTTTACTCTCATCTTATAATTTATCAAAAAAATCCAGGCAAAAAAAAAAAGGAAATCAAGGCTATTGGCCCAGCCTCTTTTCTAAAAGGCTTACACATATTAACTTTTGGAAATTTTGGTCTAAAGGGCTTTCAAGTGATTATAAATTCGATCTTATGTTGAATAAATCTTAAATTTGTGAGAATGTTGCAGATTGGTGGGCTGGACAGCCCATATTGTTCACAGAATTCATTCAATTGTAAGGACTAATTTTGTATTATTGTAGAAGTTGAACTGTGCTTTTATTTTAATTTTTGAAAAAAAAAAAAATTTCGAAAAGTGATACGAAAATATATAATGAAAAATTTTTATTCGTAAAGTGTTTAGTATTACGGTAAAAAATTTTAATGGAAAATTGAAATATTCATTTTAAACTTAACGCTAAAAACTAAATCATAAATAAATTTAGATGATATTTAAATAATTTAATATAATAATGTATAAAATATATATTTTAAATACAATTAATGATAAATAAAATATTTAATTTAATTTAAATATATTTTAAATAATTGATATAAATAAGAGTGTTTTGATAATAATTAATATAATTATACTTAAAATATTAAAGAAAAATATCTTTAAAATTTAAATAATTTTCTAAAAGAATGCTATTTAAGATTTTGTGATTATTTTTTATTTACTTGATTAAGTAAATTAAAGAACATTTATGGAAAATATTTTGTAACTTTGTCCAAAAAAAAAGGTCCAAAACCCATAAAATAGAGTTCAATTTGTCAAATTAAATAAAAAATTAAAAATCAAATAAAAGCGAATTATCGAAAACAATTTGAAAAATTCAATAAATCCAATCTAATGAAACTCAACCCCCTAAATAAATTAAATGTTGGCGTTGAAAAATGGTAAAAAAAAAATTTGTTGAATTATAAAAGAAAATAAAGTTCTGACAACAATTAAATTAACGTAATTTAAATTCAAATTATATCTAAAACGATAAACACTTTAACCTTTATGCCAATAAGCTGATTCATAAATAAAGAATTTAATCAGTAAGCGTAACAAACAAACTTTGAAAAAAAAATTAAAGCTAATAAAAGTTACTGCATAATTATGTTCAATCATGAACCTTAACAAATGGAAAGGAAGAAAGAAATCATGGACCTTAACAGAAAATATTATCTAGCATGATGCTTTAATAATTGGTCTGAATACTGTTTCGGATTTTTTTTTTAATTTGGAATTAGAATTTCATATAATTTAATGGACTAAATTGATATAAAATTATTATAAAAGTCTTTGTATTAAGAATTGGATTACATTTTGCTCCCTTTACTCATAAAATAAGTAGATTAGTTTATGCACGTTAGGTTAAAGAGCAAATTGGTCATTCTATTAAAAATTCCATCAATTTTTACAGTTAATAATTGGTTCCGGTAAGTCAACATGAGATACACATGGCATGCCACATGTCGTTGTTTGATTATTTTATTAGTCACACTAGTTTTTAATAGTAAAATAGATGAAATTTTCTAATAGAAACGACTAATTTGCCTTTTTGTCTAACATACCGATATTAGTTTGCTCATTTTTTAGTAGAAGAGACAAAATGCATCTTACTTATGGTACTTTTACCTTAATAATACGTTACAAAAAAGGTGACATTTTTATTTCAATTTCGCACAAACTTATAATATACTTTTATAATATTATTAGTGGATCTAAAAGTGATAACATTGTTGCCAACAATCTTAGCCCAATGGTAAGAGCATTATATTGTAAGTATGAGAGTTTGGATTTGATCCCAAACAATTTTATTCTTGTAACACTCTTTAACCCTAAATCGTCGTCGAAACAGGGTTACAGGATATTACCAGACATATCGGATAACTTACAAATAATAAATAGATAATTAATGAACATACTATAAAATAATCATAAAATTCCTTAATTGAACCCTCGAGGCTCAAAACACATATTAGAAGGGAATTGAGACGTGTTCTAGTGCTCCGTAGATTTTTAGTAAATTTTTTTTTCGAACGCGATATAACCCCCTTTATAAACATCTAATCTTCCCTACAATTTCAACCCGCAACCAAAATAATTTATACTCAAATACACCTAAATCATAATTATTTCATTAAAATATTAATTCAATAATTAAACATTCTTAATATTATTCAAAATTTACTAATAACTTTATTCATTTTTCATTCAAACATAATATCAAATTTTATAATATACTCTTTACCATTTTATTAAACTAACATCAAAATATGGTAAATATATATATTTACAACCAACACTACAAGCATATACATGTAATCTATACAACACCTAGTACATGCCACTTTTACCAAAAGAGGAGAATTACACCATCGAGTTTATACTGAGGTCGGAATCGATCTGGATACTGAATCAGGATCTTAATTTCTACTAACCTGCGCACGGAAACAACCGTACGCTGAGTATTTCATATTCAGTGGTATTACTATAATTCAAATTATAAATAATCAAATAATTTTAACATAATCAATCATATAATACATGAACACATATTATCTTAATTTATACATCATTTTCATTCCATATCAATATCAAATCAATTTAACTATTTCATTCTCATTCATCAATTTCATCACATATCATTTTATATGCCTCAATTTTTCATTACTATTCAATTTTTATTTTTCACATAGTGTATATTTATTAAAAAGACTCGGACCTTAGCGGATACACGGATCTAGCCAAACACACCAGAATGGCACCCAGTGCCTCATCGAATAGTTCGAAGCAATAAAGTGACACCCAGTGTCTCATCGTCCTAGCCGAAGTAAAGTGGTACCCAGTACCTCATCGAATCTATCTGAAGTAAAATAATGACATCCAGTGTCTCATCAACTCAAGGTCGAAGTATCCCTGAACTCTTCAAATCCTATGGCATGCCAACTATATCCGACTCAGCCCGACTAGTTAATAGGGACTTTCAATTTCAATTTCACTTATTAAATATAAAATATCTAAATAAACATTAAATAATGAATAATTTAAATTATAGTAATACAAACCCGGATTTCACGATTACTCGATAACTTTCTCCTTTCTTTTTTGTGCCGATGCTTCAAGTTCTTTACTAGCTACAAAAAAAAATTTACACTATTAATTACAACACTAATTTATAATGATAATTGAATTTCTATCCAATTTATACCTTAATTCCAATTTAATCCTAATTAACTCATTTATTTTTTTCTAACTCAATTCATACTTTATTTTTAATCAATTTCCTTCCATATTCTACTTAACTATCTAATGTTCATGATAAAACCCTAATTTAAAATTTCTTTCAATTTAATCCCTCTATCACAAAACTTATAGCTTCTTTTACAATTTAATCCCTTTATCAATGCTAACTTGAAATTCATTCAATTAAATCCCTAATTCACTATTTTGTTCAACATGAACTATGTTCAAAAACCTTAAAACTTTCAAGAACTCAACTTAATTTCATCAAAACTTTATTCTAAAGCTTCTAAAACATCTAATTTAAAAGAAAAGAGCTTAATTGACTTACCAATTAAAGATTAAAACTTCAAAATCCTAATTTTACCTTTTTCTTTTTCCTTTCCTTTTCTTCTTCCCCTGTTTCGTTTAAATCTCTGTTTTGTTCTTCTTTTGTTTCTGTCTTTATTCTTTTATTTTATCTATCTATCTATCTATCTATCTATATATATATATAGAGATAGATAGATAGATAGATAGATATTAGTTAATAATAATAAAATAATACTAATTAAATAATAATTTATATTATTATATTTTAATATTAATTAATAATAAATTAAAATCAAGAAAAATCTTTAGATTTTTTCTGTTTGCTGCCTCAATTTATGCAATAGGTATAATTGCCATTTTAGTCCCTCTTTATTTCTTTTAATCTATAATTAGACTTTCATCTTTTATTCAATTTAGTCCTTTTTATTAATTACTCTAAATTAAATTAAATTCACCTAATCAAAGCTTAATTAAACACACTACTAAACTCATAATTACTCCTAATAATTATTTACGAACACGGTTTACTAAGACGGAGGCCCTATAATTTACTTTTTTTTCGATACCTGTGAATTTAGGTCATTACAATTCTCCTCCCCCAATTATAAAAAAAATTGATAACATTATTAATTACTTTCAATAAAGTAAAAAAAGTTGATTGAATTATTAAAAGTTTAATGACATCAACGTGTTATGTACCAATTTACATGTATTTTATTGCGATGTGGATAATTTTTTCGTTTGAAGTAGACATGGATAGTCGCATGGGTATCATGTCACTATTGTTAAAGTATGGTCAATTTTTTGGCAAAAAAAAAGATTAAATTTTGAATATTGAGGGATAAAATGATAAAAAAAAAGAAGAAAAATAAAAAAAATAATAAACATTACTGATTAAATTTGTCATTGTATTTTTTTTTGAAACCTTAATCATTAACCCGACTTGTAAATTTAATATTAATTAAATATGGTTAATCGTTTTTCCACGTCACCTTAATTGTGCGATCAAGTAATAGTAAAAACGAATCATATCATATTAATGACAACAACTAATGGTTCCATCAATTTGAATATGTTGATAATATTATAAAAATAAATTTTTAATAGACTAAATTAATCTAAATTAGAGATATTAAATCTTTAATTTCAATATAATAGTAGGACTAAACTTATAAATAGACCTTAGTACTGAGTATTTATAATTAGGTCTCTAAATTCGGATTAAATTGTTTTAGGATAGTATTAACGTCTTTAGTCATTCTATTATATATAAAAACAAAAAATTAAATTTGTGGGAAATTTTAAATTCAATAATGTAATCATATTTATTAAAAAAGAAGTATATTTTTTAAAAATTATATACAAAAGAGTTTATCATTTAAAAATATATTAATAATCTTTTTTAACAAGAATTAAGAATTTAATCATTAATTTTGTTGAATGTTTTTTATGTCTTATTTGAAAATGTTAAATTTTTTATTTATATGATACGGTTATTGTTCATGGATGTGGTGTCGTAGGTATATCTCTATGCATGCCAACACGTATCTTACTCTAAGATTAACACGTGTTTTTTATGTGTGGGTTCACCTGCATAGTGGTGTGAATCCATATCGTACGAGCTCATGAAAAGACACGAATACTTCACGTGCGAACTTAAAGTACAAGCCACGTAAATTATGAATCAAGATCCAATTAAATAACTAAGTAGCAAGTCTGTAATGACTACTATCATAACAAATCTTTAACAAAAAACTTGGTACCCATAAAAAACAAAGGAGGAATAATAGCATTTACATGATTATGTTCACTTATGAACCCTAACGAATATTCTCTTATTATTATAGTTATTGGTTGGAGTTGGATACCATATGATTATTTGACATAAATATAATGTAATGTAATATCATATAAAAAATTAGAAATAAAAAAATAATATTTTAATCTCTCTATTGTATCATTAAAAAAACATTACAACTAATAAAAGTTACTTCATAATAATGTTCAAATGTGAGAACCTTAACAAATATTCTCTAATTATTATAGTTCTTGATTGGGGTTTGATATATTATGCTTATTTCAAATAATATAATATAAATTGTAAAAATAATTGAAAATAAGATTATATAAATATTATTTTACAACATAATCCGGATTTGGTACTTTAGTAATTCGTCTAATTGTGGTTTAAATCCTTCTATTATATTGAAATTTAGATTTAATTTTTATACTCTAATTTGACAAAAATTAGTATCTATACTTTTATGAAATTATTAGGAGGTTCAAATTGATAATATTATTGATTTTTAACAACTTTAAGCATTCGAATGATGTGTAAAGTTATTATTAATTGAAAATGATGCTTGGTCCTTTGGAATGGATGAGCAGTGCGTTTACTTTCGATAATGTTAAAAACAGTAATGACGGTGAGATTAATTACTGTAACTGTTAGGTAAAAGATTTCACCGCTCATCCAAAAGGGGCCTTAGTCATTGAATTTGAACATTTTTCATCTTGGATCTTAAACTTTCTTTTATGGTCCACATTAGTTTTGAAATATGGTAGTATTTTCCTATTTGGTCCTTAAACATGGATTTTGTTAAAGGCACGATTATGTACCACTTTGAGATTGTTGTGTCATCACATGAACATTTGTTTAGAAAAAAAAGAAATTTATAATACTTTTTTTTTCAGTATTTTAGATTTTATATATTTTTACAACTTTTAGGTGATTATGTTACACAATTTTAGAGCCCCATATCATCATGCCTTAACAAAAGCCATGTTTAGGATAAAATCGAAAATGTGATCAAGTTCCAAAATTAATTTTAAACAATTAAGGACCAAATTAGGAAAAAATGCTAAATTTAAGGACTAAATCTTTCTTTTATAAAAATGGTAAATAAACTATTAGTAAGTTTAGGTTTTGATCACTAAACTTAAAAAAAGTTACAAAATGGTCACTGAATTATTCAAAAGTTTCCATTTAAATCATTGAGTTATTCGAAAATTTTTATTTAATTCACTGAGCTGATAAGGTTTTTTTTAAGTCTAGCTAGCGAGCTTCAAGTGACGATTCGATAATCTGTACCGTGGATCAATACCCATCAACGAGTAGAAGAACATACCTTAAATTTAAGTTGATCTTAAAGTAAGTGTAGAAAATCGGAGAAGAAAATTGTTTATATTTTGGTTCATAGATTCACGACGTTCAAAACTGTTTTATGAAAAATTAAACTATAAAAGAGATGATAAATGAGAGATTTTGATTGGTGCAAGAGTGCAAATAGAGAAGACCATATAGTTGCGATTTTACAGTCCAATGACTTAAAAAAAAAATTCAAATAGTTCAGTGATCATTTTCTAACTTTATAAAATTAAGCGATCAAAACATAAACTTATTAATAATCCAGTGATCTTGAGTGTAATTTACCCGTAAAAAACATAAAACGTCAAATTGTCAAATGTTAAAAGAAAGTTTAAAACAAAAGCTACCGAAAGCAAAAGGGTGAAAAAGGTAGCAGACAAAACCTCCTAAAAGAAGGAAAAAGAAATCCAAAAATTCATCAAATTAGATTCTGATAAAGATATTATTATGAGTGGGACAAGTTTTTGGGTATCGGATAAGGCGCGTGTCACGGACTGCCAAGACAAAGTTCTATTTGACTGTCATGGCTACCTAGAATTTAGAACCACCACCCACCAATATTGAAAGTGAAAGACGCCTTAAAAGACACCGTCAAATAAAAGCTAAGCTTAGAGAAGGAAATTAGGGTTTATTTTTTGAGGGGTGAAGGATTGGTTGGGATTTGATTGTTTTTTCTTAGAGATGTACGCAAGTTCTATGCGAAAATCTTTCAAGGATTCTCTTAAAGTGCTTGAAGCTGATATTCAACATGCTAATACTCTGTAAGTGTGTTTGTTTTGAAAGAAAATTTCTGGGTTTGATTTTTCTTGTTTTTTAATGGTTTGGGTTCTTTTTTTTGGGAGAATTTTTGTTTGTATTTGCTTTGATTTTTGTTTGGGAATGAATGATACTGTTGATAAAACTTGAAACTCTTTTTTTTTGTTTGAATAATTATTGTGAATTCTGTATTTGTTAACTGTAACAATTTCCTATTTTTAGTTGCTCTTAGGCCTTCTATGTTTGATTCTTTGCCCTTTTTTTTCAGAAACAAAATTTGTGTGGTAAATGATTTGTAAAAAAATCTCTAGATTTTGAAATTGAGCAAATTGGTCTCTCTAAAAAATATCGGAACAATTTAGTATTGTCAAATTTGAAAATGAGCAATTGAAGACAATTAATCACAATTTTATTGTTTTCTATCAATTTGATAATGATTTAACAAATTTAGCCTGCAACATTTGTATTAATGTTGAGGTTAAATTTGTTGAATATTTTAGAATCTAGACCAAATTGACAAAACATGTTAATATTGAGAGTTAAATTTATTATTATACCAATAAAAATTATGTCTAAAAACATTAATCCCATGATTAATTGTCCTTAATTGCTCACTTTTAAAATTAACAGGGACTAAATTGTTTTAATCTTTTTGAGAGGGACAATTTTGCTCAATTTCAAAATTGAGAAAGACTAAGAGAGTTTTTTTTCCCTAAATAGTTTTTTCTTTAGCTATTTTGAAGTTTAGATAGAAGTGAACTGCTAGAAAAAAAATATAATTCTGTTTTGCAGCAGTGTGTGTTTTCACATAATTCACTATTTCAGGTAAAGTAATATTTAAACATTGTATTAGGAGTCAAATTATATTTTACCCTTTTTATTTTAAAAATAAACAAATACATTATATTTTACCCTTTTTATTTTAAAAATAAACAAATTAGTCCATGTATGTTAAATTAAAGAACAACTAATCCTTTCAGTTAAAAATTTCACCCTTTTTTACCATTAAAAACTGATGATTGATAGAATAAACAGATATGGCATGCCACGTGTACCTCGAATCAATGTACATGAACCAATTTTTAATAGTAAAAATGAATAAAATTTTAAAGAGAAAAAAGAATTGCTCATTTTTTAAGTAGAGAGGCAACATGCAATCCGGCTCCTAATACAAATGTCTCCATGATCTTTTTACCAGCATTTCACCGATATGTTTTGATCCATATTGCTTAAGATTATCATTATATTCTAATCATTCGGCTTAAACGCCGGCTCGTTGTGTTGCAGGGCATCGGATTTTCCGAGGGAATATGATGGTGCATGTCTTCAAATGAGGATGTCATATAGTCCGGCTGCGCACCTCTTCTTATTTTTGGTGCAGTGGACTGATTTTCACCTTGCAGGAGCCCTTGGATTGTTAAGAATACTAATTTACAAGGTTATAATTTGTTACTTTACGTTAGCTCATAGTTTTTTAGGGTGAAGATCGGTTGATTTTGTCACCATATATCACGTTCTGCAGGTTTATGTGGATGGAACTACCACGATGTCTACACATGAAAGGAAAGCAAGCATCCGAGAATTCTACAGTATCTTTCTCCATCTGAGTTTTTTGCTGTTTGGTGAATGTGTAGAACTTAAGGGTGTAAATGAGATACTGGTGCTCGCAAGCTACTCGAGTTCGACTTGAAAAAATTCGAACTTGATTTGGTAATTATCGAGCTGAGCTCGAGTAGCTCAAGATGTTGATTGAGCTGAATTCAAGCTTAGTAATACTTGACTCGAAAGGCTCTCAAGCCTTATCGTGCTTTTCATATTTTTATACTATTAAATTACGTTATTGCCTTTGATACATATGATTAGCCTTAAGCTTAATTGTCGAGCCAAGTTCGAGCTTGAGTACAAAAATTGGTAAACGAGCTGAATATCGAGCTCGGCTCGGCTCGATTACACCCCTAGTAGAACTAATGCTTCCCAATTCCTATGTGTCCAGCTGTTATCTATCCCTCTTTGCTGCAACTTCCGAGTGGTGTCACTGATAGTGAAGATAAACAACAGAAAGCGGCATGCGTGGAAAGGTATCGTAGAAGAGAAGATGAAGAGTATAAGCAGCTTACCGATATTGATTTCGAAAGAGAAGAAGAATGTGGAATATGCATGGAAACAAACAGTAAAATGTTACTACCGAACTGTAATCACACCATGTGCTTGAAATGTTATCGTGAATGGTATTCTTCCTCTTCCATGCCTTTAATCCTCTTATTTCATTCCACTTCTTACATTCTGTCTGCTCATAATTCATAATTCATCCAACCATGCCGACATCCTCTTAAGTCCTCATGTTTTGACATTAAAAGTGTTGATTTTTTGTTGTGATATGGCATGCAGAATGGAGAATATGATGTTTCCTTTACATTTTCTTAAAGAAGGAACCGTACATGTCTCCTGTAATCCATATAGCTTTTGAGTAATTGAAATGTATTTGGGCCTTCTGTCGAGTTTCTTGACTTCACTATCATGCTTGTTTTCAAACTGTATCCTCCATCTAGGAATCGGGTTTGAAAAACTGTTGATGTCATCGTTTAGTTAAGGTGTCTTCGGTTTAAGCAAATCACTTTACCACATAATGGTAAAGCAAAACTTGTACCTCACCGTTCACAGTTCAAATAGACAAGGACTGCTGACCAGTATGGCTAGTATTCTAGAACAATAACCCGGTAAATGTTCTCAGTTTATCCGGTGTTTAGTGACTGTCAATGGATAGATTACTTGCAGGTTGCCTTAAACTCGGTTTATAGTTTCCCGTTTAGCTAATTCTTGAATAACAATCTGTTTCAACGAATTGCAGGCGGTCAAGATCACAGTCGTGCCCTTTCTGTCGTGATAGTCTCAAAAGAGTTAACTCGGGGGATCTTTGGG
Source organism: Gossypioides kirkii (assembly GCA_005610355.1). Taxonomy (NCBI): domain Eukaryota; kingdom Viridiplantae; phylum Streptophyta; class Magnoliopsida; order Malvales; family Malvaceae; genus Gossypioides; species Gossypioides kirkii. Next base: position 45,488,195 of record CP032252.1, on the reverse strand, counting down.
TATATACAGACAGCCGGGATATAATCGACATGGCCACAGTGACAAGGGAGAATCTTAGAAGGCTTTTCATGTACATAGATAAGTTACCACTTATTATCCCTGATACCATTTTTGATACTTATGATTCTCACTTAAAGTGATTAAATATAGTCTAAAACATCAGCTCCATGATCAGAGCATTTCCGGTAAAAGTACTATGGAAGCCTTTGTACTAGAAGTCAGATTCTGTTTTGCTCCCTTTACTCAAAAAATGGGCAAATTAGTCCCTGTACATTAGATAAAAGAGCAAATTGATCATTTCCCTTAAAAACTAGCATGGCTAATGAAATAATCAAATAGTAACACGTGACGTGTCATGTGTACGTCATGCTGATGTACAAGGTTCAGTTTTGAAATTTTTAACAAAAAAATCAGTTTGCTTTTTGATTTAACGTATAGGGACTAATTTGCTCATTTTTTTTGAGTAGAGGAGGCAAAATGCAATCCTACTTCTAGTACAGAAGGCTCCATGGTACTTTTACTGAGGATTTCCTTATCGTATTTTCTTGATTACATAAGGACCGAATCGCTCAATTTGGCAAATTTAGCTAATGTAGTATATGCAATGCCTTTATTCCCACTTCTCACCATAGGCGAAAAGACCATGCCCGAGTTATTGTGGGCTGTTGCTGAAGTTGAGGTATATATAGTTCATGTAGGATCCACAAAGAAAAACTGTATTTAGTACATTTTGTACATGCTTGTATAGCCTTTTATGTTTGATGATTAAATATAATAAAATCCTTCTGCCAAAACCATATGCTGTCTTGTTTGATTCTTAGTTCTGTTTCTTTTGAGCTTCTTGTTCTTTTGAGGTTTGCAGATTCATGAAAATGAAATGAATAATACTGAAACACAGTGGCGGATCTAGAATTTAGGGCAGGGGTGAAATAAAAAAAAATTTAGGGGCAGAATTAAAATATATATTTTTATGATAGTAAAAATGTAATTTCGTCATTTTAATAGTTTATATCTTTATAATTTTTGAGGAGTTAAAAATTAATTTAATTTTTTTATCATTTTTGAAGGATTAAAGTGTAATTTTATCATTATTAATTTAAAATTTTGTAAATTATAAAATATCTAAATGAAAAACTTCCTATTTTATCATTACCAAGTACTAATAGTTATATTAACCCTAACTGGAAAAAAAAAAAAAAAACGTTTCAAAGGAATATGCTCAACAACTTGAAAAATCTGTGGTAGTGTTTTAAAGAAGGTTGAATTCTGTTATTAGTTCTTGTATTTTGTAAAAGTTTTGAATTTAGTCTGTGTACTTTAACTTTGTCATTTTTAATCTCTGTATTTTTCAAATTTTAGAATTTCAATATTCACCAAATGATATATGTTAAATTCATTTAATTAAGTTATGCTATTTGCAAAATGTGATGTGTTAAACATATTGTCATGTGTGCAATGTTGTGTTAGTTGTTATTTTAACATATTACTCATTAAAAATTTAGTTAATAGATTAATTATTATCATTTGAGTTAAGATCGAAACTTTAAAATTTGAAAAGTAAAGAGACTTAAAATGATCCAATTGAAAAATATAGATTAAATCTACAAATGTATGTATAGTACAAGACTAATCATTGAATTTAGCCAAACAGATTTAACAACATTTATTTGGTTGAGGACTTAAATTTCGAATTTTGAGAAATATAAAGACTGAAATTAATCAAATTATAGATATTAAATCCACAACTTTTACAAAGTATAAGTACTAATAACAAAATTTAGCCTTTAAAGAATATGCTGAACAAAGAACAACAAACATGTTGCAATATTGTGTCAAATTGATGTTTGATCACATGGCTTGTCCATTGTTTTTTCCTTTCCACTGTTTTGGAAAACAGCCTGGCTTGTAGTAATACTATGGTTAAAATGTGTTACAAGTTCTTGTACTTTTCAAAGATTAGGATTTTAGTCTCTATATTTTTATTTTATAGAATTTACTCTATTTACTTTTTAAATTTCAAAATTAAAGTCCAACTATTAAACACTATTAATATTTTTTGTTAAATTCACCTTAATTTCAAAGCCATTTTTAATTACATAGTTACCATGTGAGTGTTTTTTAATTAAAAAATGTTACAACAATATATTTAACAAGATTAACAGTTGGATTTAAATTTTGAAATTTGAAAAATAGAGGAATCAAATTTCCTAAAATAGAAATACAAGGACTAAATTTCTAATTTTTGAAAAGTTCAAATCTATGAACCTAAATCACTCAAAAAGTTTTTTGGTTTTCTTGTACAGTATAGAACATTTTAAATTGATCCAAAGAATTCGAATCCGAAATGTTTCAGCTTGAACTTGTTTAAATCCGAAACGATGATTGTGAAAAAATCCAATAGGACCAAAAAGTAATTTCCTTTAATCCAATAGGATCAAAAAGTAATATTCATGATAATAATTTCTTTATAGAAAAAATAATTGTCACAACGCTCAAACATATATGTTGTCCGGATATTTTAGGGAAAGCAGAAACCACTGGAAAGCATTAAAGTAAATCAAAATAAAAAGGTTTAATATTATTTTGTACCTAAATTTTACAAAAAATTCAATTTGGTATATGTTTTTTTTCCAAATTGGTACTTAAATCTGGCTTCAATATTTAATTTAGTGCATAAATGTTTCCAATTTGATACTTGAGTTAGGTTTATTTGATATTTAGATTTTTTTTCATGGTTCTAAAAATTGGATCAGTGGTCAAACCAATTTGACTACCAATTCGATTCAATTAAATAAACTATTAAAAATTCATAAAAATAGAAAAATTATAAAATTATAAAATTGATTCAACTAAATTTTTTTATCTCGATTCAATTGATTTCGAGCGGTTCACTTAAAAATTAGTTCAACCAAAATGGTATATCAATCGGTTCTTGATCCGATCAGTTCGATCGCTCAGTCCGATCCAATTCCAATAATAATTTTTTTTGTCTCATTAAATATTTAAATCCTTTTACTAAAGCACATATGTCAAATATTTATTGAACTGTGGTTTATACACCAAATTAAACATCAAAAACATAAAAAAAAATAGGAAAACCAAATTTAAGTATCAAATAACATATTAACCCAAATAAGAAAAAGTCTCAAAATACATGCAGGATATTTTTAAACCGTGAAAGAGTGAAGACCGTTCAATTGATAATACACGTAAAAAACTCCTTTAAAAAAAAAAAAGTTCCCTTCTTTTAGGGCGGTTTTTTTTATATATTATCATACACAGAAAACGGAAGGCACAAACTTCATATTGAAAAAAACAGATACGAGAAGAAGGAAAAGAGGGAAAAAAGAGAGGAAGGAAACATAAAGGGATTTGGACTTTGGAGGGAAAAAAACAGAGAAAAAAATGGGGAAAGGAGGGGATAAGAGAATGGAAGAGAAAGATGAAGGATTAGCAATGGCGAATGATTTCTTTTGGTCATATACAGATGAACCTCATGCTTCAAGGAGACGTCAGATCCTCTCTAAATACCCTCAAATTAAAGAGCTTTTTGGTCCAGATCCCTTTGCTTTCCTTAAGGTATATTTGTTAATATCCTTCAAAAAATCTTGAATCTCATTCTTCAAATTTTTTTACTGATTTTTTTAGATCCCAAGCAATGTAGCTGGTTAATTGTATTGGATTTTGATTTTTTTTTTTTAACTTTGTTTTGTTCATATTTACTTAAACGGAGATCTGGGTCTTGGATTTTTTTCTGTTTTGATTCTGGTTCTGATATATTTTTCTCTCTGTTTTGTTCATTAATTCAATGGAGATCTGGGGTTTTAGAAAAAGTCGCTATTCAATTTTTACTAGGAATATTTTAAAAAAAATTATCAAACCTTGAAACCGTAGCATTTTGCTTCAGCTATGGACTGCCATATACTTGTCTTTTTTTTCATCTCATTATTCAATTCTTTTCCCTGTTTTGTTCATACTTAAATGGAAATCTGGGTTTTTTTTTTCATTTTCCTGTTTTGGGATTTAAAAAAAAGGTCATCTTTTGATTCACATTGATTGGAATTAAGCTCTCTCATGAACTTTGGCACTTCTACCATGAGCTCATGAACTTTAGTCTTTAGTTGCAGTTTTCATCAAAACCCAAAATTAGGAATTTAGTTTCTATACTTGTATTTTTAGAAATTTAGTCTTATTTTTTAGATTTCAAAATTCAGGATAAACTATTAACACTGTTAATAATTTTTTGTTAAATTTGTTGCTCTTACATTTTGAAATAAGAATACCACTCACTTGGTAGTCATGTAATTAAAAAATGTTATAATTTACTTGAATTTAACAAAAAAATTGTAACAGTATTAACACTAGTGTCTGAATTTTGAAATCTGAAAAGTAGAGGGACTAAATTCCTTGAAATGCAAGTATGGAGACTAAATTCCTAATTTTTGAAAAGTATAGGGACTATAGGCATATTTTAACCGTATTTTTATTTTTGCTTGGAACTTTGAAATGATAGACCCATTTGAAATGAATTATATATAAATGAATATAAAGATTAAACCTTGAAACTTTATGCATTTTGCAGATTGGTGTGGTTGTTTTGATTCAACTATTGACTGCCACTGTCCTCCATGATGCTAGTTGGCTAAAGATATTGATAATTGCTTATTTCTTTGGCTCATTCCTCAACCACAATCTCTTCTTAGCCATCCATGAACTTAGCCACAACCTTGCCTTCTCAACTCCGATGTACAACTGTTGGCTCGGGATATTCGCTAACCTCCCTATTGGTGTACCTATGTCCGTCACTTTCCAAAAGTATCACCTCGAACATCATCGTTTCCAAGGGGTAGACGGCATTGATATGGATGTTCCAAGCTACGTCGAAGCCCATTTCGTGACCAATGCTTTCTCAAAATCCATATGGGTTATCTTCCAACTCTTCTTCTATGCGCTCCGACCTTTGTTTCTCAAACCGAAACCCCCTGGTTGTTGGGAGTTCATAAACTTACTCGTTCAGCTCGCCCTTGATGCGACCATGGTTTACTTTCACGGGTGGAAATCTTTCGCTTATTTGATCCTTTCGACATTCGTCGGTGGTGGAATGCACCCGATGGCAGGCCATTTTATCTCCGAACATTATGTGTTTAAACCCGAACAAGAGACATATTCTTATTATGGTCCTCTTAATCTTTTGACATGGAGTGTTGGCTATCACAATGAACATCATGATTTCCCTAGGATCCCTGGGTATAAGCTACATAAGGTGAAAGAAATCGCACCCGAGTATTATGAAGGCTTGGAATCGTATAAATCATGGAGCCAAGTTATTTACATGTATATCATGGATCGAACCGTCGGACCGTTTAGCCGAATGAAGAGGAAGATCTCGAAAAAGTCCGAATAGGTGATGTGTTTTTCCCCCTCCCCATTTGGGATCTTTTTGTTTTCTGTTTTGCCTTTCTTTGTTTCATTATGGGGTTTACTTGCAATTTAAGGCTCAAATATTGTTTTGTAAACATTTGAGGTGTTAAGATTCTATTATGTAGTTTTTAGATGACTGACTAAGTTTATTCATTGATTAATCTTTTAAATGCTTATTGTTTTCATTCATAATATTATCTTTGAACATTTTATGTTTGGTTATTTTCAAGGTTAGTCTCTGTACTTTGACAAAATTTGCGATTTTGTCCCTGTACTTAAAAGGGTTAGACTTAAGTCTGGCCTTTTCTATTTAGAAATCCCAATCCTACCACTGAAATTGTAAGTATTTTTCATCAAAAATTTATCAATTTGGTATGTTGGTATCCATGTGATGTGGCATATGATTAATGAAAATTAAGTATTTTGAACTTTTAAAGTACAGGGGCTAATTACATATTTTAGCCTATTTTCTATTTCACTTGCCTATATAACAGGATAGTTTCTTACCTTAAAATCCGTCAACAAATTAACAGGTTTTCATTAACATAACCAGGTTTTAATTATGCATATAAAATAAGAACAATAGTAAAAAAAGTACCTATAATACAAATTATTATCACCTTGAAAACGGAAAAGCGACAGTAATTTACGGATTTAACCTTTTTAACTCAGTGCTGAAACTTGTTTTCTGGTATGAGCATCAAGGATACATAGCTTGGTTGTGGTTTTTCATGGTGAGCTCTCTGCTTTTATTTGTGAATGATGAAAATTTGGCAACACCCTTGTTCATCTGGTTTTTTTACTTGTTCATCTGCTTAATGATAAATCAATAATATTAAATAAAAATAAAAAACAAAAAAGTAAATAAAGGTGAAAGTACGATGAAGGCTCCTATAGTGAGAACCAGATTGAATTTTACTCATCTACTAAAAAAATAGGTAAATTAATTTTTGTAGGTTAGATCAAAGAGTAAATTGGTCTTTTTGTTAAAAATTTCATCTATTTTTACGATTAAAAGCTGTTCTTCTATCAGCACGACGTACACGTGACACACTACATGTTACTATCTGGTTATTCCGTCAAGTACACCAATTTTTAATAGTACATGTAGATGAGTTTTTTAACTGAAATGATTAATTTGTCTTTGATCTAATGTATATGGATTAGTTTGCACATTTTTTAAATAAAAAGGGTAAAATGTAATATGACTCCTAATAAAGGGATTTCTATGATAAAATAAAAAATAAAAAGTAGGAAAAGGGTTACTTACATTCCAAGCTTCATTCTTATTGGCAAAAGGAGGGTCTACAATAACATAAGCAGGTTGTTGAGGATGGTTACTTATTAAAGGAAGCCTAGCTTGATTGAATTCTTCGTCACTATCATAGTTTGAGCATTGGTTAGGGCTACAAGCTCTCAATGCCATAGCCGAAAGTAGTGAAAGTCCCTGTGAAAACGAGGGTCGGAAACTTAACCAATAAACATCCTTTCGTTCAAGAAACTTGCAGATGAAGTTACCTGTCCTAAGAAAATAATGAAGCCAATCCATTCGAAGATGTCAATATTGGACTCAACAAATTCTTTGAAATCATGGAACCTTCCTGTTGGATCTTCAGGCAAATCCTGGTATCATATCAACCAGTGATAAGAAATTGAAACTAAAATGCTTTGAAATGAAAAGAGATTGAAATGAAACATTTCGAGGGGAGGTTGAACTTGCTCTAGCGGGAGAAGTTTTCGAAGTATCGTCGAGAGCTGAAGGACCTTTCAACAATGATTGGTATTGTCCCAAGTTGTTTGTGCTTAGTTTTATCTCAAGGTTTGTCTCTTAACTCTACAGCGAGCCTCAAGGGATTCATGGAGTGAGAGTGCCTCACCCACCAAGGAAATGTGAGCATTTGCCCTTGGCGGGGATGAAGGCAAAGGGGAAGACACGTAATGGCCTTGCCTCCCCCCCCCCCCCCAATGGTAGGTTTCTCTTTTAATCCCTTAAATCTTTATCAAATTACATATTAATATAATGGTAAAATTCCACTTAAACCCCAATAATTTATGACTCATGTATGTACATAACGGAAAATGCTCAAATTTCCTTGATGGGTGAGACGCTCTCACTCTGTGAACCCCTCAAGGCTTTTCGCGAAGTCAGAAGATAAAACCCGGGAACAAACTGAACACAAACACCCTAGGCACAATTCCGACCACTGTTAAGGGATCCGTCAACTCTCAACAAACGACACTTTGAAGACTTCTCCCAAAACAAGTCCAGCCTCCCTTCCACAACATAAATAGAGGAAAAAAGTCTCATATACCTTTTCCCATTCAGAATTCAAGAGCACATCAGCTGCAATTCCAGTTTCTACCAATAAAAGCACTGATATAATCACCATGTACTTTTTTGCTACCATTAAAGAAGCAACAAATACATTGCTTGGAAAAGAAATTTTCAAACTCAAACAAAAGCATACAGAATGAAAAACAAAAAAAAAAGGGATACACAGAAAAGGCAAAATCCATTTGCAGTATCAGCAGCAATATGGCCTAAGCATGTTAATAGGCATAAGGTGATGCCTGTGCCCAGAAAAGTATATATGAACCTGCACTTGTTTTTTGTAATTAGCTGAAAAAAAAACTGATAAAATTAGCTGAAAAATGATTTTCTGTATATAAATAAATACATTACCATGGAGCAGTAGAATTGAAATCATCAAATGAAGAGCCTCCCATGTCTCTTTGCCAAACTCTTACCATCCAAAAACCATATAAAATCATAGCAATACCCACCATTGCCATTATCAGGTTCACACATTTCAAAACTGACTGTAAGCAAGATTTTATGATTCTTGCCATTATGAGAAAGAAAACCCCAGAGCTGATTTTTTTTCTATGATCACTAATCTCAAAGATCAACAAGAAGCTACTTTGGGGGTATCTTAGATAAACACTATGGAATTTGGGAATATAGGACAAGGAGAAATTGGTGTGGCAATTTGGTAATGGCTTATCAATCAAAGAAACAGTGACATTTTTTTTTTGGTTTTCATATTGGTATTTACATAGAAGAAATTATTTTCTTTAAGTAACATTTGTTGTCCAAAAGCATAATCTTTGAGATCTAAATACATAAACTAAGCATAATCTAAGTAATGATATTATTTATATATGTCCAAAAGCTATACTTGTTTATACCTTTGAGATCTAAATACATAAAACTTTTCAGTTTTCTACAGGAAGCATGCGGGGGTGAATGGCCAAATCCATTGACAAAAAAAAGTTATGATGGAATGTATGATTGAGAGATGAGAGAGAGAGAGGGGAAATTTCTGGGAAGCTATCTGTTTGTTTTATTGTTGCTTGGCTTTTTACATTTTGTCACACTATCAAACAATGACACTTTCCATCTTTTAAATTTACATAATAAGAATAATTATTTGGCTTCCTTAGCAATTAAGTTGTTGTGGTGTAGTGGTTATCACGTTAGTCTTATACACTAAAGGTCACCAGTTCGGTCCTGGGCAGCAGCAAAATTGTGATTTTCTCAGATTATGCTTTTTTTTTTTTGTTCAACCACGAAGATTCCAGTAATAGGAATGGTTACACAAAAGCCGAACAAAATTAGGGTCTTAAGCCCAAGCCTAACATACAGAGGCTGAAGTTCATACAATGACTCCTAGTAAACTTGAGTCAAATTGGGAGAGGAAGCCTTGTGTACCATCATCGAAGATACCATATCTGATACAACACTTGATCCGAAAACCCTACTACAACGAAAAAAACGAACTAGCAAATTACAAACAACCCGAAAAACAAATCCATTAGTGAGTTTCAATCACTAGAAGCACTGTGAATTGGTAGGTTGTTTTCAATAAAAGATCTCAACGTAGACAAGACACGACGCCACGAACTCGAGAAAGCAAGCCTTTATTAGATTGATAAAAACAAGCCATCAAAGGCTCAAACACGAGCCATAGGAAGCTCAGCACAAGCCCTAAGGCCGGTTTTGCTCTCATTGTGTGGGCATTGATATAGTTTCCAACATACGTTCCAAAATTCATTAGCTGTTTACTCGGTAAGTGTAAAATTACACAAATAAATAAAAATAGAAAACTGAGAACCTTGGGTATAAAAGATTGTCTTCAAATATTGCTTTCTTTCATTAAATATACTAAAATTGATTTGGATAATATAAAACTATTGACAGGTGCTTTTGTTGAAAATCTCCATAGCAGATACAATGCCAGGGTGCAGTGACGAATAAAGGATCCATTCAACCTTTGATATTAAAGCTTCAAAAATAAATGAGCTGTTCTTTTCCCCCAATCCTAATTTATTTAGGTTGAGAGCCTCCAATAAAAAAGGAAATTTTCGTACAAGGTCCCTGAACCCTTTTTCCCTACCAAAACTTCGAACAATCTCATTTGGCTGGTGTCATCGAGAGATTGGATGCTATATATGTACTAAGTATACGACCTACTTGTTTTGACCACGAAGATGCTCGCGCATAAGCATATGAATCTCTGCCTTGACAACCATACGCATTTTCTTAGCATCTTCCCATAGTAAACCACTATGCATACGAGCAAAGTCGGAAGCAGCCTCAAAGACATCCTGTTCAATAGAGAAAGACGTTAACTCCAAGATGTGATAACATAATGTTCAGAGATAAAAGAAATATATCACTCAGATCAAGAGGCTCAATATTACCCTTGAAGGAAATTCATCGTAAAAATGAGCTGGAGTCATCTCAACTCTATTCAAATCAGTTTCCCACAATCTTATCTGCAACAAAAGTGCAACTACATGAACATTCCTAGAGTAATCTACTTTCGAACTGAAAAGAGCAAATGCTCGATATGCTTCCCTTGAAGCAGGGATGTATAAGTTTAAATGAATTAGTCATGTAATAGAGCCAAAGTATTTAAGCAGATTAAGTATTCAACCTGATCTGTGACATTTTCAGGTACCGATGGTAATTTCTCAGCAACTCGAGGATGTGCATTCTGCTGAAGGAATGTAACTATCTGTATTCAGGAGTTACAAGGAGCCGATTAGACTATGTTGGATAAATTAAGTTGCTACTTTTTTTCAATTGTGTGATTTTTTGCATGTCTAGATCCTTCAATTTGGGATATCAAAGAGCAAATAGAAATGGATGCTAACCTGCTCCGCGGTAATGCCATTTTCAAAAGCATTATAGAGGCTTTCTTTTGTTATTGCACCAACTATGAGGTTTGGAAGTTGATACTCTACCCTATAAATGTGAGCACATTATCGTTTTAGTGAAGAATTCAATAGTTAGTATACCAGTAATAAAGCTGAGAATCTTAGAACAAGTCGTTGAAAGTGGTTGGCTATATATGTGAATCAGCAGATTGAAGGTAAATTCAAGAGCCTTTTTGAAGTGGGTAGATAAAGAAGTCGAGAGCTAGAATCAGAAAAGAGATATTATTAATCGGCTATTCTTTCAATCAAGCAGAAACAGACCCTTTTTTACTTGCTAAAAATGTATTACTACATTTCTAACTTCTCTGGACTCCCCTAATAGCATTAAATCAATTTGGATACTTTTTTTTTAATGGTATCTGCTTTTGACACTGGGTGATTTTCATTTTCCCTGGAACCACTCTGGAAAATGATATCCAAAGTTATAAAATGGGAAGTTCATTGAGGATTCACTGCTTCATACCTTGCAAATAGACGTAAAATTTCACAGTGCAACTTAGATGATGAGTATGCGTACATCCTAAAGTTAGTTTCCACAACAACAAATCCCTGAAGTAATATAGCAAAAGAACTGCATGAGTAAAGTGTAACACAGCTAGGGAAAACAATGATAACGGTTAATACATCAGAAGCCATGTAGTCACACAACTAACTTAATTAGCCATACCTGTTTTCTTGATGATGAATCTGTTAAGCTCACTGAAAGATTGGTGGCTAATTTAGTAGGAATAAACCAACTCTCTTTCCTACCCTGAACATATGCAAATACCATAAAACCATCATAAAGCATTACTTAAAACAGTTTATCTGTGTATTCCTATAAGAAAAAATAACATTAATTAGGACAACCTTCTGAAGTTTGACCAATCCCAAGTCTGCAAGGTCCTTGATCATAGTTGTCTGGTCATCAGTCAGTGTATCTAAACAATATGCCTATAACAAGACAAAGCAAATTTATAGAAAATGTCCAACAAATTGTTCACAGAAGTTAAATCTAAAGAACCTCAAGAAAAGAAAGCATTACCAAAAGGGAGTAAGAGTCTATGCAAAAAACAAATTACAACAAAAGTTTTTTTTTAAAGATTAATAATGTAGATACTTGCTAAGAAAACATGGATTAAACAAATATCAAGCATAGGCTTCTTCCAAAAAAAAAAAAAATTCTATGAACAATCATAGATCAAGGGAAAAGTTATAAATGAAAATGGCATACCTCACCAGGGGTATGAAAACTAAGTTCTAGCAAAAAAGCAATTAAGTCTGCTTGATCTACACCTTGCTCCTGCACCAAAACATGAAAGTCAAAGCATAAGATACAAAGGCACATTACAAAATGAAAGAAAAATAGTTGCATCAATGTCTTCCAATTCAACTAAAGAGGCCAAGACAAGGAGCCAATTTCTCTTTTTCCTTCATTAAGCTGATCAAAATATGGATCCATCAATCCACAAACAACTATACAACCAAAAGTCCCATATAGGGATGGCACCTTTTTCCCTTGAACTAAAAATAGCTGCTAATGCACAAGCACACAAGTATACACAAGCTATTACTTTAGTGCATGCACACAGTCAAACCCCCTACAGTACATTCACATTTAAGAGGATAATATATACTAATAAACCAATACCAAATAAAACTTTACAATAAATCCATGCCAATCGCCCCTTCAAGAACTTAACAACAGTATAACACAATAGACAAACAAGTTCCAAGCAGCACACAATGATTATTTCATGAAATATACCTCTGAATTGGAGATATACTCTCTGATAATATACCAAAGCTGAGCATTTGTATCCATCAACTGTAAATTACACAGATGAGAAGTAATTTTAGGTGACAGACAACCAGAAACGAGGCAAAAGGGCCATGAGTTTCATGATGCACACCAAGAATTGGAAACCACTCTCAGTTAATCTTGGAGCTTCTTTATCTCTGTAGAAACAGACATAAAGACATCATGACACCAATCATGAGATATAGAACCCTCAATATCTATCGCATAAAAGAAATGAAGCTAAAGTTCATGGCAGGATATAGCACCTCTGACGCAAAAGACCACGCTGAAAAATTCTCATCATGGAAGAGCTGAAGCTCGTTGATTTTTCAGCTTGTCCTGAACTTATAAGTTGCAGCAAGAAACACTGCTTAACAAAGCTGAAGTAAGAAGCAGCTCAAACATTAAAACTAAACAGTTGAGCAAATTCAAAACTAATTGCATACTTCCGCATCAGATGCACTACCATTAAGAACATAAATTATGCCAATGAAACGATGAAAAAAACAGGTGAAAGTCACACCTCCCATTGTTCATGTGCATAGGCATCGAGCTCCTCTGAAGTTGGAAGCCTTGCAGTAACACTTTGAGGCATTGGTTCTCTTGGCAAAATCCCACTGCAAAGTATAATCCTTTATATAAATACTACAACAATAACACGACATAAGGAATCTAGTGGCATAACAAACAATTAACTACGTAAGTGATAGAATTGGCTGTAATTTAAATAATAAGAAGAATATAATTTAAACCGGAAAATTTGAGGGTTTTACAAGTATGTAAACTCGTAATACATAACAACGAGAAAATTTTAGCCCTTATATTTTGACAACTATCCTATAAACTGGGGAACAAAAAACTTACCCAGATATCATATGTTTCCGGAGATTAGTCTGAAACGTGGAATTTAACTTGTAAGTGGTTTCCTTCTTCCTGCCAAAAAGATAAAGACTGGTTAACACAGTTCATACGACCAATTTCCTATTATGCACGGTAATAAGAAAAACAGATGCAAATGAAGCAAAAAGTAGTTGCAATTGCTTACCGATCAATTACTTCAAATACTCTTAGCTGAATCAACCGATCGATTGCAACTTTGTGTTTAGATGATCCATCAGCAAGCAGCCACTCCTGCAACGACTTGGATGTTATGGGAATATCGATGTACAACATTTGTAACACGTATTTCTTCGCCAGCGGCGGCAACGACCTGCTCAATGAACGAATGCTTCGATAAATTCAGAGATTTGTTGTTTTCTTTAATGTTACGGATTAAAAGGGGGGGGGGGGGAAGACCTGAGAATGGCTTCGCAAATGAACTGATTACGATAGAGCATATCGAGCTTAATGGCGGGCAATGAAGCCACCATGTCCATGAAATTCTTGGCGATAATCTTCACCTGAGGCATTTTTCTAAAAGAAAAAAAAAAATCTTCTTTCGATTTCTAGGGTTTCGTTTTGTCTACAGATGTACAATCGAAACTCTGACTGAAACGATCCGAAAACTTGAATTCGAATGCACCATTAATACAAAGGAAAAACATTAGGGTTAAAAGTTGATTTTAAAAAATTAAATTTTACAACATACTTATTATAATTTAAAAATACGAGTAAAATTATTGGTGTAATTATATGATAATATTTATTCATATTTTTTTAATTTTTTGATAACGCACATACACCTTATACATACAGATGCTCGAACCGAGATTTTTAAGATGAATAACATCCTCTTCACTGCTGAAATTCAAAAAAAAAAAATACAAGTAAAATTTTCACTTAATTTTTATGCCACTGAATTTTATCATCAATTTTGAATTTCATTAAATTTCATTGCTCAACTTTTTACGATTTAAAAATATAATTTAATAAAAAAAAATTTAAATATTTTATTTTATTATTTAACAATAACTTAACTTATAAATATTAAATATTAGCAAATTAAATTAGAATTTCTATTTAATAAAATAAAAAAATTGAAAAATAAAAATACATATATAGTAAAAGAAAAAAATTAAGTTTGTATAATAACTTTTTTATTTATTTTTAATATTATATTAATTAACTTATAATTTTTAAATATTAAATTAAAATATAAAAAATATTAACTTTTTTCTTCTATTTATTTTAAAATAAAATTGAATAGTACAACTTAATAAAAATTCTAATTTTAGTGACAAAATTGTATCAAATAAAGGTAAAGCCACAAAATTCAATATAGAGAAAAGTATATTGATAATTTTATCGCTAGTTTATGACGGCAATAATAAATATCAAACAAAATGAAGTACATTGGTAATTTTCAATATTCACCTCATTAAATATTCAATATGATTCCACAATATCTAGTTTTGTTTAAGTAACAAATTCTCACCAATTGAAAATATCTTCTGAAAAATCTAGAGATAGTTTTGATCTATTAGTAGTGAGGATTTGGAATATCACACATTGATCAATCACAGAGAGATTCAACAACTATAAGAAATATCGATCTTTTTGGATCCTTCCTTTCTTCAAATGAAAATAGAATCACGTCGATTTTTTAAGTGCATTTTTTGGATATTCCCCAATGTCCAGACTATTCACAGAACAAGAGAAGCGAATAAATAATCATTCGCTTTCGGAATAAATCGTAGAATTTCTTAGGAATCCTAGAAGATCCATTAGTTTTTTTCTCACATAATAATTAACATATTCAAGATAATTATGTATTTACAAAATATGTCTCTAACAAACAGAGGAATACACGTTACACAATGATTTTGAATTAGAAGAGAGATTTCAAGAGATGACAGATCTGTTCATACTATCAATTACTAAGTTAGATATGGTGTATTATAAGGGATTTGTCTTTTCTATTGATCCATACGTATTGAATCAAAATTAATTATTAATTATTGAATGAAGTATTCAACTTTAGGGATGAATCGAAAAATAAATATTTATCGACTAAAATATAATGAAAAATTTATATATTAATCCAATTAAATATAATTATTATGGGTTACCTTTTTTTTTCAATTACACCGTAATAACAACGAGCGAGCAAGCTGTGGAATAATTGAGAACTCTATTAGACCAAGTTCCAACTAAAGGTGTTAATTGTCAGGTTTGGTTGAGTTTTGAGGTGTTAAAAGTAATAATATTTTTATTTAAATTTAATTATAAAATATATAAATATGAATATAAATTTATTATTTTTATATTTTTATTCATTATAAATAGTAAAACAGGTTACATGGATCTAAAATTGAAAGATATAAAATATAAACCCAACACAAAGTAGGTCAGATCATTTGACCCATGAGTAAATGATATTCGAAATTGCAAACTATTTGAGTTTAATTTGAAAAAAGTTTGAATTCTATTTGAGCTATGGAGCAGATTGAATATATATATATATATATATTATACAAGTTAACAATTACATTATAATGGAGGAAGGGGGAAAGGTTTTACAAACATCAAACCTGGGTTGATGGTCAATCAACTTAAGACTTACACAGGAGTAATAATAGAATTTAATTAAATAAATTTAACAACTACTATTTGATCAGGACTAAATTTTTAAAATTTAAAAAGTACAGGACTAAATTTGATCAAATTAAAGTATAGGTATTAAATCCACACCTTATGCAAATTAGATGGTCTAATAGCAGAAATTGACCCAATTCATTCGTAAAATCACACGTGTACCGAGATGTTGAAATCTCATTGATTTTTTTTTTCTTATCAGTGAGGAAAAAAAAAAAAAAGTGGAAGCTGGGAAGAAAGATGGACTTGCTGCATTGGAAGCTCTTTCCTCTGTTAGCGCTGCTCGCTTCTTTCCTTTTCCTTTTCTACATTCAAGATTCTTCCAAGGTTTATTCTAATTAAACTCTAATTATTAGGTGTTAATTATAATCTTAATTTTTGATTTTTGTATTTTTTTATATATTTCTTTTCTGTTTGACATTGATGAGAAAAATAAACAGATGAAACGAAGATTTTCTCAGTTCTCTGACTTTCTTTTAGATTTAGCATCTGGTTTAAGGATATCAAAACTAAGGAAATACTTTGATGAATTTCAATCTTAATAATCCTGAAAATGATTATGTGATTTTAGCTTAAGCTTTGCTTTGTTTGCTTTAAGGAATTTACTTCCATTGACTTGCTTTTCTTGCAAAGCAGTTTTGTCGTTTTAGATTATGATATCTTAAATCGATATATTGAATAAACTGAAATTATGGTTTCACATTTGACAGTCATCTCAAAGCGGTTGTAGTCTTTTTCCTCACAGTCACTATTGGATTGCAAGCAAGCGCATTGTGACACCACAAGGGATTATTTCTGGTGCTGGTATGTAAAATGACCGGTTTCACATATGAAGATTTGATAGAGTAAACATGGGAATCTAGTTCATTATGTTGATAATCAGTGTTACCACTAAACCATTTTGCTGTACTTAGTACTTCATTTTGTTTATTTGTTTTTCCGGATGCGTAAATGGACAGTTGAGATAAAGGGAGGGAATGTCGTATCAATAGTTAAGAACAAGGATTGGAGTGGCAAATTTAAACAAGTAGTTGATTATGGCAATGCGGTTGTCATGCCTGGCTTGATCGATGTGTAAGATATTAGATCTTTTTTTCTACCATTCATGCTCTTAATAATTCATTTGCAATTTGTTCATTTTCGCAACAGTAAATACCTAGCATAGCACTATTTTTGGTAGAAAGGAAAGATGAAAAAAAGGGAATGGAATGAAACTAAAAATTACTTTCTCCACCATTTCCTTCAAGTGGTAAGAGGGGAAAACACAACAGGACTGAAGGAAACTGGGTGGATTTGCATCTTTACTTTTCCTCCAATTTCAGGCCTTCCGTGAGAGGAAACCAATTATTCAGCTTAATTTAAGAAATTTATTTACAACTTTACCCGTAATCTCTTCTTTCACTTTATTTTACATCCTTAAGATCATATAGAATGAAGGAAAATTAACTTTCTTTCCTTTCCCTCCTTTTTTTCTTTCCTTACCTTTTCTGTCCCTCTGATTTCCTTTTGTCTATCAAACATAGTATAAATTCCAAGCAATAATGGAGATAGATAACTGCTTGAGCATGAAAGTAGATGCAATCAAAAGGAAAATTTATAGCGCATAAAAGTTGCTTACATTTTGTCCATGGTAGGCATGTGCATTTAGATGATCCAGGGAGGGCAGAATGGGAAGGATTTCCTTCAGGGACTAAAGCAGCTGCTGCAGGTATATTGCTTTATATGTATAAATTGTAATGAACTTGTATTAACATATGTCTCCTTAGGTAATAAATGCAAATTATAAATAATTCACCTTCTTTGAGTAAACTTTACAGTTTTCTGTGGTGGGTTTGTTTGCTACTTATTTACCAACTAAAATGTTTATGGTTGGTTTTGGTTGTTCAGATAAATATGTTTTTCCCTTATTTTCCCTTCGTGATCAACCGATATATTCATGCATTATTAGTCCTTTAGAGTTGTGCTATTGGAATTTGGAATATTTCTTTCTTTTGGTTGGCATACTGTATACACACCTTAACTTTCTATTACTGTATGTGTACAGGTGGCATTACAACATTGATTGACATGCCTCTAAATAGCTTTCCTTCCACTGTTTCAACAGAAACCTTGAAACTCAAGGTATGCCTAGTACATATCGATGACAACATAATAGATATGATATATATCATCTATTTGAACGCCATTTATTTTGACAGATTGAGGCTGCAGAGAAGAGTATTTATGTTGATGTTGGTATGTTCCATGAACTGTACCTTAATAAATCTCTATCTCAAAGACTGAAGTCTAAATAATATACCATGACCAGGCTTTTGGGGAGGTCTAGTTCCTGAAAATGCATTCAATGCAACAGCTCTGGAAGCCCTCTTAGATGCTGGTGTCCATGGTTTGAAGGTTAGCATCTAATGAAATGATTTAGTTGTATATCATTTGCATAGTTATGCCACCAAAAACATGAAGGCTGGGTCTTTGTATTTTCTTAGAAAATTATGCAACCGATAGTATTGTATGATTAATCTTAATGTCATGAATGACATTAAGTATTTCCCAACTGGTGAATACTGCTTTGGATCCTAAACCTAATGTGCATTAGGTGAGGTGAGAACTCACTGACACCATTAGAACATAATAATTCCATTCTTTTCTCCACCCCTTTTCTCCCAAGTCCTAACAAAGATATCTTGCAATAGCAGGGTTAATCATTTTTGACAAAAGAAATTTTATCTTACAACTTTTATCTTCATGCTTTGCAGTCTTTTATGTGCCCTTCAGGGATCAATGACTTTCAAATGACAGATACCAGTCATATAAAGGTTCGTTTCTGATACCCATATTGCACTCAACTGATGGTAAAGCTAGTTTTCCTTTTGAAACGTGGCATGTTTGCATTTCTGTCCACATTTCTTTTTCCATGTTCTTTAGTCTTGTGATAATGCATAAGCAATAGTCTTCTGATTAGTGTACTTTAATCAGTGTTTGAAACATTGGTGATATTTAGTCTATCTTCTGAAATTCATATCAATTTGCTACTTTAGGCAGGACTGTCTGTATTGGCCAAATACAAGAGACCTTTACTCGTACATTCCGAGATTCAATCAGTTGTCGAAAGCCACTTAGAAACTGAAGATGGTGGTGGTGATCCTCGATCGTATTCAACTTATCTTAAAACAAGGCCACCTTCTTGGTAAGTTGTATTTTCTTTTCTTTTCTTTTATTCGCTGGGAAGGACCATGTTTAAATATTTTTGTTTAGAGCTCAGTGGTTTTGTAACTGTTTTGCACAGTTTAAAAATTGTTGAATTCTGTTTATTTACATGGTTTAGATTAATCTTGATTTCCCACCCAGGGAGGAGGCAGCTATTAGAGAACTTTTGACTGTTACAAAGGACACAAGGAGCGGAGGTCCGGCAGAAGGTGCTCATCTTCATGTGGTTCATTTGTCTGATGCCAGTTCTTCCTTAGATCTTATAAAGGTATTTATACGACACAATCTCTCTGATAGAACTCCCTTGCTTGATCATAGCACAATTTTTGTGTACTGTTTCCTAGTCTTCAAACTGCCAATAAATTACTGCTTGTGATATTGCACTTTCAATGTGAACGTATCAGGAGGCGAAAAGGAGAGGTGACAGCATAACTGTTGAGACTTGCCCTCATTATCTAGCTTTTTCAGCAGAAGAAATTCCTGATGGAGATACTCGTTTCAAGTGTGCCCCACCTATCCGTGATGCAGCCAATAAAGAAAAACTATGGAATGCTTTAATGGTATTGCCAGTAACTTTTCTGGTGCAACTAGTTGACATCGATCCGGTTTCTTCAAACCATTTCTTCTCTATTTTCGCTAATGTTCCAGGAAGGAGATATTGACATGCTGAGTTCGGATCATTCGCCAACAGTCCCGGAACTTAAGCTCCTGAATGATGGTAACTTTTTGAAGGCTTGGGGCGGTATATCATCTATACAGGTTGGTAATTTTCCATTTAAAGAAAAATGATCTCGAGAAACTGTTTGGTTTCTTCCTATATAAAATTCTTATACCATGTTAGACTAACATTACTTCCTCTATATTATGCTAATTTTCGAACAAAACGCTTTATAATATCATCTCTCTGGCTTCAAGGTTGATCTCCAATGAAAACAACTTCTGTCTGATTCATATCGTTGTGCTGTTTCATCATTTCTTCTTGTCTCTCTTTGATTGTTATTTACTCTTACTTGGTACCAATTGGTGGATACTGATTAATGCCCTTTTGTATCGAGACATATGCAGTTTGTTCTTCCTGTGATATGGTCATACGGACAGAAATATGGAATAACTTTGGAACAGTTAGTTTCATGGTGGAGTGAGAGGCCTGCGAAGCTTGCCGGACAACATTCAAAGGTCAATTTTCTTATACTATCTTTTTACATATGCATTTCCATTGATCCCCCTCCCCCTTTTTCTGGTGCATTACGAATAAATAATCTGGAGATGACAACTATATTGTTTAGGGAGCCATAGCAATCGGAAACCACGCAGATGTCGTTGTTTGGGAACCTGAAGTGGAGTTTGACCTCAATGAAGATCATCCTATGTTTGTTAAAAATCCGGTACATATCCCTTTATCTCTATTATCTGGTAAAAGTACCATGGAGACCTTTCTGATGAGAGTTAGATTGCATTTTACCCTCTTTACTAAAAAAATGAGCAAATTAGTCCCTATTACATTAGATTAAAGAATAACAAGTGGTTGGGTGCAATAGTAAGGCACATTGCACTCCCAAGAAAAGAACCTAGGTTCGAACCTTGGAGATGATATTGTTGGGAGGACAGCCACGCATCCTGAACATGGACCGTAACACAGACATGAATAACATAAAAAAAAAATAAAAGACCAACCTGGTCGTTTTTTATTAAATTTTTTATCCATTTTTGTTGTTAAAAACTGATGTGGCTAATAGAATAACCAAATAGTTACACGTGGCGTACTATGTGTACCTCATTTTAACATTCAGACATCAATTTTCAATAGTAGAAATGGTTGAAATTTTTAACGAGAGCACTAGTTTGATATTTGATCTAATGTCCAAAAATTAATTTGTCTATTTTTTGAGTAGAGAGAGCAAAATGCGATCTTGCTTTTAGTACAAGGGCTTTTGGTACTTTTACCCTATTATCCCTGTCTCATATATAATTCTTGTGCTCGATTGGTTCTATTCTTAAGTCGGAGTATGTTTTCTTCCCCATCGAATGCAGAGTATATCTGCCTACATAGGCAAAAGACTGTCTGGAAAAGTGCTGGCCACTTTTGTAAGAGGGAACCTTGTTTACAAAGAAGGGAACCATGCTTTTGCTGCTTGTGGTTCTACAATCCTCGCAACATAGAATGGAAAAAAAGGGTAGCATTATTCTCATAAACATCATAACAAGCAATGAACTTTTCTCAATTTTCATGACACAAAATGAAAAATAAAACATTTAAAACACAATAATCACGAGTTGTACAATAAATTTAATACATATGTCTCCTAGTTTTTGTTTAGATTTTAAACACATTTAAGTATTTATGTTATGTTTATCTTAACATAGTTAAGATGAAAAAAAAGTGTGAATTTGAATGGACGGTGCAATACATTTAATTTTTTCTTTTTGTCTCATGTTTTAATGTCGTTACCGTATTTAATTTCTTCACCACCGCTGTTTTTACATTAAATATCACTAATTTTACGTTTCATCTCTCTTCTCACAATAATGCATTGTAGTAAAATCTTTATTCATCAGCAACTTTTACATTTATTTTTTTTAAAGGAAATGCTAATTTTTTCAAGAAAGGAAAGAAAAACATTAAATTATATAAAGAAAATATTGTGTATTACATGTGTTGGGTCAAGTCATTATTTTTTACATATTTTAACAATATAATTTTTATTTAATATTTATATATAATTAAAAATTTAAATATAAGTGACTTAATTTTTTAATATTATATTATTTTATAATATATTTAAATTTCAATTGGCATAAAATATTAATAATAAATTTAAAAACAAAAGAAGTCGGTAGTATCTATTTTTATTTTTTTAACCCTTGGACAATATGTACTGTTCGACTCTGAGTTTTTTAAGATGAATATCATTTTTTTTACCATTAAAATCACTTATTAAAATAAATCTTACTTTTATTTTAAATTACGAATTTTATATTAATTATGTTGTTACTAAATATTATAAAATATTATATAACATCAAAGATCAAATAAAAAACTATTATAAAAATGAACAAACTATGAAAATCGGTGAACATAACTTGAAAATCATAGTTGATTAAATGGAAAAGAAATATTCGATTTCATTTTTCAAAATGCATTTCATAATTACATTAATAATTATTAGCTGAATTTTAATTTATAATTTATCATAACATATAATATATACTATAACTTTTTTTAATCTGTTTATTTTTAAGAATAATTATTTAATAATATATTTAATCCGTGCATCGTTGAAAGACAAATTATATGTTTTACTAAAGTCATTTTCCGAGATTAATTACGTATCACTTAAAAAATGCCGAGGTGGCGCGCAGCGGGGAACGTTTGGTACGGGTTTAAAAAAAGAAATGGATAAGGAAAAACCCATCCAACTGAAATCTAAATAATCTTCATGCAACTCTCCACTCATTTCCTTTCCTTCCAAAACCCTCCGTCTCTCTCGTACCGCCACCGTCTCCGCCACCACTATCTCTCAACCAGGCCCTTTCGGCACAAGCTCATCTGCTCGCTCGCCGACTTATGCGATCAACGCTCATCTGAACTCGTCACCACTCTCCAGAGCGAAACCCTAAAAACCTTAGAATGGCCTACCCTTTGCAATTACCTTTCTCCCTTCACATCTACTTCCATGGCCTTCTCCCTCACCAAAACCGCCGCAATTCCCATCGGTCAATCGCGGGAAGAGTCCCAGAAGCTTCTCGACCAAACCACTTCCGCTTTGCACGCCGTGGAGGCCTTGAAGTCGGAACCATTGGATCTCTCTGTAATCGAAGACGTCTCGGAGATCCTTCATTCCGCGGCTTCAGGACAGGTGCTAACAGTAAGGGAGCTTTGCAGAGTTCGTAGGATGCTCGGTGCCGCGAGAGCTGTCTCGGAGAAGTTGGCAGCTATCGCTAAAGGTGGTTCTTTGGAGAGGTATGATAAATTTCTTTTCAATTTTCTCTTTCTTTTTTGACACAAATTTAATCTGCGTTAAAAAAACTGTTAATAGTTTGTAATGACTTATGATTATATATTAGAAACGGTTGGAGTTAAGAGTTTTCGTATTGGTCTTACTGTCCGTACAATGGATTAGTGATAACTGATAAATACACATATAACACTGAGGAGCAACATGTCTAAAAGATTTGTAGTTTCTTTCAAGGCGTGTCTTAATGAGTGTCAAAGCTTCAAGTTGAAAGGATTATCTTTATACGTAGCAAGAAAAAGGTCAGTTACAGTGATGAATGCTTTGATTCTTTTCACAGGTCCAGAAATTGATTTTATGTTTCTTTAAGAATTCGAGCTTTTGATCTTAACAGAGTTTGGTTTTCATATTTTGCTTTCCCTAGTGTAGGTACCTCAGACTTTTAGTATCTTAGTTTAAAATGATTTTGGTGTGAGCAACTTTATTTGAAGTGTCTCTGAAAGGTTCTTATTTTTGTTTGATTCAATTGGGAGAGGGCAGTCTGTCATATGATATCTTGTCTTAGTAAGGGTCTAATATTGTTTTTGAGGTACTATAGATCCAACTCTGCACTTCTTGTTTCCTGTTTACTTTTATGACATTAAATATATAACCTGACTGTATGAATGTTAAATTTAGTTTTATAGAATCTAATTCATATTATTGAATTTTTTGCCAGGTACACTCCATTACTTGAAATACTTCAAGGTTGCAATTTTCAGTTGCAGTTGGAGCGAAAGATAGGATTTTGCATAGACTGCAGCCTTTCAACTATCCTTGGTAGAGCAAGTGAAGAATTGGAGCTTATTAGAGAAGAAAGGAAGAGGAACATGGAAAATCTGGATTCTCTGTTGAAAGAAGTATCAGTTAGTATATTTCAGGCTGGAGGCGTTGATAAACCTTTAATAACCAGGAGGCGGTCAAGGATGTGTATGGGTGTCAAGGCTACTCATAAATATCTACTTCCAGGTGGTGTGGTTCTAAATGTTAGCAGTTCCGGCGCAACATACTTTATGGAGCCCAAAGAAGCAGTAGAGTTGAACAACATGGAAGTAAAGCTTTCAAATTCTGAAAAAGCTGAAGAAATGGCTACCCTAAGCCTGCTTACATCTGAAATAGCAGAATCAGAAGCTGAGATAAAGTATTTGTTGGATAGACTTATAGAAGTTGATCTTGCTTTTGCTAGAGCTGCATATGCTCAGTGGGTGAATGGTGTCTGTCCAATTTTAAGTTCAAAGGAATCTGAAATGTTAATTTCCAATGGAAAGGATAATGCTTTGTCAATAGATATTGAAGGGATGCAACATCCACTTCTCCTTGGGTCTTTTCTAAGTAATTCCACAGATTTTATCACATCCAACTCTATGGGTCCATCTGTTTTGGGCAATAAACGTGATGAAATTACTCCTATAAAGTCTTCAAAAGGTGTATCCAACTTTCCTGTTCCTATAGATATTAAAGTTCAATGTGGAACGAGGGTGGTCATTATTTCAGGACCCAATACAGGAGGTAAAACTGCTTCAATGAAAACTTTGGGATTGGCATCTATTATGTCGAAGGCGGGCATGTATTTGCCTGCTAAGAAGCAGCCAAGACTTCCATGGTTTGATCTTGTTCTTGCAGATATCGGGGACAGCCAGGTAGTGGTTTTACCTTTTTTTATGAGTAATAAATTCTCATTGCCTTATTAGCTTTTTTCCTGACTCTTCTTTTATGATTGAAGTCTTTGGAACAAAGTCTTTCAACATTTAGCGGGCATATATCACAAATTTGTGAGATCTTGGAAGTAGCCTCAAAAGAATCACTTGTCCTCATTGACGAAATTGGTAGTGGAACTGATCCTTCAGAAGGTGTGGCTCTATCCACCAGTATCTTACAATATCTAAAGAATCGCGTTAATTTAGCTTTTGTGACAACTCATTATGCGGATTTAAGTCGCCTTAAGGAAATGGACCATCGGTATGAGAATGCAGCCATGGAATTTTCTTTGGAGACCTTACAACCCACTTACCAGATACTCTGGGGTAGAACTGGTGATTCCAATGCATTGACTATTGCTAAATCAATTGGTTTTGATGGAAATATAATTGAACGAGCAAAGATGTGGGTTGAGAGTCTAAAGCCAGAAAAACAGCAGGAGCGCAAAGGTTTGCTGCAACAATCGCTAATGGAGGAAAGGAACAGATTGGAAGTTCAGTTCAAAAGAGCTGAATCTCTTCATGCAGAAATTATGAAACTTTATCATGAGGTATGATTTTAGAATTTCAACTCATCAGAACATGATTTTTTTTGTTGCTGCTTGCTCTTGGTTATCAGGAAAAGAAGTGGTAGTAGGTGTTGGTTACTTATTCGAGGTCAAGCTGTATCATATGGCCAGTTATTAGCACATTGGAGAGCTTAACTTCGTTTTTTTAGACTAGAATATCTTCTGTTTTACTTATTTAAGCAGTTTTTTGGTTGTTTCTTGCTCTTGATAATGAAGGTTAGGAGTGAGGCAGAAAATCTTGTAGAGCGTGAGAGAGCTCTCAGGGCGAAGGAAACCCAAAAGGTTGAACAAGAACTAAATGCTGCAAAATCCCAAATTGAAACTGTAATACAGGAATTTGAGAATCAGCTCCAAACTGCTAATTCTGAGGAGTTCAATTCGTTGGTTAAAAAATCAGAATCTGCGGTTAACTCCATTCTAAAAGCTTATCATCCTGGTGACAGTTTCTCTTTTACTGAAACAGATACAAGTTCATATCAACCTGTGTCTGGTGAGCAAGTCCATTTGAAGGGACTGGGAAACAAGTTAGCTACTGTTGTTGCAGCATCTGAGGATGATGACACTGTTCTAGTCCAATATGGTAAAATTAGGGTCCGTGTTGAGAAGAGTAATGTTAGACCAATTTCAAGTAGCAAAAGGAATAATGCAATCAACTCTGGGCAGAGTTTCGAAAGACAGGTTTGTAATAAAGAATGCTTTCTTAAACATTTTGCTTTTGTTTTATGTGTTATATTTTTTAGTCCTCTTATCAGGTTGGGTACCATGCTGAACATTTTGGTGAAGGACAATAATAGCAAGAACTAAGTTGAGTAATGGGTGGCTCTGTTTGATATACCCTGCAGTTCAATTGATTAGTGGGGCTGACTATGTTGGAATGCAGCTCCCCTCCCCCTTATGTATATTTATTAAGCTTTTCCTTTTAATCTCCCAATTTCCAAGGTCCTTTTTGTCGCCACTGGGAAAGTCAATCCATGACTATTCCCGAAGTGTATTTTCTGGTTCTACTGGTTTATCATACTTGCATTACTAGCGCAATTGCTTATTTAAGTTGCACTTCAATACATATCCAACAATGTTCTCTACATTCTTTTTTTGAATGCCTCCTGAAGCTTTTACAGACAAATAGCCCATAGCTTGTTTCCTGCATATTTTTCACAAAATATTGACTTAGATCATGTAGATGCAATGAAGTTGGTCTTTCCTCGGCCGACACATTGGATCATACTGTAAAAAGTAGCATTTTGGGTTTGTTTCATGTATGGCTTAAGCTTATAATCTTCTGCTTGTCTTGGAGTTGAATTTAATAACTCTGATTCTGATCGTTTTTGCTATAGGGAGAACAGAGCAGAGAGGTCCCCAGTAATTCAGATGCTACAGAAAGTGGTGCAATTACTTATGGCCCATTAATTCAGACATCAAAGAACACTGTAGATCTCCGCGGTATGCGAGTGGAAGAGGCTGAACTCCAACTTGACATGGCTATCGCAGCAAGAGGATCAAATTCAGTTCTCTTCATTGTGCATGGCATGGGCACTGGTGTTATTAAGGAGCGAGCACTGGAAATATTAAGAAATCACCCACGCGTGATGAAGTATGAACAGGAAAATCCATTGAATTATGGTTGTACAGTTGCGTATATCAAGTAAAGGACGTTCATGTTCCTTTCACTTGACTGCACTTTCAGTATATATTTATATACACAATGCGGCCAACTTTTAGATTAATTGGCAATTATGATTGTTTCCCTCAGTTCCCAGGCCTTGGCTTGGCATGAATGATTCATCCATGAAAGTAAGCTAATAGATCCGAGTAGCAAGTTGTAACGGTAACAATACTAATTGCTTTCTTTAACCATTATCCATTAATCCTAGCTGTCCAGTTAGAAATTTTCTGAAAAAACCCATCATATCTGTATTCTTTTTCTTTTCTTGGAAAGTGTGATCTGAGACGTCAGCCCACCTGAGGAAGAAACCAAAAATTTTGGCACCATTCTTGCATGCAAGGCATGCCTTAGCTCAGAGTCCACGTTACACGTGAAACCCAACATAAAGTTTTGTGTTGTGCCACATGCATAGACCCCAACGTAATCCTTTTTTGTAAGCTAGTGAAAGGAACCATCACTATTCTTTCAGTTACAAAGCTACACCAATGTAGAGATAAGCATGAACTGAAAGTATTAGCTCCATTTAGGGTGCCAAGGATATACATTAGTTTTAGTATTAGTGTTTTCGCAGCAAGCATTGGCCTTGGGAATCTTGGGGTTTTTCTGCAAAAATGTTGGCGGTTTTTGAGAAGGCAATAGGAAATCCACCGGAGGAGCTCAGGCTTCCTTCAGTTGGTTTAGTTTCAGACGGTAAGGAAACTGGAGAAGAAATCTTGGAGACTTTCAGGTTGCTGTGGCCAGAGTCGACCTTTTACCACCTTTCAAATGGGAATTTCATGACACTGTCACACGGAGCTCAGAGTCCTTTGCATCCAAGGTATTCAAAATTCATCCTTCTCGATATTTGGTTATGAGCTGAATTATATAATCTTGTTTTCTTTACTTATCTTTGGCTGGGAATAAAGATCATACACTGAATGTTTCATGTTGCATCTCATAAAATTCATAAGTTCTATAATCTAAGAACTTTAATGCTTTAAAATTAAAAAAAAAAACTATTTATTATGACTAACAAGGTAATATATCCTATCTTTTTTCAGAGCTATGGCTTGCACTTCTAGTATCAATTTTCACATTATATATAGGTTTCTTTTTTCAATTATTTGATGATCTAACAAGTAATGTACAAGCAGGTCCATGGTTGTCCTGGATGACATCTTCTGCATCTTTATTGGGACTCTTGTG
Source organism: Gossypioides kirkii (assembly GCA_005610355.1). Lineage (NCBI taxonomy): Eukaryota > Viridiplantae > Streptophyta > Magnoliopsida > Malvales > Malvaceae > Gossypioides > Gossypioides kirkii. The sequence goes on along the minus strand of CP032252.1, from coordinate 45,459,927 downwards.
AACATTTGCGAACTCAGGCGACATTACGGCTTGTCCAGACAAGCAACAGAAGCCATGCTTGTGGTTGATGCTTACAAGGTTCTTCGAGACCGAGCTCCATATCCACCCGATCAAGTCATTAAAGATCTTGAAGGAAAATTTGCTTTCATTCTTTTCGATGCTAAATCTAGTACCCTCTTTGTGGCCAGAGTAAGTAGATATAATCAAAATGCCTTCTTTTTTTTAACACTTACGTAGTTTTCCTTTTAAACTTTATAACATAATTGTTTAACAATGTTTAATTAGGACCGTGAAGGAAGCATTCAACTTAATGGGGAATGGCTGGAGATGGCTCCCTGGTATTATCAGATGATCCAAACACCATAGAAAAGGCTTGTGGAAAATCCTCTGCTTCATTTCCTCCAGGTAAAAGTATTGGTCTAATTCTGGTTTTAGTCCTTTTAACATGCTGAAATTTGAGATTTGATTTATTTATTTTGATCTGGCGCTATTTAATCTCTGACTGTTATCTTTGGTCACTAAACTGATGAGTGGGTTTCTTTTGCTGATAACTTTTTTACCGTAAAACCCATGTCATCATTTTAAAAGTAGCAGTTAACAGCTAAAGTCTAACAGTGTTTTCAATCTTGACTTACAAACAGGGGCGGCGGCGGCAGGGGTGCTGGCAGGTGCCCTACCCCTAAAATGGGAAATTCAACTTTTAGCCTTTTTAAATTTTATGAAAATTTTAATATATGGTAAAATTATTCTTAACCCACCAAAATGATAATATTTTGATTAATCTTTAAAATCATAAAGATATAAACTATTAAAATAATAAATTGCATTTTAGTACGTATAAAATTAACAACTTAATTTGGATCTCTCTAGAAAAATTTTCTACCTTCACCTGATAAAATTATGTCAAATAGTGAAGAGAATTCCAAATTCCAATATAGTTGAGGGACAAACAATAATTAGACCAAAAGTATTAATAAACTTACCTTTCAAGTTCATTTTTACTGCTAAAAGTTCAAATTTATGTATTTGTTAAATTTTGCAGGCTGCATTTTCATAAATGGCAATGGCCTTATAAGCATTGATCATCCACTCCATAAGGTTAAAGCAATAGCTCGTCAAGATGGCGATGGGAAAATCTGCGTAGTAATGTTTCAAGTCGACTTACTTACGAGACTCCAAAGCATTCCTCGTAATGGCAGTGCCGCGAATTGGGCAGATGCTGCCGTCGTCGAGGGAGACTGAGAAAAGGGGAAGTTTTTATGGGAGCGGTAGGCGAAATATGGACGTTTCGTTTACTGAATTCTAGGCTAAACGTTTTATGCTTGTTATGATTTTGAGCTTTGCATGTGTTCCTGTTGGCCTCTGTTTTAAAAAAAAAACCTTTGTTAATTCAGGTAATAAGAACAAAGACCAAGTTAACAAAATGTCTGGTAAGATAAATCATAATTTAATTTTTACAATTTATACATCCAAAAATACACAAAACATCTTGTTTTAGTTTAAAAAAAAGGAAAGAGAAATGTTAATTATATACACTTATTAAAGGGTCTAATTATAATTTATTAATATTATAGTAGGTTTAATTTGATAACATTGTTGTGTTAAAGTGATGATTTGAAAATTTTATAAATCATGATAAATTAAAATAGAAGCATCAAATTCCATATTTCAATATGATGGAGGGACTAAAACCATTATTAGACCTTAACGAAAGTTACTTTGTTTTGGTCTACTGAATCATTAGTGGAGTTATTATACAAAATTTTAATAAATTTGTTATTGTACTTTTTTTTAAGATTTACTGATAAAAAGATAATACAATATAAATATATGTTGGATCTATTATAATGTGGAATCAATTAATATAATGCATAATGGATGAAAACACGGATAAAAATCAGATTAATCCAAAAAGAATCAAACAAAATCTATACAAGACATACATCTTAAGCTTTTAACTTTTCTCATATGGTCAATGTTTTCAGAATTGATTGATTGTCGAAGTAATCAGGTCAAAAATTTTTGGTTTAATCGATTCAATTAATTCAATCGATTTTCTAATTTAATTGAATAAATTGTTAAAAAATTAAAATACTAAAAAATAAAAAAATTGATTCGATCATTGATTTCATCAATTTAATCAATTAATGAATCAATTGATTTAACTTTTCATTTAAGATCAATACTCCGATTCAATTTGTCCAATTAATTAATTTGATCTATTTGTGAAAATAATGATATTATATTTTGAGAACTTAAAAGATAATAATATCATACATTTACCTAATTAATTCACATTTTACATCTTAAAATTTATAATTTTTTCTTGTATAATTAAAATTCATATACTTATATATCATTATATTTTTCCTGAAGGAAAATTCTAAGGTATTTTCATGGACTTCCCAAGGAAAATGAAGGTTAAGAACAAATCCTTTTCTCGAAACTGAGGAAATAATATAAAAAATAAACTACATAAATAAATAAAAAGAGGAAAAATATCCTCTAACACTTGAAGACCCACACACGGCTAAAACGGAGGAAAAAGAATCAAATTTCTAAGCAATTTCAACAATGTCCGAGAGCCAGATTTTCTGCGTAATAAAAATAAAGAATTTACTCTGACACTCTCGATCAATGTAGCAATATCAAATCTTAGTCACTGTTCAGCGCCAAAATCCTTTTTTTCCTTTTTTTTTCTTTTTCAATTATTAAATATTTTAGTTTTTTATAAATAAATAAATAATTCACCAAACTTTGCAAGAATTTCAACTTCGCCTCCTCCAAAGCCTTTCACTGAAAACCCTTTGGTAAGTGCTTTAAAATCCTCTATTCTCTTTGGATTAAAATTTATAACTTTTTTTCCCTTTGGAAGTTGATTCTTTGCAGCTAAACTTGGTAATATTTGATCTTTTTGTGTCTCTGTGTGTGTGTGTTAGATCGTTTTCGATTATAGTTATGATTATTAATATTTGGTCGCTTAATATTAAAATAAATCTTAGAATAAATCTTAGGCATTAAATGGTTGATTAATGCATTTAACTTGGCCTTTTTTGTTCTCTCCCTATTTCAATGGGTTTTTTTTTTTTGCTTGTTTCTCTCTTCGTATTAATCTATGTTTTAATTTGCATTTTCTGATGATACTTTGATCAAATTTGATTTTTTTTTTGGCTGATGACTAGCTTTAGCTATAGATCTGTTGTATCTTAATCATTTTTTTTATTATTATTTTTATTATTGGGGGAGGGGAATGTGGTTGATTAGGATAGAACCCAGGCTCTCATGCCCACAGGTTGAATGCAAAGAGGTTGTTGACTTTTTTTTTTTTTTCAATTTTTTGTTGGTTATGAATTTGCTAAATAATGTGACCAATGTGATTCATCCTCTGAAAAAAATTTAAATGTTGATAATTGATATAAACATTATACATTGAATCATTTCTTATTTTTACCATCATGGTTTTTTTGGGGGTTTTGAAGCTTGATGAAATGGAGGTGTCTGGTTTAAATGGATTGAGATACGATGAGGAGAGTGTATTGAACAGTTTGCTCGATGCATTCGGATCTGTATTTTCACTTAACGATATTGCTTCTGCTTACTGTGAGGCAGACCGGAATGTGGATATAGCCGGTGAAATTCTGTTTAGAATGCAGGGGAATGCCTCTGTAGAGCCGAAAAACAGTGAAACTTTGGAATCATCCCGAGCTAATAATTCCCAGAATTGTTCTAGAGTGAATGGGGATTTTACAGCCCCTAAGCAAATATGGCGACCGGTTTCAGCTTCTACTAATACAACTAATAGCGAGCTGAAAAAGGATAAACCTTTGGAAGCATCCAGCAGTGATAGTTATTGGAATTCTTGTCAAACAAATGGGGATTCAAGAACTGTAAAGAAAAAATGGCAACCGGTTTCAGCTTCTTCTAATACAACTAATAGAGAGCTGAAAAAGGAAGAACCTTTGGAATCATCCAGCAGTGATACTTATCGGAATTCTTGTCAAACAAATGGGGATTCAAGAACTGTAAAGCAAAAATGGCAACCGGTTTCAGCTTCTAGTAATACGACTAATAGCGAGCTGAAAAAGGATAAACTTTTGGAATCATCTAGTAGTGATAGTTCTCAGAATTCTTGTCAAGCAAATGGGGATTCAAGAACTGTAAAGCAAAAATGGCAACCGGTTTCAGCTTCTAGTAATACGGCTAATAGCGAGCTGAAAAAGGATAAACCTTTGGAATCATCTAGTAGTGATAATTCTCAGAATTCTTGTCAAGCAAATGGGGATTCAAGAACTGTAAAGCAAAAATGGCAACCGGTTTCAGTTTCTAGTAATATGACTAATAGCGAGCTGAAAAAGTATAAACCTTTGGAATCATCTAGTAGTGATAGTTCTCAGAATTCTTGTCAAGCAAATGGGGATTCAAGAACTGTAAAGCAAAAATGGAGACCGGTTTCAGGAGGCACGGTTTCGAGCATGCTTGGAAAGGCATATATGAAGTCCTCCCCTTCGACTAATGGTTCCAATCCACGAACCAAACCTTTAAAGGTGGACTCAAAGGAGTGGCCGGCATCTGTACTTTGGGGAGAAGGACATAAATTCAGTCCTCCAAAAGAGGACCGTTTGCACAAAGATATGGAAGATTTTCTTTTCAAAATGCTTGGAGCGGGATTTCAACTTGAGAGGAATGTGATCAAAGAAGTTCTTGGTAATCCTTCTGTTAATCATTGCCTATATACGTATGCACATCTGCAGACATACATGATCTTGCATGACCACTAATATAGTTTTATTTATTTATCGGTTTATATGCAGATAGCTGTGGATATGACATGCAAAAGGTATAGATACTATCCTCATTTGTCATTTCAAAGGATCAAATGTGCTGGTCTGCAGATTTTTCGAAGCAAAGTATCATGTACTAATAGGGAAATGAAGTCTCTATTGCCTTGGTTTACTGTTCGTTGACCTTTTTCATTGCTCTTCTACTTCATAAGACGCTTTTGAAGGTTATTCTAACGGTTCTTTTCCCTCTCTATTGATTTATAAGAGTATGGAGAGGCTCCTTGACCGGTCAGCTATGAGTTTGGATGAAGGAAATAAAATTCTCGGTGAGTCCAGTAAAAAGGTTAGTCTAATAATCAAGTTCATAAAACCCCGTGCCGTGACATGTATTATTGTACATGGTATTCTTAATCATTCAACTTTTGTTGTCGGATATTGTGCAATGTCTGTAATTTAAGCTCTATGTATTAAGTTTGCCTTACAGAAATTTTTTTTTATGTTCTCTATTTGCATTAAACTCAATTGTATAATTTTCAGGATTGATTATCCTTTTTTCTTACGATTTCCCATTTTTACAGACTAATGATAAGCATCCAATATCGGAGGAACCTTCACACAAAAAGTAAGTTTTATTATTATTTTGTTAGAGTTCATATTAGTTTTATCACACGAAAAGTAAGTTTTATTCTTTACAGTTCCTAATGGACTATCCCGAAATAGTTTACTCGCTAGCAGAAACATAGGTTTGAACACCAATGGTGGAACAAGACAAACGAAGGATAGATATGATGTCCAAAAGGAGATTTGGACTGCTTTGTTTAGTGCTCCCGAGAGATTGGATGAATTGCCTATGAGAAGAGTGAGGCCAGCAGCAAGATCTATTGCATTAGGAGAACTCGTGGAAGGACCCCTAATTGACTTCGATTCCAAGTCCAAGGTTGATAGAGTTCACTCGCAAGAAGATAAAAAAGACGGTATGTGCTATTGTATATTTCACTTGGAAGTTTATGTAACTCAGTATCGAGTAATATGAGTAATATGCTCGAGTTCCTTTTCTTTATATGCAAATTTTAGTTCATCTTATTCGATGCTTTACATGCAGATGAAGATGAAGAAGATGGTTTCCAGGCTCTTCGAAGAGCTGTGACAGAATATAGGGGCACAATGAAGGAATATTATAAAGCTGTAAGCCTTGTGGTTTTAAAATCGCAGTCAATTTTCGCATGTTGACACTGTTATCAAATGTCCATTGTAAATTATACGTTGATAACCTTTGTATTCTAATTAACTGCGATGCATTCCTTGTCAGGCTATTGATGCTTTCGCTAAAGGGGATAAAGATCTAGCAAACAGACTTGTGGAAGAGGTAAAATATCAGCAAAAATGTAAAGTAAAATATATGCATAATCTGTCGACCTGGGATGAATGTGGTGTCGAGTGTCACGAGTCAATTACCTGAATAATGGATGAATTTGGTGTGGCAGGGACAATTTTTTCGTGAAAAGGCTCGCCAAGCAGATGAAGAATCGAATCAAAAGATTTTCGAAACTCGGTTAGCTTCTTGTTCTTCAACACGTTTATGGACCCGGTTTTTATATTCTCTCTCTCATATCCTTTTCTTGATTGTATTTGTCAGGGGCACGGATACGGAAGACGGAATGTCACTCGACTTGCATGAACATGGCGCAAAGGAAGCAATTCGTCTTTTGAAATGCCATCTATCTTCACTAGCAGGCATCCCATGTAAGTCAGATTATGATTTTTACCCTTGAACTATGCTGTTTTATAGGTGAATGTATCTAAGAGGTCATTTTATTTTAGGGACCTGATCAAATTAGTCCCTCTACTATTAAATGGATCAATTTAGTCCCTATACTATTAAAAAAATCAAATAAGGCTAAATTAGAATTGAGTTGACATTTAGTGTTTATAAAATTTCTTGAAAATTATTTTTTCAACTGTACAGTAAATGTTAATTCTGTTATAATTTGAACTTATTTACTCTTTTTAATAGTATGGGGACTAGTTTGATCCAGTTCTTATAATACAAGGATCTTCTAGGTACTTTAACCTTGTTTTTCACTCATGGTTGCTTGTTTTCCAACCAGCATTCAAGTACCTAAATCTCATTCTAGAAACAAACGAAGACTCATCGAAAGGCCGTCGTAGACAATCGGTAAGATTTTTCGAACTAATCTCACTGCCTCGAATCTTGACCCTCCATTCAAACAGACTCGGAAAAAAGGCAATATTTTAGGTACCGATTCGGTTGGCTTTAAATGTTGCAGGTTAAGAGGCTATTGGAGAAAGAATCGATAACATGGAGTGAAGGAGAAACTTGTGGAGTAATAAGGATTCGATTAGATAAAATAAACCCTAAAAGCTTGAGCTTTGGCAAAAAAATGCCATCTCATTGAACATTAAAAGGCTAATGGTGATTAGCCAAAAGCTATTGTTTGATGAAAACCTGAGCCTAAAGACTGAAACTTTGCTGTGTGGTTTGATTCTTTTTGGAAAACTGTATTTTTTTTTCTAAATTATATTTTGTAATTGCAAAATTTGGCTTTCTTATAACAAGAAAGCAACTCTAATGAAAATTGAAATTAATTGGAATCCTGTTTTTTGGTGGTGGTAAAATGGGTTTTTTGTTGCATTTTTTTATGAGTTATAAGAAGAATGTAAAGCTTTAATATCAAGGTGATTAACTTGATTTAAGTTTAGGTATTTTTTATGCGATGAGCATTTTGATTATTAGATCAATATATATTTTTCTTTACCTACATTAGCTAGCAATTTGATATAATGATTTACAAACAATGTTCATGGTCAAATTATGATTTTGGTCCTTATATTATATTGAATTGTGATATTGGTTTTTTTATTATGATAAAATTTAAGGTTTAATTTTTGTACTTTAATTTATTATCATTTGGGTGTTTTTTAGTGTTATTAGTTTGACAAAATTGATAAAAGTACAATGGAGGTTTTTATGTTGAGTCAAATTGTATTTTATTTCATTTATTTAAAAATAGGTAAATTAATCTTTATATATTAGATAAAAAATTAATTTAATTTTTTAATTAAAATTTTCATCCAATTTTACCATTAAAAATTGGCATGATTGATGGAAAAAAAAAATACATATGATATATTTTTAGTATCTTGTGTTGACATATAAAAACTAGTTTTTCATAGTGAAAATAGATGAAATTTTTAACTGAATGATCATTTTGCTTTTTAATATAATGTATAAGGATTAATTTATTCATTTTTTAAATAAATAAGACAAAATATAATCCTACATTTAGTATAAATACCTTCATGGTACTTTCATCTTCAAAATTAAACAGATAATTACAGTAACATAGTTAATTATTTCAGTTAAAATGTTATCGTGAATCTTTTTTAAACTAATTAGTAATTATCATAATTAAATTGTCTAAAATAAATAAATTATGCTAAATTAAACTGCATATATTAAAGGGATAATATAAAATTTGACTTATGAATTTGGTTATTAAGTTCATTTTGGTACTTGTACACTTCTTTTATTCATTTTGGTACTTGGATTTGTCAATTAGATTCATTTTGGTCCTTGAACTTGAAAAATACATTTTGAGATTATGTTATGTCATCACACACTAGGTTCTAATAATCGGGCTAGTGGTTAAACGGATCAGACTATTGGTTTCCAATTCAATCAGTTTGATTAGTTCAACTACTAAACCAACAATAATTAATAATTAATTAAAAATTTAAAAAAAAATCATTAAATCGGTTCAACTATTAATTTTTGTGTTTGTTTTTAATTTTTACCAATTTCAAGCCGTTTCTGTTTCAATTGATTCATCCCCATTGTTTAAATTAATACATTGATCAATTTTCGATTTAATCGATTTGACTTACTAATGTAAGTATGTTCCAAGAATGCTAACCACATCAATAAATCTTAACAAAATTCAAATTTAGTGATCCAAATAAATCAAATTGAGGAAAAAAAAACTTTATCCCTTTAAAAGTCACAGATATTCGACTCACTGTTCTTTCTAGTAGGGCCTAGAATAAATGAGTTAAAAGTTAATCGAACGGCCAAAAACCAACCAAGGCGATTGATCAATATAATCATCAAAAAATAGCGTGGAAACAAAGCAGGAAATCCACGATCTCTTAAATACCTAAAAACAAAGAATCATGTTCCACTTCAAGGTTTTTTGGAACTGGTTTTCGAGTGGTTTGTGAGATAAAAGAAAATCATAAAAAAGCATTAAAAAAAAGGTCGAATTGTGTTACTCTATAAGCGCCGTCTACCAATCTCTTCTCTATTTCACTTGGAAGCAGAGAAGAAAATAGCTCAAATATCGAAAACCATAATAATGGGAGGAGGTGGTGCTGGTGGTTCAGTGAAAGATGTGCAGTCCAAGGGTGAACTCGATGGGTTACGGCAGAGTGGCGCAACGCTTATCCTTCACTTCTGGGCTTCGTGGTGTGAGGCTTCAAAACACATGGACCAAGTGTTTTCTCATCTCTCCACCGATTTCCCCAACTCTCACTTCCTTAGGGTTCTTCTTCGAAACTTTGAAAAATTCCCTTTTCAGTGATTTCTTTTCGTTGTTTTTTCTTCTTTTGGGGGTGAAAATTTTGTTATTTGAATGATGGGTATTGATTTTTTTTTTTTTTTGCAGGTAGAAGCTGAAGAACAGCCTGAGATATCTGAGGAATACTCGGTTTCTGCTGTGCCTTTTTTTGTCTTCTTTAAGGTAAAGTCTTTTGATGGGTATTTTTTAAAATTGAATATGTTTTAATATTATGAATTAGAGTTGGCTAATTCCTCTTCTTTTTAATTTTATTGAGTGTATATCCCTAGTGATTTAGTGATTTTCGAATTGGTATGCATGTTCCGAAACAGAACAGGGAAAACTAGCAATATAATTCAGTAAAACTAGTTTTTGTGTTCATATTTTTGTATAACACAAAAACTATATATTAGTTCCAAAAGAAACCGTATCCAGTTTCTACTATATGAACCAGAGGAGACTAGCCGTAGTGAATTATGTTTTGTAGAAGTAGTGGATTTACGTTCTAGTTTTTGTTCTTCGTATTGGACTGATCCACGTTCCAAGTAACATAGGTATATATAGATAGAAATAAGTAACCTTATGCATTTTGGTGTGGTGTGGACTTGTAATGATTGAGAATATTATTGGCTTCTTTTGTGGCTCTTCCAGACAGAGGTAATAGAGGGCAAAATATAAAGGTTGATTTCTTAGGGCCACTTGTCTATACTGGTCCGATCGTGGACATACACACATGCTAGTAGTAAAGTCTATTTAATTCGTGAATATGTTCTAGACCTGTATGTGAAGAAAATAGCGAAATTTTTTTACGAAATATTGTTAATTGTTACTTATTTTCTCAATAACTTGGTTGTGCAATTTTCGATTAAGTGACCGTTGAAAGAAAATATATGATTATTTTCACACTTGAGTGGATTTAATTCATGAACTTATGTGTCAGCATGCTAGAACTGAAGTTGATTCAATTCATGAATGTACCCTGATTCAGTATGTGGATTAAAGATGAAAAGTATTGTGAAATATTGGTTTGATTCTTATTTTCTCGATAAATAGGATGCGCAATTATCATTAGCTGCGCATGTTCTTACACCGGGGAGTGGGGATTCCTAGGCTAAGAGTTTCCATGTGATACAGAGGGACTTCCTATAGGTAGATTGATCCTTTGAGGGATGTTGAATTCACTCTAAGCTCATCTTGCCAGTACTAGAAGGTGAGGGGAATTGGCTTGGGCATTTAACTGAAATTGCCCATGACCTCTCTTTTCCATCTTGAATAAAGCAATAATTTTCCATGTTACCACCGACTAGGGCTGGACTATCCAACTGTGACCTTTATTTTTTCTTTTCAATAATGCACTCGATAATTTGCTCCAAGTTTTATATCTTGGTGCTAGGTTTGATTAGTATTCCATTTTCGTATTTAAATATTCTCCGAAATGTAAGCTTATGATCAGCTTTTTCATTGTTTCTGTTAGGATGGAAAGGTTGTTGATAAATTGGAGGGTGCGGATCCTTCCAGTCTGGCCAACAAAGTTGCCAAGGTTGCTGGGTCAATTAACCCTGGAGAAGCTGCTGCTCCTGCGAGTCTCGGGATGGCTGCTGGCCCCACCATCCTCGAGAGTGTCCAAGATTTGGCAAAAGCAAACGGTTCATCCCAAACGGGAAATCAAGTGCAAACTGGTATTGATGACAAAATTAAGAAACGATTGCAGCAATTGATTGACTCTCATCCAGTAATGCTATTCATGAAAGGAAACCCTGAAGAACCCAAGTGTGGTTTTAGCAGAAAAGTTGTTGATATTTTAAAGGATGAAAGGGTGAAATTTGGAACATTCGATATTCTATCAGACAATGAAGTTCGTGAAGGTTTAAAGAAGTTCTCGAACTGGCCAACTTTTCCTCAACTCTATTGCAAAGGCGAACTTCTTGGTGGATGTGACATAACAATTGCCATGCATGAAAGTGGTGAACTCAAAGAAGTTTTCAGAGATCATGGAGTTGATATTATCGGGACTGAACAAGGAACCGGTGGCATCTTGGAACCGACCGGATTGACCGCAAACCTAAATTCTCGGCTTCAAAGCTTGATTAATTCAAGCTTGGTTATGCTGTTTATGAAGGGAAAGCCTGATGAACCCAAGTGTGGTTTTAGCCACAAGGTAGTTGAAATCCTTAAACAAGAAAAAGTCAATTTCGAGAGTTTCGACATACTCTCAGACGATGAAGTTCGTCAAGGACTGAAAGTTTTTTCAAATTGGTCAAGTTATCCTCAATTGTATATTAAAGGCGAACTTATCGGTGGATCAGACATTGCGTTAGAGATGCAGAAAAGTGGTGAACTTAAAAGGATTTTAACCGAGAAAGGCATCGTTAAGAAAGAGACACTAGAAGACCAACTAAAAAGTTTGATTTCATCTTCACCGGTGATGCTCTTCATGAAGGGTACCCCTGATAATCCGAGATGTGGCTTCAGCTCTAAAGTTGTCAACGCCCTAAAAGAGGAAGGCATTAGTTTTGGGTCATTCGATATTTTAACCAACGATGAGATTCGACAGGGATTGAAAGTCTTCTCAAACTGGCCGACCTTTCCTCAGCTTTATTACAAAGGTGAGCTTATCGGAGGTTGTGATATCGTACTGGAACTGCGAAACAATGGTGAACTGAAAGTGACACTGTCCGAGTAAATGTGGGTTGGGTTTGTTTAAAATAAATGACTTTTGGGGCAAAACCTTGGTTTCATTTCCAGATTTCTCGGTCATTGAAGGTTGAATGTGTGCCAATTAACAGTACTTAAAAGCTATTTTTTTTCTGGTTTTAATTTGCTTTGAAACTCTTTATCTACTTGTGTTTTTCAAGTTGATTAAAGTTAGTACTTACTGTATCTATATGCACAATTTGCATCTTTGAGCAGTGGGAAACCTTTGCCTATGCCTTGTATTCAGGCATATTTTTAGAAGATAAAAATGTTTAACTTCCATCAGCATTATAGATTATATTTGTTTCTTAAATTAAGTTATTGGGTTAATATACTATTTAGTATATGAGCTTGGCTTTAACCGTCAATTTGGTACTTCAGATTTTTTTTTCTGCCTTAGTTGATACTTGAATTTCTTTTTCCAATTAAGCACCCAAGTTTAGCTTTAGTACATGAGGTTTTTTTCTTTCTATTAAGTACTTACAATGTTTGATTTGAGTACCAAAATGAATATTGGAATTAAATTAAAAAAATCAAGTATCAAACTGTATATTAACCCATAAAAATTTTGAAAACAGCATTAGTCTATATCATATGAGCCAATCAAATATTCATTGGTTACTCAAATTGAATATTAAAGTCAAAAATCAAATACCAAATTTAATAGTAAAACCATACCAAATTAAACATTAATTCGTATATTAACCTTAAAAACTTTTTCATGAAAAATATTGAAAAAAAGCAGAAGCATATATCACCTGCAAATTATTACATTACATTAAACTAATCACAATTCAAAATTGATAACATTCACTAAAATTTATTATGAAATTAGCAATTAATAGACTTTTATGTAAATGAAATGCTCCTCAAGAACAGTACTAAACAAAACTACAATGCATATTCATTAAGAAAATTCACATAAGTCGTAGAGGCAAATGAGATAACCACAAAGGAAGGGTAAAATTCAAAGTCATTATGAATGAAAATTGAGGAACCAACCTATTGAATTTCGCTGGATTTCACGGCCAATACTGATTTTATTGTTTCCTCTTCATTGAGGCCCACAAGCTTATCCAGACTTTCACCATGTCTTTTATACGTCTTCAACAAGGCAAGATACATTTCGTTATTGAACGGAACTGTTCTCTTCAATGACTCCACGAATTCATCCACTTCCTGAACACTGCCTTCATCACCTAGCCAATCCAATATACTCGTAACCACCCTTAGGTTCGGTTTCCACTCCTTGTTCTCTGTGAATAAGGATAGGGCCGCCTTCATGCACTTGAAAGCCTTTTTCACTTGACCTTTATCTAAGTAACTTGCTGCCACAATGCCCCAACTATTAGGAACGGTTGTCTTACCTTTCTCCTTCAGGTTTTCGAGCATCATTTCAGCCTTTTCATGTAGACCCTTTTTAATATACCCGACAATGATGATATTCGGTATCCGAAAATCGTAATAGTTTCCGGATGATTCCCATTCTTTGAGTATTTTCTCAGCTTCTTCAAACTCATCAAGCTTCACTAGAGATTGGAGCATTATAATGAAATCCTTGTTTATATACCTTTTACAAGCTTCTTTCTCTAGACCCCATAATCTCAAGACCTCAGCTTTATTTCCCAAACTCGTATAGAGCGATATTAGATGATTGTAGCCTGTTCCATCTTTATTATCTAGCTTCTGTTCGGATTTTTTTAGTGCAGCGATGGCTTTTTCAGTAAGGCCTGCTTTTATGTAGAAATTGGCAACAACAGCATACGTGTTCCAATCCATCTTGATATGAGGTTGATCCTCCATTTCTGTTAAAATTTCTTCCATTTCCTCAAGATCAGACCTCACACCGAGAGAATTGATGCAGATTCTGTAACTGAAGTTGTCCGGGGATACGTTGTTCTCTTTCATCTCCCTTAGTACATCAGGTACTTTCTCATGCTGTCCAATATTTGTGTAAAGACACATGATATCATTGTAAGTAAGAGTTGATGAGGCGAAACCCAACTCCTTCATTTTCTGCAAATGAGAGAGTGATTTGTCTATTTGGCGCTGCCGCACATAACAATTCAGAAGAGCACCATATGTCTTCTCAGTTTTATCTTGGTCCTTCAATTTATTAAAATAGCTTTCCGCAGAAAGAAATCCACGAACTTTACCGATGAGATCCAACTGCACGGCGTGCTCGGTAGGTGAAAAGGCACAAAGACCCTTTTTATTCATCCATTCAGAAACCTGCATCCATTAGACATCAGTTAGCCATAATCTAATGGTTCGATGTTTGAACATTCATATACCAACTAGAATCGCAATTCCTTAGCCGGAAACTTTCACGCCAATGCTTATTCAATCACTATAAACTAAAAAAACAAGTATCAAACAATTTAAATTTCAAGCTCCATGCCATAATCAGCCTTAAGTAACAAGTTTATATTTGCAGGTCTAAGAACAGCTCACATTAGTCCATTCTCCACTTTAGGCAACAATGTGGAGCATCCATTATTTTAAAATTGAAACATTTTTCTCTCTTAGCTCATAATTCCCAGTAAAACACAGACTCACTTTTGCAGGTCAAAAGTTTATAGTTAAAATATGCTCCAAGTCTCTGTACTCTACGTACATTTAAAATTTAGTCCCCATAATTTTATTTCCAGGAATTTAATCACTATTTTTGGATTAAAAAATGTAAGCCAAATTGTTAAAAAGGATAAAATTCTTCTATTAAATTCAGAGGTGTATTAGGTCAATTTTTTTGTTACATGGCTACAACGTGAGTATTTTTATTCCAAAATATTACGCCAGCTAATTTATCATAATTATTTTAATAGTATTAAGAGTTGGACTGAATTTTTAAATTCTAAAAGTAGAAGTACTAAAATCAAAATGTACGTAGAGTGCAAGGGCTAAGAGCATATTTTAACCAAAGTTTACACCACAAAACAAGCCCTGCATTTTGCTCAATCATATCCATTACTCGAGCTTACAGATTTCTACATTATTTCAAACCAAAAATTTCCATCAATTCAAATAATCTTATAATCACAGTCAAATGCATGCCGTTATAAACAACTCTAAGAAATTAGCTGGCAGTGTTTAAAATTAAACATTCAAGTCAGCAAATCATTAAGTTTTCACAATATTCTACTACTTAATTCGATATTACCATGAAAACCCACAAGCAAAAGTGCTTCAATTACAAATTTCAAACAACCCCCCCCCCCAAAAAAAAAAGCAAAAAAAAGACCCAAAAACCTGAAGAGCCTGAGTGAAGCGCTTTCGTTTACGAAGATCGTGAATGATGCGTTGAAGCTCAGCAACTCGAATGTTGTTCCCATGTTTGAGCCAGTCGTCAAGCTCAGTTTCGACGCTTTTGTCAGGGCTACCTAAAGGACTGATCCTGGAATATAAAGTGGCTTTATTCACCCTATTAGTATAATAAAATCTGCTGAAAAACCCACTTTGAGCTAGGGATTTCGAGCTCGAGAACAGCTTCGTGGAGTTCATGCCTGTCTGCTGGGGATTTTTGGCACTGAAATGAAATTCAAAACCTTCGAGTAGGGTTTTGGAGATAAACAGATAGGAGTTAATAAAAGACTAGGCCATTTTTAGGGGGCTTTTTTTTAATAATGGGTTAATATAAGACTTAAGATTTGGGCTTTTATAAATAGGTCTGAAATATAATATATTTTAATTATTACAGGCGACCAATTTGTGCATCGAAAAAAATTACTTAAAAAATATGTTTAAGTTGTTTATGTTTAAATTTTTAATAAATATATATATGATTTTAGTGAATATGTGAGTTTAAACGCGATAAAATGTGTTATTTTCTTATTTATGAATTAAAAATAAATTATTTATAATTTTAAACATTTATTAAAATACGTATGTCAAATATTTATTGGATCGGTCGGTCTAGATATCAATTTAAATATTGAAGCGAAACTCTTTTTTCTTTTCATTTTTTAATTTTCCATCATTTTCTCAAGCACCAAACAAACCATAATAACTCTTTTGGCTACAATGGAAAACGAAAGAAAATAACAAAAATCAACCTAGCTAACTAGCACAGCCTAGTTTCTTTATGATCACTAGTGCCAGTGTGTTGAGCAATGCAATCCAACAGCTTGATCTGCAGATCTTTGAATTGAGCTATTTGGGCCTGCAATTCCACCTTCTCTCGCCTTAAATTCTGGTTCTCCTCCATCAGAGTTTGACGATGAACATTCGTAGTTTCTTCATCAACAGCACTGCTGCCGCCATTAATGATCTGATGATGATGATGATCTTGATGATCATCACTTGAAGAAGATGCCTTCAAGAAAGCAGGGAACACACTTGGCTCGCTTTTCTTGCGTGTAATCTCCATTAACATTTGCTTGTAACCTCTCTGAAACTTCTCGTGCTTGAATTCCCATCTTCTTGATGATGTCTTCTTAAACCCCTGCTTCAACATTAATCCATTTTACACAGTGATTAACGCTATAGTTTTCAACATCAAGGCTATATATATAAGTCGCTGTATCCTTTTGACTATACTAAAAACCTCCGAAATTTTGACCAAGGCTACGTAGTATGAAGGACACCATTATCCTTTTCTATTCAAACCTAGGTAATTAGTGAAATATCGGTATTCAAACCAGTGGCGGAGCCGGGGCTGTCAGAGGGCGCACCTTAAAATTGAAAAATTTTAATTTAATCATTTTATAATTTATAAAATTTTAAATCAGTAACAGTAAAATTACACTTTGACCTCTTCAAAATGATAAAAATTTAATTTAATCTTTTAAAAGTTGTAAACATATAGATTATTAAAATAATGAAATTACATTTTTACTATCGCAAAAATTTTCAATTTAATTCCAGCCATCTAAAAAAAATTTTCTGACTCTACCATTGATTCAAACTACAATTAGTCGAGTCTATGAACATTACATCAAATATTAAATTGATCATTTTGTTAAAAATTTTATCTATTTTTTTCCGTTAAAAACTAATCTTTATACATTAGCACAAAGTACACAATACATGCCACATGTCACTTATTAATTAATTTATTAACTATATCAATTTTTAGCAATAAAAATAGATAAAATTTAAGGGTAAACTACCAATATAGTTAATTTTATTTCCCTCAAGTTATATTTTAGTCACTTATGTTTAAAATGTTACGTTTTAATCATTTACGTTAACGTGTTGTAACATTTTATTTACTAAACCGTTAATGGTGTAACGGTAAGCTGATGTGGCACGTTAAATCATCATTTCAAATAAAAATTTTAGGTTAAATTATACAATCGATCCACATATCTTTTCGTTTTAAACAATTTAAATTTTTTTACGTTCTTTTAACTTTCCTTTTTTTCATTTTCCATTCTTTTTTTCTTCTCTCTCTATTTTCCTCTCTTCTCCATCTCTCTTAATGTTAAAAAAAAAATTAAATTGCTCAAAACGAAAAATTATAAAGACGAATTATATAATTTAATCTAAAATTTTTATTTGAAATGATGATTTAACATGTCACATTAACTTACCGTCATATCATTAATGACAATTAATGCTCAATGACAAAAATATTACAACACGATAACGTAAGTGATTAAAAAATAACATTTCAAACATAAGGAACTTAAATGTAACATGAGACAAATAAAAGTGATTATTTTGTTAGTTTACACAAGATTTAATCTTCTCCGTTGTAGTCTAGTTGGTTAGGATAATCTGCTTTCACCGGAACGACCCCAGTTCAAGTTCCGACGACAAAAACAATGAAATATGGATTGCAAAAGAAAACGGTACTATATATAAACTCACTTACATATGTATTAAGTTGGCGAATGAAGCTGGAAAAATTATTGTGCTTGAAATATCTAGGCAAAGTAAGATCAGAAAACTCCGCCGGCGACCAAACCACGAAACCCGTTCCTTCATCGTTCCACGATACTATCTTCTTCCTCCTCCTGCTACACCCTTCCTCCCCACTTTCTTCTTCTTCACCTTCCTCTAACAAAGCATATGTCTTCGCCAAAAATGGTGCTGGCCCTTTCGCCTTTGGCGACGACAAGCTTGAATAATTGCTACTCATTTTGTTACTCATCATCACCACCACTCTTCTCTCTTTACTTATACCCTTAAAAGTTACAAAGCTTCTTTGCTTCCACAACTTTCTAATTTATATATATATATATCACACCTCATAGAAACTACTAGTGCCGTGGAAAGTGGTTTGTTTCTTTGGTCTTTCTTTTACTTTCTTTAGTGATTTTCCTTTAGATTTTTCTTCTTTTTTTGGGGTTAGATAATGCCGCTTTGTCATGGAGGATTATATATATTTCTATAACGAACAGTTTATTTTAACTTATTAGACAAAAGGGAGAGGGTATAATAATATAAAGTATTGTCTGAGCATGCACAAAAGATTGAAATTTCATGCATTTCAGGCACATGGCGCATTTTCTTTTTTTTCTTTTTGGTCAATGAATGAAAATTATAGACCAGCCTCTGTTTGGTCAAATTAAATGAAGCTGTAGTTCGAGTTTGTGGAAAAAAGAAAACATTGTTGGAAGTAAGTCTGTTAGTTTGATTTAGTTGAATATTAAATTTAATCGAAGTATAAGAAAAAAAAAATAAGAAAGTTATGATGATGAGAAAAATCAGTTTTAAAAAATGCTATTTTTTATAAATTTAAAAATAATTTTTTTAGATTTTAGATTTTAAATTTAATTTTTGATCTTATTAAATTTGAAATAAATAAATAAAAATAAAAATTTAAATAAAATAATTTTAACTCTTAATAATTGAACTTAATTTGAAATTTGAAAAGTAAATAAATTAAATGTTTAAAAATATAAATAGAAAAATTAATTTACAAAGAATACAATGAATTATGTGACATTTTATCTGAAAAACAAAACATCTAGTAAAAAAATTGACTATTGATTCATTTGATTTCCATGAAAATTACGGTTAATTGCATGAAAGTTCAATTTTTTTTCATTATAAATATGTATTAGTTAGGAGTGAAATAAAAAAAATTTAGAAGGGATTAAAATTAACTTGTAATTTTTACGATAATAAAAATATAATTTCATCATTTTAATAAATTTTTATAATTTTGAAAAAATTAAATAATTTTTTATATTTTTAAGAGATTAAAATATAATTTTATTTTTATTAATTTAAAATTTTAAAAAATTTAAAAAACTAAATAAAAAATTCATTTTAAGGACCGACACACTTATCTATGCGCCTGTGACACCCCTGACATTAGTATAGGTGCAGAAACTAAGATTTGGGTGCATAGAGTTTAGATGATCTGAAATTAAATAAAGTAATTTACTTTTTATATTTTATATTTTATTTTTATTTTTATTTTTATTTTGCATTATTATATAATTCACGTGAATATGACACATTTTTATATAATATTACAATTCGTTTTTATTAATAAAAAGATAATGTCATCTTAAATAATACATAAATTTATTTTGCTCACTTTGAGAGTTTTAACCTTATAAGATAAGGCATGTGTATGTTCAAAATAAAACCTTATAGTATAAGGAACTCTTGGATATAAATAATTATTCTGTCAAAACTTTGACTATTGAATATTGATTACTTGATTTCAGTGAAATTTCAACTTAATGCATGGCACTTCAATTCCTTATTTCTTTTTTTATTATAAAATACATGAAGACATATATTTAAAAAATATTTTTAATATTTTTGAAATTTAATAATTACATAAATTTTTAAATAAATATAAAATTAAATAAAATTAACAATAATATTTTTATATATAATACTCGATCTCAAAAAGGTGCTAAAAAAATAAAATTTTATTAATACGATTTTCTTCATCTATAATACTTAAAGTTTATATATTATATATCTCTGACAAGATAAAAAAAATTGAAAAAAAATAAAGAATTAATAATGGCCGCGATGTCTGACTAACTCAGGAAGGTTTTGCTAGAACTTTCGTTTTTCCAGCTGTTTCATTACCAATAAAATTTATTTTTGTCGTATAATTGATGTGAAGCGCAATGTTTTTTTTAACCGACAGATGGTTGAACCGATTATATTATTGATTTAGTGGTTTGATTAAATTTTTTTAATTCAATTAATTTATATCCTCGATGTGATCAATTTAAAACTATTTTTGTACAGTCCCTACACCGCAGTTCAAACAATACTAGTGATGTGCACCTCGATATTTCATTGACGGATTTCTTAGTTTGTTTGTTGATTAAAATTTTGCTATAATTCTATAAATTTAGGAGGTAAAAATATTATGAAAGTTATTATATTAGGAATTAAATTATATTTTTTTATTAAAATAAGTAAATTAATTTTATAGTTAGATAAAAAAATAGTTTTACTATTAAATTTTCATCTATTAGTAGTGTTATAAATTGGTCTCTAGATATTGACATGAGGTACACGTGGTATGTCATGTGAAATTGTTTAGTTATTCTATTAGTTGTGCTAGTTTTTAACAGTAAAAATAAATGAAATTTCAATTGAAAAGGATTAGTTGGCTTTTTTATTTAATGTATATAGATTAATTTATTTATTTTTTTAATAAATGAGGCAAAATATAACATGACTCATGATACAGGACCATCGTAGCACTTTTACCAAATTTAATATTTAGTTCCTTTGCTTTTACTTTTAGTAATTTCTCTTTATTTTTCAGATTTTAAAATTAAAATTCAACTGTTGATGATGTTAAAATTATTTTGTTAAATTTTGATTCATTACAATGTCATTATATTAATTGATTAAAGTAACGGAAGAGACAGATGTGATTAAAGGTGTAGAAAATTATTATTTGATGATAAATCTGTTTAAGGGTCAGATAATTAGTTTGGTTTGAGTTTTTTTTTTTTTTGGAGTAGTTTCAAAATTTTAAGTCAAGGTGGAAGGTTAGTTATTAGTTCGTTCTATTAAATATTTTGAAAAATAAAAAAATAATTAATTTATATTTATATATTTTTTTTTATGTTGTATTTATATTATAAAATTATGTGGTGTTTAATTTTGTGGGTGAAAAAATAACGCTAGGAGGTAAATAGGGATAAAGTCAAAAAAACTTAGGGGTTGAAATTAAATTATATATTTTTACAATAATAAAAAATAATTTTATTATTTTAATAGTTTATATTTTTATAATTTTTAAAAGATTAAATTAATTTTTATTATTTTAAAAGTTAAAATGTAATTTTATCATTATTAATTTAAAATTTTATAAATTATAAATAGTCCAAATGAAAAAAATTTTATTTTGAGTGACGAGTTTTACCACTTTGACTCTGCCCTTGAAGTTAAAGGAGCTCTTCTCTCTCCACCCCTAAAAAATTAAAAATTATCATTAAACTTATTAAAATTTTTAATTAAACCCATAACCTTTATTCTAATTAAGAGTTAAAAAAGTTTTGAAATTTTTAATTGAACTTTATAAAGTTTTCAAAATTCTTCAAAATTTTAATTATATCCTTAGAATTTATTGAAACTTCTAATTTAACTTTTCTAAAATTCAATGCCACGTTATCGAAATCTGAAGAGAAAGAACACAAAATGGAGTGGAGATTAGAAAAGGTGGGCACACTTGATTTGACTGTTAAAATACAGGGTTAGGTGTTTACCTATAGAATTCAAACAAGATTGCATGCCCGTGAATCCACAATTAAATCAATAAAACCCACCTTTTTTGGTCTAATTTTGCTTTCGCTCCCTTTTTCTTTTTACACTTTTCTTTATTTTATATGTTATTTTTCTTTTCTTTCTTCTAATTTTAGACTGGACTTTATTTATCCCCTTTTCAAGGCTAATTTCTACTATATAAAATAATGGTTAAATTGTGTATATCTGCTTTTTTTTTCATTAATTAAATAGATCGGTTTTTTTCAAGATTTAAGAAAATAGATCGATTTTAAATAGTGTGTGAAAGTACGTCCAGTTAGACGAGCTTTTGCTGACATGTTAATAAAAACATGTCCAGTTGAAAGCATTTTTTACGCGTTTTCCTATCAATTGTGTGAAAAGCTCGTATTAGATAATATGTTTATAATATGGATTAGTTAGAAGAAAAGAAGGACATGGATAATAATCATTCACTAACCACATGCTTTGCTTGATACTTAATCAATAATCATTGTTTCTTTTTTTTTTGTTTTTGGTGAAGTGGGTATCTAAGTGAAGTGCACCCAGCATTGCTTTGCTTAAGTTTGAAAGTCTACTATATTTATGAAAATTTATTAGTTGAAGTTTTTAGATTATGGAATGATTAATTTCAAAGATTTAAGATTTATTACTATCATAATTTATACTTAAATACTTATTTTTCACTGATATACCAAATACTTTTATAATATAATTTTAATACTTATCAAATTCGGTATTTAATTTTTCAATTTATCTAATAACATTTTGATTATTCAAATATTTATTTATTTATCTTTAGATATTTGTATTTAGGGATGAAGTAAGAAAATTTTCGGAGGCTAAAATTGAATTATGATTGTTTAACAAGATTAAAATACAATTTTACTATTATATTAACTTATAATTTTACAATTTGTAGAGGGACCATGAAAAGTACAATTTTATCACTGTTTGTGTTATACATATGCGAGCGCGTGTGCACTTCCCAACACCACTTTTGTTTATGTTTTATATTGTGATGTACATATATTTTTTATACTTCTTATGATTAAGTTAGTATCAGTCAATCAAATACTATTTTAATTGAGAAGTTATTAAAAATATTATTTTATATAATAAATTATATTATTATTAGGATATTTTTATTTTTATATTAATAAAAACCTTTGAATGGATTTTAGACTTTTCATATAATTTTTACATAAACTTTAAAAATACAGATTTTTTTATTCGATGTGCTATAATCTCGTACTACGTAAATTCAAAAATAAACATAAAAATGAAATTTTTTTTGTATATTTCATATCCGTTTTACGATTTATATTCAAGATTTGTGATTGTTTATCTCAATAATATCGTCTTCAATATTCAAACATATACTCTCTCTTTAAAATTGTAATATGTTTTACTATTAAACCACGATGAAATATGATCAAAGTGAACAAATTAGAGAACATATATGTACATATCCAATAGATGTTGAGGTTCTTATTGTTACAATTGGGCTTTGTTCATACTAATTTTTGCCTAAGATAAACCCATTCCTTTGACTCTTTTGCTAGGCTCAAGCCCATATTTTTGCTGCAGTTTGGTAGGAAAACCAATATTAAATAACATGTGGGCTTTGAGCTGTGACACTTAACCAGTGGTTCATGCACATTATCAGTTGGAAGCTGACGGAAGGAGAAGGGGGAGCTTTGGGTCTGTTTCAGTTTTTTTTTTTCGGTAGGAAAATAGAGCTTTTAGCGAATACAATAAAAGCAAACAATTCCATTAAGGATATCACTTTCAGACTCAAAAATCTCTTGAATAGAATCGAGAATCTTCGAAAAACGTCAGGCTCAATGAATTATAATATGCGTATTTCGCCATTCGATCAACAATCATATTTTGAGTTCTAGGAATGTTTCGAATTTTTATTTTTCAATCCCGTTTGAAAAAACCATTGATTATCGTAACTCCGCCAATTATTGCTAATAGCGCTATCTGTTAGTAAAGTCTACACAAGAAGTGCATTATCGCATTTGACCTCCAATTGTCTATAACTTTTCTCCCATGCGATACATAAACCTTCAAGAATAACTCGAGCTTCAGTATGAAATATCATTTCCTTGCCCACTTTCATTGAGTATCCACATAATCATTTCTCACCAGCATCTCTAAATACCCTTCCAATCAAAACGTTATCATCATTAAAAGACATTGTGCCATTGGTGTTAATCTTAACCCATATTTGCTTCAAAGGTGACCAGTACTTCACCAATACCGAAGTATTCAGTTGAGGTCCCCATAAATCCTTCGACATGTAACTCCTTACTCAAGCAATACCCATATTATCAAGATCTTTAACACAATTATTACTATTAACAAAAACATAATAATTACTACTTCCATAGCAACCAACATATTATGAAAAAAAAATACCACTCAAAACCCTCCGCCCTCCAATTCGTAAAATTCTTCAAGTTTCATAATAACCAATCGCTATGCGTAAAGGAGGAAAATATTGGTCGAAAAGAAATAAATATCTACCTGTATTTTAAATGTTCCACTGTGAACCCTATATATGTCCATCCCATCGCTTACCTATCTTTTTTTTATCTAAAAGCCAAGTGAACCACCCTTTATTCGGGGGTCTAATTGAATTGGTGATTGTGACTTCATATTCCCCACATTACCACAAATTGTCAAAAAGAAATACATATCCACCTTTCATGAAAATGATTACTAACTTTATTTTTGAACATATATGATTTCTATAGATTTTTAAGTGATTACTTTGATTTTGAATTGGAACAATTTAAGATTAAATTCTTGGGTTATTTTAATTTAGACAATTTTGTATTTGAATTATTTTAAATTTTGATCAATTTGAAATTTGAATCATTTCGAGTATAAATTATCTTGATTTTAAGGTTCGATTTGCAAATTAAATTACTAAAAAGTTTTGAATCATTTTAAATTCTAATTATTACGCATTCAAATAGATTTGAGTCATTTCAAACTTAAATTTTTCGAATTTAAATTGCTTCAAATTAAATCATTTCGAATTCATATCATTCCACATTCAATCTAATTAATTTGAGTACAAGTTCTTATTAGCAAGTGAGACAAATGGTAGAATTTTTAAATAAAATCTAATATTATATTAATCATACAATATAATCTCATCAGCTTAAGGGGGCTATACCACAAGTTTACATCTTAATTATTTACAATTTATACAAAATGGCAAGTAAAAGAAGCTCAAAATACAATCAAGCACAAAAGGAGACAACAGAAGAGGAAGATTGAAATTCTATTCAGTGACCTATCAGCCTGTATCTCATGTCTTCTCAACCTCGGGTTATTACCATTTCCCGTTAGGTGGTACGGGTTTGGATATGCGTATATGCTTTCCGAATTTCCAAACACCCTTGCATATACCATCTCTCCGAACATCCCAACAAGCGGATGATGGAATCCGGTCACTCTGGAACCTCCGAGGTTTAGCAACGGGGAAGATGAATTGTGTTCGTAGTAAGTATGGGGGTCGTAGTTTTGGTTTTGGTAAGGGTTGCGATAAGGAAGCTGCTGACCGTTCGGGGATGTAGGTGATAAGAGAGGATGTGAACTGCTCGCCGGTGGTCTTGGGGGTATCACCATACCCCTATAAAGTGTCTTGCCTTGAAGTTCGGATTCAGATTGGCCACGACCGTAAAGGGGAACCATGGTGGTGTGGGATATATCAGCTTTGCAAACCGGGCACTGTGGATGCTCGTCTGAAGCAAGGGAGGCACTCTGGACATGAAGCCATTTATAGATGCAAGGCCAGCAGTAAAGGTGGCCGCAGAGTGTAACAATCGGCTCATGTGCAAAATCTAAGCAGATATTGCAGTTGAAGTTACCATTCAAAGTCTCAGGTGTTGAAGCATCGGGGACAGTCCTCCATTCCCGAGCATAATATTGCTCAAAATCCATTGATCAGTTCAAACAAACTCAGATTTAATCACTAGGACACTCTTGATCTCTGAGAAAAAGAAAATGAAAGAGGATCAACACATAAAAATGCCAGATATTGAATAAACAAGCAACAATCAAGCAACTAGACCCTGAGAAAGATGAAGAACAGGAAAAAAAATGACATAAAAGACTTGCACTGAAGTAACAGCTATTTATGGAGAAAGACATAAATGGCCAAATTTAGGAAAAAACACCAAAAAGATAAGGTCCCAACTCATATAGCTTTATTCACATTTTTCTCATGAAAAGGGCCAAAGGTCCTACTACCCTTCTACCAAATGGATAGAAACAACAGCAAATTAAAGGGACCACGACTTAAATTCATGTATTTCAATTATTACAAGAAAATGTACAACCATTCGACACATAGAGTATAGATATCAGTCGCATACATATATACATCATTCACCCTCAAGGTCCCAAAAACAAATTATTGCCCTCACAGTAACTTTGGGTCCTATTAAAAGCTGATAGATTAGGTAAAAGTATCATGGAGGCCCTTATATTAGGAGTATGAGTGCATTTTACCCCTTCTACTTAAAAATAGGGGCAAATTAATACCTGTAAATTAGATCAAAAGAGCAATCTGGTCCTTTTGTTAAAAATTAAATCCATTTCTACTGTTAAAAACTGATCATTATATATCAACATGAGATACACGAGGCACGCCGCATGCCACTGTTTTGTAATTTTGTTAGCTATACTAGTTTTTAACACTACAAATGTATGAAGTTTTTAACAGAAAGGATCTGATCACCCTTCTACCAAATGGATAAAAAGTAGAAGAACAGCAAATTCAAGGGACCACAACTTACATTCATGTATGTCAAATATATTACAAGAAAATGTACTAGCGTTTGAAATTCGAACGTGAGTATAGATATCAGACGCATCCGTATATCCATCAATCACCCTCGAGGTCCCGATAACAAAAACATTGCGCTCACAGTAACTTTGGGTCTTAGTAAAAGCTGATAGATTACAGCACCTAGTTTTCTAACTTAGGGTTTCCCTATCACATTAGAAGAGCTGAAGGACAAAGAACAAACTGCAACTTTCTATGTTTTTACATTGTTAGGTTAAAATTAGGTGAAACATGAAAACATTGAAAGCCATATAATTATTAATACGAAGCTTCCAAGAATCCACCAACGGGCACCGACAGTACATTACATGGCCGATCCAAAGTAGATCCAAGAACAAAACTTTCTCGTTACAAAATCGAATCGATGTTTCGGAAACTATATCACTGAGTTTTTAATTTCCTATTTGTTCATAATTGTATTTTAATCAAAGTTACCAATCACAAATTAGGGTTTTGGGAACAATTAGTTTATTTCTCTGATTTCTTTAATTTCTCAAAATACAAGAAAAAAAATCTCCTGAGAATGATCAATTCCAATATTTTCTACATTTTAATTCTAGTTCCAAAAACAAAACCCTACAAAATAACCCAAACTTTATTCGATCAAAAGATAAATGGAGCGATCTTAGTATTAATCAAAAAAATAAATACGACAAATAAAACAATTACATACCTGTAACAAGAGCCGAAAATCCGACAAATTCTTGAGTTTGTATTTATCGTCTCGTTTACGGAGAAAACAAAGAAGGAGATTTATAGAATAAAGGATCCACTGGGCCTCAATTCAATGGCAGTTTTTATATGAAAAAGAAAAAGAAAAAGAAAAAATAATAATAATAGTGATAAAGGATAAAGAGATCTGGAATGGAATACAATCTTTTTTTTTTTCTCTAATTTTTTGACGTTTCTAATTCTGCATTTCTTTATTGTCTCTTTTTTCTACAATTTGCTTTACTATCAGATGAAATGAAGCCATCCTATGTGAATTTGCCACGTGGAAGGACGTCGTCAGTGTTTTATTTTATTCTTTTCGTTTTGTTTTGATTGAATTGGGAATTATGAAATTTTTTTGGTAAATAGAAAAAAGGTTACCATCCTAGCAAACTAGAATAGTAACTCAGAACAGAGCAGCTACTAACAAGAGGTGCTAATATCTTCCCCGAGCTGTTGACTAATCAATCCGGGTGCTTCGTCGAAAATTGTAAGTCGGTTTACGTCCCCGTTTAATTGAGATAATGGATTTTGGTATTTATTCCAAGAGAAAATTATATTATATTATGGGATTGAGATTTAGTTTAATTGATAAATATGAGTATTGTTGTTAAAATAGAAAGATATGAGTTTAAGTGTGTTAAAGCGTATCATTTTTTTATTTATGAGTTGAGGAGAATTTATATGTAGTTTTAGATATTGTGTTTAAAATGATAGATATGATAAGAACTTATAATAAAATTGTTTTTAAAAAATTTAATAAACTTTATATTTTTTTATTTTAAAATTTCTTTTGTAATTTTTTTCATTTTAAAAGATTTTTATGGTTTATTTTCAGATGAAGACGTCTTTAGAGGTGTATTTAGGGGGTTGGCAAGGACCTTGACTCATCCTAAAATGATAATAATTTGATTTATTTTTTTAAAAATTATAAAAATATAAGCTATTCAAACGGTGAAATTATATTTTAACTATTGTAAAAATACAATTTAATTTCGATTCTCCTAAAGAAAAATTTGCCTTCACCCTTGGACGTCACAATGACATCTTAACATGTAGTAACATATGATTGGTTGAATATTCCAATCAATTCTTTTAACATTCGAATGATTGAATTGGGAACATCTAATAATATTAGAAATTGAAGTGAATCAAAAAAAATTTAAAGACCAAAATGGGAAAAAGAGTATATTTCAAGGATTAAAGTGTGCATCAAGCCTGTTTGGATTGGATCTTAAAATTATTATTTGTTGTAGTTTCAGGGTGGATGTGGATAGATGCTTCAGACATTAATTTTTCGAATTTACGTTGCTTATTCTTATAATAATCGTGGACTCAAAATATATGAATTCACTAATTACAAAATATTTATAATCTCAATTTATATATATATATATATTTGAATACGATTTTTTTACATATTTGGATTTTTGAAAAATAAAAAAAATATTGAAAATTTAAAATTGTGTTTTTATTCAGTTATGTGATAGATTATAATATTTAAAATAAACCAGGATACCAATCTAGAGATAAGCATCAGGCCAATTGTTTCGTGAATCAATACGGTTGATGAAACAAGGTTAAAAATCGATTAAATTTTTTTCAAAAATATTTTTTTATATCTTTTAGTGATTCATTTAATCAAATCGTAAAAATCAATGACCTAACCAATTTGATTACTATTTTGATTCTTAAAATTTTATCTAAAATATATTTAAAATTTAAAATTTTACTTTATAAGTCGATACAAATAAATAATTAATTCAATGTTACCGTTTTATTTCTTTTTAAGTTAGATCGCTAAACCAAATTTGAATAAAATAAATTTGACCGAATGATAATAATCCACCGCTTTTGGGTTTGGGAACATTATTATCATATAATAATTTCTGAAATTATTAGAAACGTTGCATTATTTTGTTCCCTCAACCCTCTGCCGCATTTAAAATCGATTAATTTTTAAAATAAATCCGATTTCTGGCAAAAGGACAAGTGAACAGAAAAACCGGTGCTTTTCACCTGTTTCACCAAGTATATGATTGCCTTAGGAATGGGATCACCGTCGATCAATAATCAATGATGCTGCTAAATGAATTGGACGACTCAGATATTGATTTATTTATGCAATAAAAAAAGAGAAGATTTATGCCCACTAGAAGACAGCAAAAGGATGGTGCTATGGCGAGGCCATTGCCACCTTTTTCCTTTTCATAAAATCTCTTTGTAAGATATGCTATGATTAATATACTATTTTTATACTTATTTGTTATGTGAGATTGCAAGAAATTCTTAAATTTCACCTATCATTTTTTCAAGCTTTCGTAAACGTTGATGAAAATTAAGAAAAAAAGTCAACAACATATTAAGTTAAACTCAACATCAATGAGAGATGAGATCTAGATTCAAACTTAAATAAATAAAACGAAACTTTATAACCATGAGTGTCGCAATTTTAAGTTTGATTTATTAAGTGATATTTTTTATTTATCCCATTTTTTATTTAAAAAAAATTAATAATTGAGATTTTATATTGAACTTGACATTCAGTTGAAGCAAGGAACTGAAGAACTTAGGTTTAGAATGGTTTATACTCTATAATTATTTGGAAGATGCGATGCCAGGTAATTTTGGGAGGGCAAAAATTTAACTTCAGGGGTGATAATTAATAAGATTAAAATTGCAACCTTGAAAGTTATAAATTTTCAATAGGTAGGGGTAATCAAAATTAATTGTGATGGCCCTTTTAACTATTTGACAAAGGTTGTTGGAATTTGTATGATTGTTAAGGATGACACGAGTTTTCTTATTAATGAGGGAGGTTTAAAGATTCTTGTTAACTTTCTTAAAATTGTGGAAACTTTGACTATCACTTGAGAGCTAATATTGCTTTAAAGCAAAGATATCAAAGAATTATATTAGTTACAGACTCACTGATTATGTATAATGAGATTTTGAAAAGGGATAAGTGTAGTCGTTGAAAATTTAAGCTTATCTTGTAGAAATTGCATTCTATCTTGATTAGGATTCTCCATGTGCATTTTGAATTTGTTAAGAGATATGTTAATTTAACTATTGATTGAGTGACTTTTATTATGAAAAAGATATGTGAATTTTTTACTTATTGCACCAGCCATCATTTTTTTTGTCCATTTTTTGAATAAAGATGACCTACCAATCCCATCTAGTTAAGTTTTTTTGGTTTCTATTTTTCTTTTTGGGTTGTTGTTTTTTTTTATTGCTAAGTATGGTGATTGATTTTTTTTCTTTTGCCATGAACGGATTATTATTTGAAAAAAAATTAATAAATAAAATTTGTAGAAATCTAAGTTGGAAAATAAAAAAAATTCTCAAAATTAATGTAAAAAACTATTTCAATTGGAAATAAAATTTGTAAATTTTGATCAAACGATAAATAAGCTATTTGAATTGAAAGAAAAAGAGCGCCAATTGAGCGATTAACAAAAAACGGCATTTCTAATATCCAAAAACGGCCAATCCTCTTCCTTCTCCAAAGCTTCGAAAAATTAGAAAAAAAAATACTCTCTAACTCACACAGAGAAAAGCAACGTCTCTCGCTCTCCTTTTTCTCTACTTTGAACTCCAAATTTTTGTAAAAAGAAAGGAAATCAAAACAATGTCAACGAGCAAAGCAAGAAACAAAAAGCGTGGATCGGAGTCCTTGATCGGAAAATCGGATCCGAAAACCCGACTCATTGATGATTTCGATCCTGATCTTTCTAAGTCATTCTTCACGACTACTGTTCTTCTATGTTTTCTTTGTATGTGTGTACGTGTTTTAATTTAATAGGCATTTTGTTTGTTGATGAAATTTCAGTGATCTCAAAGGGATCATGTCGGCTCTGCAACTGATCAAAGAAAAAGCACAAAAGGACGGGAAAAAGAAGAACGAAGAGACAATTTCCAGGTAATACTAAAATTTGATTTCATTTTTTTCTTTTAAAAACGATATTTGTTTGAATTTTATAGTCGATGAGAATTTTACATTAGAGCTATGATTTCTTTGCGGTTTCCTCACCACCTCCTCCTCCTCAATTTCAAAGATGAAGCTGTTTTTTCTTTCAATTTTCATATTTATTGCAGGTGTTTTTTACTTTTATGCGATTTAATGCATGATTTTGGTTGGTCAGTTCAAGGAATCTTGTATGAGTTAACAAGTAGTAATTTCTTAATTTGAACTCCATCATTGAACTTTTACTGTATTCAGATTTGAATTAATGATGCATGTGTTATTATTCTATTTTCTGTCAATTCCTTTGCTGATTCGTGAAGATCATTACGTTTATGCTAATGGTTTCACAAACTGACGCTTGACTAACTTTAATTTGAGCAAATGAAGTAACAAAACTGTTATAATTGTTTGTTTAACCTTTTTTTTTAAATTCTTCTCAAATTCTGCAATTATTTAGCCTCTTGTTAGCCTCTTGTATATTGCGTTGACAGTGTGGCTGCTGAGATAAGGTCTAAGCTTGATGATCTGAAGTCAAAAATTGAGAAGGAAAGGTAAACTATATTAGCCTACTTATAATCCAACCTTGAACCAAAATTTAAGCACATTTTTGCTGATCTACATATAGTAATTTATTGTTGTTTTTTCTTTTTACTCTAGACAAACTTTTGCCAAGGCACTTACAAAGAGCTCAAAAGAGGTATTTACTTAATAAAGGTCTCAGGGCTCATCCATGAAACCGGTCAATGAAAGTGAATTTGTTAATTGGATTTAACAAATGGGCTTAAAGCTTGAGATGGTAATGTAATTGATTTGTTTTGCAGTGTGAAAATTGCTTGAAGAGTGAGACTGCAAAGTTTCAAGAGGTTTACGAGAAATTCTGCAAGGAAAAAACTATTCACCTGCAGGCTTTGAAAGGTAGTTTTTGAAGATCTATTAGAATATTTTGTAGTAATACTGATACATCTGTCAGCATCCTAGGATAGGAAAGTTGTTTATTTAAACTTCAAACTGCTGCTGATATGATAATAATAATTCTGAAACTAGTTTTTGGCTTATTTCTTTGGAAACTTGATTAGTAGTCTTTAGATTGATATGTTTTAAATTTTAGTATAATAAATGAAGTTCTTCAATTTTTAAAGCCATGCCTTGGCTTCGTAGTACTGATATAGCTTTACTAAACATGTATTTATGTATGTCATCAGCATTGAATACTTAAATGGAACTTTTTCTGATAATTAAAGCTATTTTTGCCTATTCATTTCTTTCCTTAAGTGATAACTCAATAATTATCGACGCTTATTGGGTCGAGAGATAAAAAAAAATTAGTCTTTTGTTTTTTAAACAAAGTATTGTATCGAATCTTTTGGACCAAGAAAACAGCGCTAGCAAAAAAATAAAAACAAAAACCATAATTAACATAAACTAAACTTTTCAGGATTTGAAGTTTATGATCCAAAAAACCAAGATTTTAAAACCATAAACTAAAAAACTTTATTTCTATGCGAATTTAGACTTCTGATTGTATTCTGATTTATCAATGCTGTTTCACAGATACTATTTCCAGATTTGAGGGAGACAAAGAAAGGCTGTTTGTGCGATATGAACAATTGAGTAAGTTATAAATAAAAAAAATGCTGTTCCTCGGTTTTAATGAAACATAATTTATACTAATTTTGGTATTGGTTGGTACATTAGGGAAGAAAGAGAAGAGCTTGATATCTGAGCAAGAGAAATTCTGTGCTGATAAAATTCCTCAGTTGGAGGAGTCACTGAAGAAAAAGAAACAGGTTATTACACAATGAAACTGGCAAATTTGTTGACTTGAAAATGCTTTAAACATCCATTTTTATACGTTATGCAAATGCAGGATGACAGAACTTTCAGCATTTTGAGGAAAACTCTTGGGTCTTTCCTCGACAATGGTTCGGATGAAGACTTCCCACCTGAAGATTGAAGATTTGTTTCCAATGAAAAAGATGGAGACATCTTACTGAGATATATAATCCTTTTCGTCCTTCGGTAAAGTCTTAGTTTATGCTTTTACAGCAATTAAAAATTCCATGCATTTCTACTTTGATACAGCATCAAACGAACAAATTTAAAAACAGCAGTTATAGTAGCAAATGCCAGTTTTGGGATGAAAATTCTTTGCCTTGATTATTTTGCTAGTGAAAACTGCTAGAGTTGATAAGGTAGGGTCTTACTGTTATCTGCTAAACAATATCAGTATTAATTTCTTTAGAACCTATCCACTCTTTGCATTGAAGAGTGGGTTTTTGAAGAGAGATTGTATGAAGCTGGATGTGTAATTTGTATCCCATTCCAATAGTTTAATGTCATACAATCCTTCCTCGACGGACAGATTAGACCAATATTAGTGCACCTATACTCAATTGTGTGGATTGAGTTGGTTTTAAATTGTGTGATATGTGCTTTAAAATTTTAGTGTTATTTTAAATGCTTGAGATCATTTAAGTTTTTAAAGTCGGGTTATTTGAGTTTTTTTTACATTAATTTTAGTATCGATTCTTATCATATTTATTTTTTTATATATAATATCTTTTCAAGAATTAAATAGAAGGATAATATGTTTTAGCGTACTCGAATCTACGTCTTCTTGTACTGACAATAATATCAAATGTCAATTGAGCTAACTCAATCAGTAAATTGAGTTATTTAAATTTAATCATTTTGAATTATTTATTTAGTTATTTAAATTATTTTAGATTTCGATCCTATTATATTTAAATATTTTAAATTCTTTGACTAAATTAAATTGAATGGAGTTTTGATTCGAATCATAAGGTTTAGAAATCATAGTGCGAAGCATTGGAGGGGTCGTTTCTGAATGCACTGTTTTGTAAACGTTATCAGATTGAGTTGCCAAACTCAAAATTTGGTGGTAATTGATAAGGCAACATAAACTTACATTACATCAGCCTCAGCAAAATGGCATAACCGGATCTCCCATTCCGAGTTTATGAATAAATACTGATATTTTGTAAAAAGAAAAAATTACGTTAAACATCTCTAAATTATCGTCAAAATTTTATTTTAGTCCTAAAGTTTAAAATATTTTAATTAAGTTTTCAAAGTATCAATATTAAATTAATTAGATCTTTTTGTTAGTCTAATTGTCAATTTAGGTGTTAAATGATAGTTCAAAACCAACATGGTGTGTTTTAACTTATATAGAGCGGTGATTAAAGTTCTTCTCAAGTATTCATTTGGCATAGTTCAAATCGTGTTTACTTCTATCCTTTATCCCAATATTGTATAAAAAAACCGTGATGTATTTTAAAAACATATGGATTAAAAATAATTTATGAGATAGAGCTCTACGTATTTATAATTTAATTTATGTATTTTGAATGTTTCTTGTCACAATCTAAACGGAGGAATTGATTAATACATTCAAAATTCAATTAGAATATTTTAAAATTAAGTGATCAGTTTAAAATATGAGCATACTTTAGGGATGTAAAATGGAATTAACCAAAGAAACAAAAAAACACAAGGATAAGAATCGCTTACTCAAAACCTCACCGTATCACATGAAAACAAACCCCCGCCATTCAAAGCTAGATACAGTGCCCCAAGCTCCTAATAATCAAAGATTTGATAATAGAAAAATCCTGAAAACCCACCAGCAATTGTTCATAAGGTCTAATGTATATCAAACAATCATAGAAACCGTAATCATTTGTCGCCCCATCTTTGAAGAAGAACATGGTTTGTGAGGCTCTGTCCTTAACCATCCCTTTCTTCACAAATTTAGCCTCTAAAGATGCTAAACTAGCTACTAACCGCTATAATCTATGTCGTTCAACTCCTAGAATTCGATGCTCAAGTTCCAGTGCAGAAGGGCCTGTAACTGCTGGTAAGTTCCCATGCTTTCTCCAGTTTTCATTTACTTTTTTTTCTTTTTGCAACTTAAAAATTGATTTTTATGGTGTTATGTTACAGATAAACTTGAAAATGATTATGCCTTGACTGGTACTGCTTATGATTTTGAAAGAGGTACTATATCGATTACTCGTGAGTCCTTATCTTCTCCAAAGAAGGTAATTCTTGTAAGGCATGGCCTTAGCACTTGGAATGAAGAGGGTAGAGTTCAGGTTTGTTGCCTCCGGTTCTCGCTAATTAGTTTCTATTACAAGATATACATCTAATTTTAAGGAGTTCTTTTTTGAATTTTCCATCATTGTGAACATATATGAAGCTAGATTATGTTGCTTGGATTCGTGTGGAAGTGTTTGATATGGTTGTTTGTTCAAAGGGTATTTTTCTTAAAGAGTCGTATTTTCGTACCCATGTTTGAATATATGAATGATGAAAACATCAAATTTTAAGGAGTTTTGAGTTGGCTTTCATTGTGATTTGTGAACATATATGAAATTAGACTATGTTGCTTGGATTTGTGTGTTCCGTGTTTGATATAGTTGTTTGTTCAAAGGATATTTTTCTTAAAAAGTTGTATTCTCGTACCCATGTTTGAATATATTTCAGATACGGGTGCAGGGTTTAAGCATAATGAAGAACGGAGCGCCATAGAAGTTGGTTCTTCCATTTGTCTCCAAATCCCCAAAATTATGAATTGCTGACTTTGCTATCTTTGTGTTGCAGGGAAGCTCAAACTTATCTGTGCTAACAGAAACCGGAGTGAAACAAGCTGAAAGGTGTAGGCATGCCCTTGCAAATATGCACTTTGATCAGTGTTTTTCGAGTCCGATATCCCGTGCTAAGGTATGACTACCGACCTTATTTGTTGGGGCTAGATGTATAGGATTCTATTTGTATTTTTGAACCATCTTTCTTTAATGCAGACCACTGCTGAAGTGTTATGGCAAGGGAGGGAAGAGCCATTGGTTTTCCTTGATTCACTGAAGGAAGCCCATCTCTTTTTCCTTGAAGGCATGAAAAATGGTCTGTTTCATTCGTATGTATATACATATAAGTATGCATGTAGAACTTGTCTTGAGTACATTACTAACTTGGTCTATGTAGAACTTATCATCTAGCCAGTTTTGAAACTCGGTTAACTTAAGTAGCTAATTTCTGCTTTAGAATAATGCAAAAACATTCTGCAAGTATTAGACTAAATGATATTCAGAATTTGGAGGCAGTGGATGCTAAGGTGATATATCCAAAGGAGTACATAACATGGAGAGAGGATCCGGCGAATTTCTACGTCAATGGTGTTTACCCTCTTCGGAGACTATGGGCAACAGCTAGAGATGCTTGGAGGGAAATCTTGTTCACGCCGGTATACTCTCTTTTCCATTAACTTCTTTTTTTGTAATCGCTATATCTTTTGCATCCCAAATAAATTTGATCAATGAGTAATGGTGTTCATCATTTATCAGGGTGAAAGTTTTTTAGTT
This sequence comes from Gossypioides kirkii, assembly GCA_005610355.1. NCBI lineage: Eukaryota > Viridiplantae > Streptophyta > Magnoliopsida > Malvales > Malvaceae > Gossypioides > Gossypioides kirkii. The sequence continues at coordinate 45,423,283 of CP032252.1, read as the reverse complement.
GTCACTCACAAATCAATTGTAAGGGCACTTATCTGCACAGCTTTAGGGCTACCCCCTGAGAGGTATGTCATTTTCTAAACATATAGTTATACCTACTACCATTGGTGAACATATAAGATTCTTTTATCTTAGCATGAAAACTGTATGTTCTTCATGTACTTATAATTTCCATTTCTTGCCAATGAGCTTTTAGGGATCTTGTTTAACTCAATAACTATTTGCTGCAATTGTAACAAGAGAATAAAGAGCATGCATCTAGGATTCACATATCGTTGTGGTTCATAAAGGAGGTCTAATTATGGTTTCTATCCCTCTATTACGTTGAAATTTGGGATTTAATCATTTTACTTCAATTCGGCCTAATGGTCCTTCTAACTTTATAATTAGTAGGTTCAAATTGATAACATCGGTAGTGTCTGCAATTATAGTGATGATGTTATATCAGATTAGAGGGATTAAATCCAAAATTTTAACATAGTTGTCGGACTAAAACCATAATTGAACCAAATACCGTTGCATTGCTGCTCGACTTTCAGCAGCTTTCTCTAACAATTGTTTTTCATTCGTGATTCAGGTTTCGGTCAATCGATGTGAACAATGGTGGTATATCCACATTTGTGTTCAACAAAAGAGGGGAAGCAATGCTTAAGTCATTGAATATGACTGCTCATATGTATAGCGATCATGTGTATCTTTCTTGAATCTGTTTTTGAAGCCATAGCTGTTAATAATGTGAGAAACCAGACATAATCAACATGTTTGTTTTTGTGTAGTTCATATGAACATAGGATTCTTTACCTTACATAAAAACATTACAAAGATTCCTGACCATTTATTCGAGTTTTGCCTAAACCTGTGGGGTAGAACAAGGCTTGTCTGTGAGATTATTTATTTTACTGAATCAATGTCTTCTTCAACTGTTAATTTGGGTTTATTATTTCTTTCCTACTGCTTGCTTTTTGTTCAAGTAATTAACTTGTTTGAACTTGAAAACATTTTTAAAGCTTGACTAGAACTTATAATAACCGAACTCCAAAAACTCGGGTCTCAAACCCTAACAAGGCTGAACTTAAAACCAGAATTACCCAAACTCGAAATCCCATACGAGCTTCTAGAACCAGAATTGATTCAATCTAGACTCCAGCTTTGCATTCATATAAAACTTCAGGATACATAAGTTGGCTTTGCAAAATTTGGCTACTATGAAAAAAACATATTGATTTCAACATTTATTTCAGTATCACCCTATGATAAACATACCAGAACTGGAAAGCAAAAGAATCCATAGGGAAAAAAGAACAAAGAACATAAAGCCCATAGCTATCGAACATGATGATCGAAAAGCGTTTACTATATTTGATTCTGGAAAAAAAAAATGTTTCCACCATTACTTGCATCACAAGCTATAAAAGTTTTTCTGAACAGTTTCCCCTTGTAATTCCTCACTGTTATCTACAGATACTTTTTCGTATACAGCATCTTTTCGAAACCGTTTAGGTAGTAAATACTGACCTCCGTATCGCTGCTGCAAGAAAACAAAGATGGCGAAGAGCAGACCACCACAAGGTATGATGATATCCCAGGCAGTAGAATAAAAATCCATTTTGTGGTTTGCGTATATGTACGATAAGTCGAGATATCCTGAGGAACTGTGAGCTCTGTAAAGATCATATGCGTGAGGCAATAGACAGACCAGGGTTGTTCCGATGTAAAACGAAGCAGCAAGAGCTGTTTCGTTTGATTTGGAGAAGATGTTGAACAAAATCTGTGGAAGCAAAAACCCATCGAGAATCAAACCACCGTAAGATTTAAAGTCGGTCCAGAAAGAAGTTTGATGGTAGAAACGGTTTTGGTACGGAACCATTCGGAGCCGTTTGTGATGGGGTTGTAGAAACGGGGTCTGGTGGGAGTTTTTCCATCGGTGCACGAGCCAAGCTATCAACCCACCAGTTAGGTATAAAGGTAGGGATACATATAATGCTTTTTTCTCTGCGTCCCATAAGCCCTTTCGGCTTTCGTCACCTTGTCGTACGGACCAAGTGAGTTGGAGAAGACGAAACTGCAAAAGGAAAGCTACCATTGTTACTGCCCTTACTATTATCTCGTTTACTTCGAGCCATCCACCACTTTCAAGAAAAGCACTTTGTTGATTACGGTTTTTTACAAACAAGGCCTCGAAGTTCAACAATAGAGGAATCATGTGCCCCAAAGTAAGAACAACGAGCATCAAGACAGAGATAAACGGAAGCACTTCCGGGTGTTTCTTCACATGAAAAAGCTGCATACCAACAAAAAGACATGCGAGCGTATTGGAAATTAAAACCATGGTAATCTCCAGATCCATCCGCCAAATGGATTCTTTAGCCTGTCCAGCATAAAACGATCTCGAGAACAAATTAATTGGTCCAAAATAAAGAGGGTCTGACTTGATCCTTGTGCTTTCAATTGTCCCCTTAACACGATACTTTTCTGCAACATTTATAGGAGAAAAATGGATAGTAACCAAAATGTCACAGTCCAATGAATCAGTTTTTATCGAACTATGATTCTTGTATCTTACATGTTTACATCCAACCATGCATAGAACACCGGTATGTCTATCATATACACCCTCAGCAGAAATTTCAAATCCTCGGGCCAAATCAGGTCTGTTACTCGAATAATACGTGTAAGTAATCTGATAGCTGATATTCAATAGCCTGCTATCATTATTGCTCGGAATTGCTGACTCAAACGATAACGGTAAAAGACTGTAAGTCTGATACTTGTAACGCTGATCACCCACAAACATTGGGTTCGCGATACCCCATGCTGATTCTCCTTTACTATCTATCACCGACATATCAAATCTCATATCTATCGAATCAGCATTAGGGTATGTCTTTCCCTTGTGTTCAGCAACATGCTTACTTGCATAAACTCTTCTAGCACTGTCAACCTCGGTATACTCATATCTTAAACCCGGAACATTCTTTAACCCAGGTGATACTTCCCAAACACTCCTGAACCGAATCATATCAAAGTAACTCGGATCCTCCTTGTTTTTATCACTCCAAATTTTTCCCACAACTGAATGCCTATTTCTCAATGACAAAACCTTGGGGTATCTCAAGTTAAACTTAATCGAACAATCCCCAATCGACAATCCACTCAAAGAATTCCCGAAATTCAAAACTCGACAAGCAACACCGCAAATACTATTCTTCTTCTCATCCCATGCTCCCTCACCAATCAATGTCGTGTTAGGATCGAAAGGGAAATAAGTACGGGAAGAACTCGAGTTCTGAAAACCCAACAAAACCTGCATTTTCCCTTTATCCACACACTTAATATGCTTAAAGAACATGAAACTAGGAGCAAATTTAACATCTTTACTGATAAAACTGCAATTAACTTGATCACAATTTCCATAATCCAATTCAAACCTAATCTTACGTTGAGCAATCACTGAACAAAATCCCCCATTTGCTTTATCAACATCCAAATTTTCTCCCTCACTTAAACAAGAACCATCCTTTCTATTATCAACCAACCTAAACTCATAATTCTCAGAGTTTCTAATGCCCAATATGGGAACAGGCTCAAAGTAACTCGAACTATGTTCAGAATCCAAACTTTGAAGAACCCCGGAGATTAAAGTACCAGAAACATTGAAATTATTCGAGTAATTAAGCTTAAGAACAACATTAAAATCCCTGAATCTACCTGCATTACCATACCTTATCCCTGATCCAATCATACAAAGCCTCCCAGTCGATTCCGACCAAAACCCACCAAGCGAAAAACTTGGAGCTCCCCTTCCGATGACTGGGATTTTCGGTCCCCTGATCCGGAACTGCCGCTGTAAGCCTCGGCGGGGGTTTAAGATACCGCCATTTGGAGAAGGAAGGGAAAATGATTTAGGAATTTGTAAAACGAGCTTTCCTTGAACTTTATAAATTCGGGTTTTATTACTACCAAAGATGTCGTGAGAAAACTGAACACTAAACGTAGCTGCTTTGGGCACATCGACGGTGGTATTTGATTGGAAAAAAATGGAGTCTCCGCCACTGAAATACCCAATATTAAAGTCGAGGTTGTTAGAAACGGGGGTGGGGGTGGGGCTGGGAAAAAGAGTGATAGGCTCCGCCGGAGATACCGAAACGACGTCGTTACAGTGTTTGGTGTACTCTAAAGGGATTTCAGCATGGATTAAGGAGGCTTGAAGGAGGATAAAGAAGGTGAAGAAGAGGAAGGGACTAAGATGTAAATAATGGATTTCCGAATGGTTTTTCGGGTAAAATAAACGAAGAGGTTTTGGCGGCTTCATTATTGGGACTGGTTTTTGGGCAATGGCCAAGAAGAAGCCTTAGAGCGGTGAAGAAACTGAGTCAGATCGGTGGGGTTTTGATTTAAAGCGATTTCCATTAAAGGGGCACGTTTAGGTGTTTTTTTTATTTGATTTTATGAGGGTTTTTAATGACGAAATTGTAGAAAATTGGGGTTCACCTTTAAAATTAGATTATTAGGACATGATGTTGACTCTTGAACTCCACCGATGGTCTGTTGGCTCTGCAAACAGAAAACGTGTCCACAAGCCAAGTTCTTTGGGGCAAAAAGAAAGGCAAATATCCGCTATTAGTACCTCTACTATGTGTAAATTACGGATTTAATCTTTATATCATACTCTAATTTTATCACTTTTAATCTTTATATTTTTTGAATTTTAAAATTTGAGTTTTGATTCAAATATTATCAATTAAATTCATTAAGTTAAATTTCATTATTTTTAAAGTCTTATGCGATAAATATATTATCATATATATAATATCATACAACTTGTTATTTTAACATAAAACTTACAAAAAAATTAGGTTATTTTAATTATTAAATTTAATAGATATTGTTTAAGTACAAACTAAAATTTCACATTTTAAAAAATATACAGATTAAAAATAATTAAATTATTGTGCAAAAATAAATAAATTTAACTTAATAAATTTAATTGTTATCGTTTGAGTTCGAATTAAAATTTTAAAATTAAATCAAAATACAAAGATTAAATTCACAGTGTATATATAATATAAAGACTAATAGTCAAGAGCAAATACATGTAAATAGATGGTTGAATTGGCTTGTGATGGAGTTAATTTGCATTTTAAAATTTTCGGTTTATTTTAGTTACAAATAAATTTCATTTTTGAATTATATATTAATCGAATTGTTTGGAGTTCAAGTTATTTTAGTTTAGGTTATTTAGAGTTTATCAATTGGGTTTATTTTAGGGTAAAAATATTGTTATAATCCCTGAATTAGGAGTAAGATTGTATTTTATTCTTTTATTAAAAAAATTGACAAATTAATCTTTATATGTTAAACTAAAGAACAAACTAGTCATTTCTATTAAAAACTGGCATAATTGACGAAATAATCAAACAGTTACATATGACATACCACATGTATCTCATACTGACATACAAACGACTAACTTTTAACAATAAAAATAAATAAAACTTACAATAGAAAATAAATGTATTTCGACTTTTGCTACAAAAGCCTCCATGCTACTTATAGCATCATTTTAGCTAGAAGTCCTCTCTAATATGAATCATCCCAGTCCAATTTAACAAGACATGATATAGGAAAAGCAAAATCTAAGAAAAAAAATTATCAAAAGCACACCAATCCAATCGTCATTCACTTCTTATTTCACAAATCTTATTTGTTTTTTGCAAACAATAACAGTTTTATACAGTCATAGTAAAGCCTGTTAAGCATGGCTTTAGACTGTGATACTAAGAAAACATGTCAATCTTTTCACCAAATCACACCTGGAGATATATGATACAGAGCTTTCCTTACAGGAATCTTTATTTGATTTTCGTTTTTTTGAAAATTCTGGTGAAGAATATTATACAAAGATATTCATGATATGATATGATAACAGGACATTCACTTATTCAGCCCTCGGAATTCGCTGCAATCGATTCCCTGATCCGAAAATGCCTCCACAAGCTTCGGGAGAAGCTTCAAGAGCATGATTTTGAACCCAGTTGAACTTCCTTTGAAGTTTTCATCACAGTCCTTTTTGTCGCATTCGAGAGCATATCCTACTGGTGCACCTTCCATGTATGCATTGCAAGCTGAGATGATGGTTTTGGCATGTTTACTAAAATGCTCCTTGACAAGTGCCTCGAAATGCTACAACGGTATAGCAATAAGAATAAGTGACTCGAAAATGGACAATGTCATGAATTTTTCTCATTTTGCAGAACGGGACTCTAATGTTACCTTGGGCGGCTTGCGGAGTATATAAAGCATAGACTGGCAGGTGATGAGGAAAGCATTTTCATTGTAGCTCACCGAATTTGCCTCCCCCTCGGCTCTTCCTAACTGTTCATCGTATCCAGCTTCATTGAAATAAGGTTTCTCATTAAGCACAAGAGCCTGGAGGGACAGAAGAACTTGTAGAATCGTGGAGCTTCCTGGATTCCAGACCTCAGTGTCGGAACCTGTCCACGTATTTAGAAGGCTTAAGCAAACCTTCCCTGATTCATACAGGTTCGGATTGAGGCGGAGCCCACATGAATGGTAGTGCACCGACTGCAAAAAATTTGACTTTCATGAGTTTTGTTTACATATATAAACACGTTCATGATTTACGTGAATGCTTGTATTCACTTTATGCAGAGACCAAGTAGAACTTACAGGTGGTTCGTACGGATAGTCCGAAGGGAGAAAAATGTCAAAAAAGAACAGCCCGTCATGGTAGGGCGTGCCAGGGGCACCAACAAGGACTGCTCGTAGTAGATCCATCCTTTCCTCGTATACACGAACATAGATAATTTCTGCTAAGGTCAAAAATAGTCTCATGACAAAATTGTCGAGTGAACCGATAAATGTAAAACATAAAATCATTACAAAGAGTAAGATAAAGTGCTAACCAGGAAGATTTTTCTCTAGGATACTCCATTCTTGTTGAACCTTTTTCACCCAGCTTCGTTTCACCTAAAAGTGCGGACAAGTACGAAATTGAAAATGATTCAGACTGTTTGAACAGCTCGAATTGTATGTTTAAGGAGTTTCTAACCTGAGATACAGCCAACGCCTTGCTTTCACCCAGGAAATGGTGATCAGAGCAATCACTAACCATATCAAACTGCCTGTATCGACCGGAAGTCTCGTCGAGTCTCGGCATCATATTGTTTTCTTCGATCTCTTCTACTTCCTGCTTTATGTTTATTGTTTTGAATATCTGCATCTCGCTTGGATCTAGCTCAGCAGAGTCATTGCAAGTTTCCGTGACTTCTTTCTCGAGAAGAATGTCATCTTCTTTTGCACTATGAGAAATAAAACTAGATGACTCTTGGCTTAAAAGTTTTACGGAAGCAAGGGATCCAAGGAAGCTAGAAGCAATGCTCGAGAAAAATTCAATAGCGGCTTGAGGACGGAAGAAGGAAGCAGGTGCCCATGAGAATTTCTCGCCACTTCCATGAGCACTATCGAAACTCAGCAACTCCTGAAAATAGACATAATACAAGATTTTTTCATGTTGTCAAATTCCCGGAAAAATAGTTTTGTTTCAAGACCCGATTCCCTGGCCCTCATTAAAAGTTTGGGTTTACAAGGCTGGTATAGATTATTCAAGTTCCATGCACGTTATGAGCAATCAAACTAAGATATCGTGAAAACCGAAAGTTGGATTTACCTTTCCTCTGTGGCTATTAGACTGTGTCTCATGCACGAACATCTCTTGGTTAAAATCCTCGGTATTTTCTTCATAGAGACCGGGAGTTGTAGCTGAATCTTCACACTTATCAATACGGGAAATTTCATATGGTGCAACCTGTGTGACAAAGTTTAAGGATAAATTCAAAGGATATATGACTGCTAATTGATGAGCTAAGAGACAGAATATACTCAACCAAAAGCGAGTTCAACAAGTTCCAGGATTCTGAATATGTATGCTATGCATATGATTCAAATCACGGAATAAGGAAGAATAAGATTCAAACCTTTGTTGGAATACCAGAAGCCCATTTCACCTCCAAGTTTCCATCTTCAAACCCAATGACAACGCCAATACAGGATGGACAATATGCACAGAGACAGTTGTTCTCATCTCGTTTCATGTTTTTGCCTTCCGGAGCAGCTTCGGTACCTTTTTCAGCTTGATCGCCAAAATGGTTCTGAATTGCCTTGACCACAATGTCACCGAAACAGTAGCAGTAATTTGAGTGCTCAACAAGTTCGTAAGCACTAACAGTTTCCTCCATCTGCTCTCCATCAAAATCATTTGCTTGAATCATGGCCTTATTTCTCCACAGTACCTTAACCGTTCGTTCTTTTGCATCCACACCGCGAACCACACCCCATCTTTGAGTATCGCCATTGGTTCCCTTTTCAAAGACAAATTGATGAGGCCAAAATTCGTGTGCGTTTGTAACACTAACAGGAAGTAAAGTATGTGAATCTAGTCCCATACCGCATGTACCATCTTGCCACATAACATTAACTTTGGTCCTTGTCTTGATGATAACAAAGAGTTCCTCCGGTCTTGATCCCAGGTTTCCTATTTTAAATCCTTTTTCTAGTTTCCAGTTATCGTTAATCAAGTCTCGAGTTGATGCATGGAGGAACTTTCGAGAAGTTCCCTTTCCATCAGCAAAAGAAAGCATACACCAATCACCGAGCTGCCAATTTGCATGGGGAAAAGATGACAACAAAGTTAAGTCTTTTGCCTCCTGCAAACGCGAGGGAGGACAGGCACTCGTATCATGATCTAGGTGAGCAGAGGAAATCCAATCAACATGAACAAAACCTGCTTCCACACTAGAAACAGTTCCTTCATCATTTTCCCTCCAGGTACCACATAACCATCCAGTTGAACTAGAATAATTCGAAGGCACAACCCATACTCTCTGTCCTGGATAATACGGATATTGCGAGTCGTCAATTATGTTGGGAGAAACAGGCACAAGTTTGTCTTGACCGATCGCAGTGACTTCACATTTTGATCCGTCATCAAAGACAATAGTAACACGGTCAACAACTTTAACCACTTTACCAATCCAAGTAGAATGAACCACGTAATCCCCAACAGAAATGGAGCGGATCTTCAAAAGTTGGTTTGAATTTATATCTTTTATGACTTTCCCATTAACAGTCTCAAGATCCACAAACATATCAATATCAACAACTCTGCCCATCTGTCCACATGGATCTGTTACGGAGCGTACAATGTCTCCATGAAAGAACCCCCTCTCAAACGAGAGAAGGTCATCAATTTTCCCAATACTTTCTTCTAGACTTGATAGAATGGTACAAGCCCGGCCACCATACAGAAACTCCGTGTCTTCTTGTTCCTCACTACTGCTACTTTCACTAAATGTTTCCCAATCAGAATCGGTGAGCAGCATATCCATCTTTCACCACCTACGAGAAGATGTATGTCAAATTTAGTTCAACATAAACGACATATGGAGGATTTAGTACCACTTTTGGGCAAGATTCAGACCTTAGTAATAAAACAATCTTCGGGCACGACTTTTACTTTCAAAGCTTTGCTATCTTTAAGAGCACGATCTATACTAGACAGAAATGACCATAAAAGATGGTGATTGCACCTGTGAACGTACAGAAGCTTTAGTTTAAAACAGATATGCTAATATGAAACCATTCATTAAGTGTTTCACTTAATTACAGCAACTAAACTGTTATTTGTTAACCTATTATTATTATTATTATTTTTCAAGTTCTATAACAAAACAATAAAAAGTCCGGGTAGAAAGACGTACCGGTACTTAAGTCCTGATTGAACAAACTGAAGCACCGAAGATATGATGGGTCCAAGTTAAACGGTAACAAAGTTAGTGAGTTAATAGTCAATCCCGAAAGAAGAAGCAGCCAAGGATATGACTATACTCTTCTGTTACGAATCATGGAATGTATCTTCTAGTTGATTCAATTGTTCAAAACAGATAGTGAGTCAAATGTCCTGAAGAGGATATGTTGACTCTAATGCCAAAGGAGATTTGCCCTAAAACGGACGAAGGGAGTTAACTATGAACTCCAAATGCCAAAGGAGATTTGCCCAAACGGGTCCAAAAGTTTACACCGGAGGAAACTTCCAAAGGGAGTAAACTTTCAAGGTGTTTTTATTCTAAGGTCAGTGTGAAGTTCCTAGCATGAAAGGAGAGATCCCTATATAAATAACTGCAAATAATGATTAATAAACACTCCTTTCTTTAGGAAATTCACCTGACGGAAGGAACTTTTAGTAACTATTGCCAAACAAGATTTGCTGATTCCGCAACTTCACACACACATACACACGTGTATGCACACACACACACACACACACACACACACACATATATAAACTATGATGCCAAAGGAGATATGCTCCGAAGTAAAGCTGAAATGACCGTCTTTTTTCCCTCAAACAAAGAGGATCTGCTTCACAAAGAGTTCGATTAAATCACACAAGGGATCAGTGCCGCTTATCGAATAATGTTTGTGAAAAAAATTTATTCCAACAGTGGCTTTTCCTTGCCGAAGCTCATGAGTGCTTCTTTAAGACATTTAACATTCCCACGAAACCTTCAAAACAACAACCACCATAAGTTATATCCCTCCCTATTTTTTCTAAAAAAAAAAGCATTAAAATGTGATTCCAATATTCACATTTTTTATTAAAAAAAAGAAGAAAAAAGCTAATGGTGCTTAATAGATTATGCACAAATGATTAAGAACAACAAAAAGAATGTAAAAATTAAGAACCCACTTTATAACAAAAAAGCATAGCATCTATACCTACATATAATATTCAAAGAAATAAGTTTTCAGATACCCTCAATTAGATTACTCAAACTCAATGAAAAAACCCCATTTCTTTACAAAATTTGCAGATTTGAACAAGTTTTCTTTGCATTCAACATGTCAAAAATCCAAAATTCAAATAAAAACATACCCTTTTTTTTCATTTTTTTCAGCAAGCAGGCCATATAAACATAAACAAGTACAACTTTGAATTTTAAAAATAAAATTACAGTTACATAAAAAATTAACACATATTAACAAAAAGTTTAAATTCTAAAGCATGGTATAGCCTATGAGCAAAGAAAAAAGAAATTATATGAGATTTTCATGGGAAAAAATGAATGAAAAAAATAAAAAAAGCTTACCATTTGCCGCATCTGAAAACGAGTAGAGCCATAAATCCAAATGAAAGAAAATTTATCAATCACAAACTGTACTAATTAAACCAACTCAACCCAGAAAAATAGACTTAAATTCCATTTACAGCGAGAACAAGAATTCGTCTTTTTTCCTTTCAAATTTCACTTCCAGCTTCCTTTTCTCGCTGCTTTTTCCCCTTTTCCACCGGTCCAAACGACACAAACAAAAGAAAAACCCAAAAATACAAAGACCGGGAAATTTCAGAGAGGTACTGTTCCTCTCTGAATCCCCATAGCTAAGACGCCATTAATGAAGCTTGAAAACATTGCAGAGTAGAGTAAACAAAAGAAAATAAACTTCGGGTTTTGGGTTTTTTTGCTTGTTTGAACGTTCAAGAAGCAGAGCTGTAATGGTGATGATATATTTTTTTTTCATCAAAAGGAAAAATATTGAATTGTGTATAAATTAATACAATGCATAATTGCATACAAAAAAAAAAAAAAAGAGAAAATATACACGGTATCTTAATTATACTGTACGTTCTTTGTCGTAATGACATTATTATCCCTGTTATTTTTCTTTTATCACAATCAACCCAAAGTGCTAATCTAGAATTTTTTTAGTCAAGCTTAAATTTAATTTTAGTTCTAATTCTAAATTTAATCCCTCTCTTTTGCAAAAATCAAGAAGATAGCCCCTTTAATTTGTCAAAATTTAATTATTGTATTTTTATGAAAATTAAAATTAAAAATCAATAGTTCAACTATATATATGTAATTAATTAATTAAAACCAATGGTTCAACAATTTATTTGCAATGTATTAGTAAAAGTTAGCGGTTAAAGTTCATGTTCACGTCAATATATCAGTAAACAATAAAATTACGTTTTGCCTCTTTAAATATGATAAAATCTTAATTTAATCTTTTAAAAAGTATAAAGATATAAATTAATATAATAATTTTATATTTTAATTCTCGTAAAAATACATAACTCAATTCTAATCCTAAAAATAATTTTTAGATTTGTCCCTGAAATTAGCCCTAATATATAATGATAGATTTACTTTGAAATTTGAAATTCTTCTTCCAAACCTAAATGCTTCATTGGTTTTGTTTAAAGGTATGGGAATTAAAGGTAGTGTTTAATATTAGCATGCACATGTTAGCTTAACCAGCAAACATGTTTAATTCTAATGTTAGCCACTAAGAGAGAATGGTAATTTTTGTAAGCCTATTATAATTTATTAAATTTTAAATTAGTAATAATAAAAGTATATTTTGATTTTAAAAATAATAAAAATTTAAGTTAATTCTTTGATATAAATTATTAAAATAATAAAATTATATTTTTATTATCACAAAATATATAATTTAATTCTAATACCTAAAATTTTTTTTCTAACTCCGCCATTGATTATTACGTGTAAAAACAATAATAAATCATTAAGAATATGCTGGGTATATAATGTCACTAACTAGATTCTGTACTAATATATTTATGCAGAAAAATTCATGTCAGAATTGTTGCAAGAAAAAAACAATTTCAATGCCGCTTATAGCAATGAAAGATCAATGTCAGACTTTTCTAATTAACTATATTTATGTTGCAGCCAGATTTCATATTCCAGTATTTTTAAAAGGTTAATATATTGTTTAGTACCTGAGTTTATTTTTAATATTTAATTTGATACTTGAGTTTTGTTTCAATATCTATTTTAGTACCTGAGTTTTTTCAAATTGATACTTAAGTTTTGTATCCCAATTAAGTACCTATATTTTGTATTGGAACACATGTGTCAAACATTCATTGGATCATGATGCTGTTTGGTTTGGGAACCAAATTAAACATAGAAACCAAGCTCAAGTATCAAATTGAACATTAAAACCAAACTCACGTACCAAATAGTATATTAACCCTAAAAAAAGTTAAATTTTACTAGGTTCTTTGAGTTAAAATGATGTTATATACGTGGGTTAATATACTATTTAGTACATGAATTTGGTTTCAATGTTTAATTTGATATCTAAGTTTTTTTTGTCCCAATTTAGGACTTAGGTTTAACTTCAATATTCACTTTGATATCAGGGCCTTTTTTGTTCCAATTAAGTACTTATATTTTTTTACTAGAGCACGCATGTCAAACATCCATCTGGTCATATAATGCTATTTGATCTAAGTGCCAAATTAAACATTGAAGTCAAACTCAAGCATCAAATTCAAATGAAAAATGCAAGTACTAAATTGAAAATTGAAACAAAATTCAAATATCAAATAATATATTGATCCTATTTTTTTTTTCTAAATATAACTATGTTGTTCAACATGTACTTCACTAAAGTGTATCTATTTGCTATATATATACTTTTTATATATCTCTGTTAGGAAAATAATTTGATGACAAAAATGCCAAATTAATTGGGTTTTCTTTAACTAACTATAAAATCAAAATGAAAGGGAAATAATATCTTTGTTCTTTTTGTAGGTATATGTATATATCCAAGTTCACTAAATTATTAGTAAATTATGCATTTTGGTTATTTAATTTTAAAAAGTTACAAAATAATCATTAAACTATTTGAAAGTTTTTATTTAAGTCATTGGACTGTTAAAATCGTTATTATATGGTCTTCTCTATTCACACCGCCTGCACCAATTGAAACCTCTCATTTTCTCTTCTACAGTTCAATTTTTTCATGAAACTGTTTGAACATTGTGAATTCGCGAATTAAAAGTCCAAACAGCTTTCTTCTTTGATCTTCGACGCTGATCATTAGGTCGACTTGGGTGTAAGTTATGTTCTTCTACACGTCGATGGGTATTGATCCATCGTATTAATCGTCGAATTGTCACTAGGAGCTTGATGTAAGACTTAAAAAAACGTAACAATCCAGTAATTTTAATAAATACTTTCAAATAGTTCAGTGATTTAAATGAAAACTTTAAAATAATTTAATGGTCATTTTGTAATTTTTTGAAATTGAGTGACCAAAATATAAACTTAATAATAGTTTAATGACTAGTCTATAAATATTATTGTTTAGTTGGAAGGAAATAAAAATGCTGACTGAAAATGACTAATTCCTAACTATTAACTTTCCACTACAAGGTTTCATAGTTTTCCATTTTCAATATAATTTTTACATTCTTTTTCAATTTTTTATTTATCTTTTTAGGTGGACAACAAATTGTTGGGTCTAGTTTATGCACTTTGTAGGGTGGCCTTAAATGCGACCTAAATTTCCTTTTTTGAGTTTGGGTCCCTCTAATTTTCATAAGGACCATTATCTCATAGAATATTTGGATATCTATATTTGATGTGGTGGTATATATAATTATTTGGTCTGAATATTTCACTAGGTCAACTATTTCGTTTGAGGATAATCGTAATGGCAGAATTAAAATTCTTTTTAGGGATCAAAATTAAATTGTATATTTCTACAATAATAAAAATGTAATTTCATTATATCAGTACCTTATATCTTTATAAGTTTTAAAGTATTAAATCAAACTTTTATGATTTTTTGGAAGGTCAAAGTGCAATTTTATCATTACTAATTTAAAGTTTTATAATTTATAAAAGATCTCAATAAAAAAAATCTATTTTAAATTAATCAAAGCCCCTATCAGCCCTCTCTTGACTTTGCCACTGAATAATCAAGAGATTCATCTTATCACATCTAATGAAATACATCGTAATTTTATCGTCAAGCTTATAAAGTGTAATCGAGTCACATCTTATCATGTTTTAGTAGAGCATTCCATGACTTTATTATCGATTCTATGTTACAAGAGTCCCTCCATTTCCGTGAAAACTCCCGGCTTTCTACTCCTCTAACGAAACTCAAACAGAACACCACCTTAACTCTTCCTAGCCAAAGGGCGAAAAAAGAGAGAGGGTAAATTCGCTATATAATCCTTTCAAATTTAATGAGATCACAAATTAAAATAATAATAAAACTATATTTCGACCTTCCCAAAAATTTGTTATTCATTTTTTTTATCTCTTTTTGGCTTCACCCCTACTCCCAATACTTCTAAACCACCAAATAATAACTCTCGATGTTTCGTGTGAACCACCTCCAACCTCTAACACCATATCTCATCTCAATTACTACATATTCGAATATGGATTTTAATCACATTTTAACCATCATCAAAGTTTAACCTTTCCTTTTTTAAAAATGTTCACTTTTTAAGACAATTTAAAAGCTTAAGTATTAGAGTACAAGGACTCCACTGGTGAGAACAGCAAGCAGAATGCCAGAATATTCAGAAGATCATTCCTTCTTTCACTACATATTTCCCTTCTATGTTTCAGCTTTTCAAGTAAGTGGCTAATTATTTTTTTTCCTTTTTATAATTATATATAAACACTGTTTTAGCTTCAAATTTAGGTTAAATTAATTAAATATATCAAAAAAAAGTTAATTGGTAAAATAGAATTTTTTTTTAAATGTAAGAAAATAGATCGTTTTTAGAATGTGAATATAAAAGCGTGTTCAATTGGACGAATTTTCTTGTTGACATGTCAGGGAAAGGGAGTTCAACTAGACGCGTTTTTCGATAATTACAAAAAGACGCATCCAGTTGTGCATGCTTTCTCTAATATGTCAATAAGAAAGCTCATTCAGCACTATTGTGAAGAAAGCACGTCCAATTAAACGTGTTTTTACACTCTTTCTTCAAAAACTATCTATTTTTCTAAATTAAAAAAAAAACCTATTTTACCAATTTATTTTTTTAATATATTCAACTAATTTAGTCGGATTTTATTTTTACCCCTTCAAGCAACTTAGCTGATGATTTTGAATTATTACCCTATACCCTTTATCAAGAAAAAAAGTGGTTGTTGAAATGATTGTTCATACTTTTATTTTGATGTCTTTTGACAGTGAAGCTTTGATGTTAGTTGTTAAATGGAATAATTTTATATTTAGTCCCTCCAAAAAACAATAATTTGATTTAATTCCTTTAAACCAAGTAAATAAGAAAATTACATTTTTAACTACTTGTAAAAAATCGAAATTTTATAATTTTATCTCAAATTCTTAATACAAAATTTCTGATTTCACATTACAAAAATCGAAAGTTCAAGGCAAAAGTTGGAAACTTAGCTAATCAATTATAATTTCCCATTGCATCGTGGACCACTGATTTGATTATAGTGCTTTGGAACTTATGAGGAAACTCATACACCAGGTTGGATTTTTAAGGGAGTGTACATTCATACAACTAGCCCCAAAAAATAAATAATAATAATTTTATACATCTTGTCCTACTTCAATTAAGATTTCATCAAGATCAATGTCTTATTAATAATAAAAATCCCGTCATGCTTCATTCATTATTTATAAGATTCATCGATTTGTCACTATACAATCCATAAAAACTTGATATAAAGTGACACGTGACTCAAAAGATACAAATCAACATGACATTTGTATAACTTCACTATTAACCTTTCAATATTTTCTTGTATGAAGTATTCGAGATCACTTGCAAAACCTCATTTCTCTCCTTTATTTATTTTTATTTCTCCACTCAAGTTATACCAACAAATAATAATAATAATAATAATAATTAATGAAGGGAGGAGGAAATGAAGAGTAATAAGATGGGGTCAAGAACTGGTGAAGAATGTGAAGAAGTGGAGTTAACTATCGTGTGACAACGAATTCCATTAAAAGCAAATCATATTTTAAAACCAAAGTGGAAGTAGTGGGAGCACACACCAAAAGTGCTTTCATTAGACAATGCCAATTCTTTGTTTCATTTTGTTTATTCATTTATTTAAATAGTGGGAATTGGCAAAGAATGGCCTTTCCACTTTCACGAAAAATATATTTACAAGTTCTATCTACACTCCATGTCTACCTGCACTACAACCACTAATAATATATACTAATTACTTCTCAATTGGAGCATGAATATATAACAAAGGGAAATGGAAATGTTGGGTCCATAAAAAAGTAAAATGGATTAATTCCAACACATTTTTTAAATTAAAATTTATCTTTAGCTTCATTAGTACGAGTATTATTGTCAATACAGAAAGATATGGGTTCGAGCGTGCTGAAGCACATTATCCTCCTATTTATAGATTAGGGAGAGATTATGAGCAATTCTAAATATTATATAAAAAATGACAGATATGATCAAAGCTTATAATAAGATTGCTCAAAAAATAATAATTCATCCTAGTAAGGTTATGACATGTAATATATTTAAAATATGTATATTAAAATTTAAATATGTGTATATATATTGTATGGATAATTTAAGTTTAGTGTATTTTTTTTGTATAATTCTTAAACTTTTAAAACAAAAGATAATTTGAGTTTAAGTATGCTCATAACTCATATCTTTTTTATTGTTGCAACAACATAAATATCAACTGAGCTAAAATTCAATCGATTTAGATCTAATTTGTTATAAGAATAGATAACGTCATTAAAATTTAGGATGATTTTTTTTAACATATATCCTAATCGTCCAAACAATAGGTACATATATGTGTTTAACATTTAATTTTGTGTTTTAAATGTTCTCCGCATTAGACAACAAAATTGATTGAAGTACTTAATCAACACGATACTACTACTTTAAGGGTTCAATTAGTTCATAATTTGAAAATGTTTGGTACAATTAATCTTATAGGATCTGACCTCTTCAAGTATATTGATTTTGTAAGTTGAAAGATAGAGACGAATATTATTAGTTTGGAATGTTTTTTATTTATTTAATTTCATGTTGCTTAGAGAAAAATCAAAACAAATAATATAAAAAAACATATTCTAGTACATAAGTGAAGTGCTAGATCCAATCGATTAAACTCATTCAGTGTGCTCTTTGACTAAAGGTTTCTAGTGCATTTATTTTATTTTGATTAATATTATACATATGTTTCTTAAATATATTTTTTGTATCAAAGCAATTGGGCCTTGGTCCCAAAATGAAAAAAAAAATGTAATTTTATCTCTTAATAAATGATTAAATTATAAACTAATATAAATTAAAATTGTACTTTAACTTCAAAAATAAAAAAAATTCTTAAAAAATTATGAAAACATAAAATCAATAAATGATAAAATTAAATTTTCATCTATCAAAATTTTATAATTCAACTCTTTCCCTAAATTCTTTTTTTGAACCCATCTTAAATTGTGTTATAAAACAACATAACATTCAATAAAAAATAATGTTACAATAAAATATAATTTCTGCCAATAATTGTTAACTGTGTTACGTAAAGACATAACAATAATATTAAGAACACAACTTGCACTAATAGTAGCTTTACATTATTTCTATAAAAAAAACTTTTATGATCGATATTTTTACGGTTTAATTTTTTCGATGAATTACAAAAAAATGATAAAAATTTAACGGCAACATGATTAACGCGATTCTAACTCAAACTATACTTATAACAGTGAATGCTTTTAAGTAAATAGCAAAGACATGAGTAAATAGCAAAAAGGGGAAATGAGGTAGGATTGTAGAATATTGCCGAAAATGGAGAGTTCGATGGTAAGAAATGGAGTCAACCATAAAAGGGGATATGCATGAAATTGTTGGGTTAGTTCCATTAAATTTGCTCCACTCAATCCAAAATCAATGGAGGAAACAGCGGATGATAGGGACAGACTGCCCTCCTCCTTGTCTCTATCCATATCTTTCACACGCACAAATTTAAGTTAAACTAAAACATTTGCCAAACATCCAAGTTCCAAGCTTGTATGTAGGTTCCTTTCCGTGTCCGGTTCCGATCCCTCACTAGAAAGTGATAGTTTATAGGGTTTTATATGTTATGGATCGGGTTTGGAGATATTTTTAGAGGAAGTTAATACGGGTTTAAATGATTTCGGGTTTTTTCAAGATGAAGGTGAACTTGAAAGATATCGACACTTGTATTTTAAAATGTACTTAAATCGATTTTAAATAAAATAAAAATAAAAGAAAGAAAATTGAACCCTTTCGAGAAAAAATTATCTGTGAAACCCTTAATAGTTAGGGTATTTGACTTTATTCGCATTTTAGTACAACCGTAATTGTATGAAGGGCTCGTTGAGCAAGAAAAGCTAAGAAATCAAAAACAAATTCAAATCAAGTGGTTTGGGTCCGTTTATGGAAAACATTTAATTTCAATTGTTATGATGTAAAAATAAATAATTTATATTTGAAATAATAAAAATGATTTAAAGTTCTATACATAAAAAATATCATATAAAAATTATTGATGAACTTTTATTTACTTGAAAAAAATATCTTTTTGAATAATGACATAAAGTATAAATTTAAAAATAAAACAGTAATAAAAAAAATCGATAATCGAATAGAATCAAATCAAATTATGATAAACAGTTCAAAAACTTCAAAAAATATTGACAGAATCGGATCGATATGACGTAAAGTATTTAAATTATTTGTATCAAATTTTGAATATGTCTATATCTATAGCATGGATAGCCATTCTGAATATAATCATACTTTATTATTTTTTTAAACACGTGTAATCCAAACAGTCAATGTAATAAATATAAATATATTTAAAATTTGATCTCCGTGTACTCAACTTTAAATTTAAATTATTATTCAACATTCAAATTAATGTTAAGTTTAAAAAACCCTTATTAATATGACAATGATGCTTTAAAAACTCAATTTAAATATTCTAAAATTAATGTTAAGTCTCACTTTTTTTTCCATTTTTGCCCTTCCCCACTCTAAAGAGCTTAATCAGCTTTAGTTAGAGAATTGTTTTTTTAACAATTTTATTATAAGTTTTGATTACATTTGAATTTTTTTACACATTGCTTAAAATTATTCATAACACCTCCTCAACTCATAAATAGGAAGATAATGCGTTTCAGCGCATCTCAAGTTTATATTCTCTTATATTGACAAAAACACTTATATCAATTAAGCTAAGACTCGATCGACTACCAAAAAACTATTAAGCAAGCATAACTTCATTATATCAAAAGATTTTGGACAAACATAGAAACATGCAATGATGAATTGTGGGGGTAATTGTGAAACATCATTAACGAACTAAAACACTTTTTTTGGGCCCCTTCACTTCTTGTTCTTATCTTTTGTTGCTTTTCCTTGATCCTTATTTTTATAATATTAATTGTCGATAAGCCAGTTTTCAGACAGGAAAGGGGCATATAAGATAAAAGATGGAGAAGGAAGGGGTCAAATGTAGTAATAAGCAAAAGCTTAGGCCTTTCCCAAGCTAATATTGTATAAGATTAAAAGTGGTATTTATAGATTACTTAATAAATAAGACTATTGATGAAACTCCAATGATGTTAGTGAACTCATTCAATTAACTCGTGTTTGGTTGTATTAATTAAGACTACTTTAATAACTATTTTTCAACGATTTCAAACAGAAGGAATATGTAGTAAATATTGAGCTTTCGAACCAATCCTTATTTTTAAATTGAGATTTTAACCCAAATAAAACATTTTAATTTTTGCTTGAAATTATCGATTTTATCCTCGTTAGAGTGTTCAACATATTCTCTACTTTATTACATCTAGATTTGATCATGGCCGAGTGAGGTCCGGACCATGCAAAATTTTAGATTAATTTTCTAAGCCTAAACTCGGCTCGAAAAATGGGTTTAAATTTTCACCCAACTTGATTCAGATTAAAAATAGTAAACTCGAGTTCAATCCGACCTACACGTATTAAATTTCTTAGATTATTTTTTTATGCATTTTTTCTAAAAAAATATATCAATATCAAATACACTAAAGACATTAAAATAAATATTTCTCAACAAATTGAAAATATATTAAAAAATCTTTATAATCTAAAATAGTAATAAAATTAACAATAAGACAAGAGTTATATAATATCCAAACAATAACAACAAAATAGTAGCAATTTAATAGCAAAATGATAGCAAAACAGGTGACTTGAGTTGGGCCGAGCTCATACCTTCATGCTCGAAAATGGGCCTTTTTTTTGTCCAAACCCATTTTTCAGTCATATATTTTTTTTCAAACTCTCCCACTTTTCGAGTGGACCTTTGAGCATGGACAATTAACTCGGTCTATGATCAAGTCTAATTACATAAAATAAATAAATATATTTTAAAATCACTTCTTTAAAAGCCAATTGATTCTTAACTCAATTGACATAGGCATTATCGTAGGTTCGAGTACGCTGAAGCGCATTATCTTTTTATTTATAAATTGAAAAGGAACTATAAATAATTTTAACCGTTGTGTTAAAAAGAACAGATATGATCATAGGAGCCCTTACTTAGCTTTGCCTGATAATACTAATAAGACCCAACACTAGGCTTTGCCTGATAATACTAATAAGACCCAACACTAGGCTTGACACAATGGGCTTTTGCAAGCTGGTTACTTGGGGTCCAGTGCCTAACTAAGCTTTTCAATTTTCAATCTGCTAAGAAGGGACCATTGGGCAATTGCTAACAAACAACTGTTGAGTAGGGATGAGTATTCGATCGAATCGAGTTAAAAAATTTCGAGTCAAATCGAATTGAGTTAACGAATCCTATTATTTATACTCAATGTTGCGTTTACATAGACTAATTATTTAACTCGTAGACGAAGTACAAGATTATTTAACTACATAAATAATATAATGGTTTTATCTTTTAATTTAAGGAGTAAACATTTATTAAAACAACATGGTTTTGATTTTTCTTATTCAGATTTTTGGATAACTTGAATTGTGTAATTCATATTCGAGTTAAACCAAAAAACTTAATTTTTTATTCGAGTTGATACAAATAATTTGATTAATTCAAACAACTTGAACTATTTAATTCAAAATTTAAATTATTTTTCGAATTAAATCGAATTTTGTTATCCTACAATTGAGATTGAATAGCATATCACAACCTAAGTTTTAATAGAAGATGAGCAGTCCAACCACAGCATTAATACTCAAGTTTGCACAAGATATCTACATAAATGTTTAAGTAACATGTAATTGGTTAAAATATGCCATACATCTTCTAAATTTAGTATCTTTACTTTTTTTTATTAGTGTTACATTTAAAAAGTCACCATTTTCAGATTGTACGCCGACAAGTTTGCCAATTATCCCAAACAACACCCAGAAAGGAAAATTTAAGTATTTACAATCTAGTTTCAAAGTGCAAATAAAAGATACAGGATGAGTTTTTCTTAAATTCTGACCCATACCCAATAATTTTACATTCATTTCAAAAAGACCCAAATTATTAACTTCACAAACTATACATTTCCATATTACAAAAAGAAAAAAGAGTAAAATTTTAACAAGAAAAATGAAAATATCTAATCATACTTTTCTCTCCAAGAGTAAACCAAAAAGGACACCCAAGAAAGAGCCAATAAAATATCGCCAACTGTTTGCCTAATACAATCCCAAGCCAAATCCTCCACTCTGGTCTCGAACCAAAACCTCCACACGGCCATGAAAACGTGCAAGAAGGTGCAGCCGGCGGCGAAGAAGGACTGGAAATCGGTGTCTTCTACGAAGGAGACCATGAAGAGCAAGAACCCGATGGTGAACAACAGCAGGCCGGAGAACGAATCGGATGTCCGGATCAAGAGTTGGTCGTGTGGGGTGGAGCCGAGGAGCTTGGTGGCAGTTTCGATCCCGTGCGTGAAGGTGTAGATTTCCTTCATACGGAACATCATGAGGGCGCCGCTTGATACGGCGATGGCCGAGTGGAGGAGACAGATCAGCATGAAGCACGAAGACGGCGGTGATGGCGACGGCGACGGCGACGGCGACGGTGACGATTTTCTAGTTGCCATTTTCATGGGGTTTTTTCCTGAATTCGACCGGATGGACGGTTGTAATTTTGTTAAGGATTTCTTAGTTGTGGTGGAATAAAACACTGACTCTTTGAGCTCATTTCAGGAAGCAAAGACAAAACGAAGAAGAGGTAGAGAAAAAGGATTTTCGCTAGTTTTATCGGTGATTTCTTTTAGGGTTAAATCTTGTTTTAGTCCCTATACTATTAAAACTTTAGATTTTCCCTTTCTACTTTAAATTATGTAATTTGACATCTATATTCTTATAATGTTATTAGTAAATCTAAATTGATAATATTTTTAATTGTTCCCATTAAATTAATAACATAATATTTTTTTTTTTAAAAACTCAATCATTCAACTCTGTGAATATTATTTATATTTTCATGTGACTTAACTCTGTGACCAAATTAGTTAGATTTTTATGGACCTTAAACATTCAACTAACATTTTTATGAATACGGGTATGCTAGTGATATTATAAAAATAAGAGAGATCGAATTCTGCTAAATTAAAAATGAAATGATTACATTTCAAATTTTAAATATAATAGAGAGACTAAAAGCGAATTAGACCATTTATTTTACTAATTCTGCGAAAGATTCTGCCGAGCTGGGTTTAAACGAAGATAAGGATCTGGTGGGACCCAATTTCTGGGGACATAAAATAATCCGCTTGTCCTTTGCTACAACCACGTGGCGGAATCTAATTAGTGCCGACAGGTACGTTGCCGCATGTCTGTGAAAATAAAATCCCTAACATTTCAAAAAGGAAATTGATAAAATCCGTAATTATGGAATTAAATCAAAACAAACAGTTATAAGTTTTAGATTTTTATTTATTATTTTTATTTCACTTATTTTTTTCACCGTTTTATTAAAGTATTAAGGTGAAAGTTTTTGTTGAATAATCTTTACTATCAAATTTAATTTCTTAAGATTAATTAATTTGTGTATTAAGTATTTGTTTTCTTGATTAAAAAAATTGATTCATCATTTCATTTTAAAAAAATTGAGATTTTTATATTGATTGAGTAAAAAAGTGAGTACTTAAAATCAATCGAAAAAATTTTTAATATTCCTTTAGAATGAAATGATCGATCAATTTTTTCAATCAATAAAAAACAAACACTTAATATCCAAATTGATTAATCTTAATAACCTTAAGCTCTTGCTTTCTATTGCAATTTTTTTCTTAAAAAAAAGGAAATTAAACCTGAAAGTAAAGATTATCCAAACTTTTTTCACCCTAAAACTTCAATCACAAGATGAAAAGCAAAAAAGAAAAAAGAAAAATTGAGTGTTATTGGTTTTATTTTAATGAGGTAAGATAAATACAAATTTAAGGTTTAAAATAATTTATTTTGATCTAATGACTAAGATCATTTTGATTCTCATGATTCTCATATTAAAAGTTCTCATTATGATTGTCACCCATTAATTATATAGTAGTTTTAATCTAAATTTTAGATAAGATTTTCCAATTTTTAGTTGTTATTAAAGTTTAATAAATTTATACTATATGATAAACATAATTATATTAATAAAAGGGTTAGGATTTGATATATTGGTCCACAAATAGCTTTAAGATTTTTATTATGAATTAGTTTAAAAATTAAATCACTGAAAAGTATTCATTTGATTTAATTTTTTTTTCAACAATACCTAAATTTTTTAAATAAAAAGTAAAAGGACTAAATTTTAAAACTCTGAAGAGTATAGACACCGGTGGAAGAATTAGACCAAGTTAAATATGGCAATTTTTTTTCCCAGATAGACGTTTTCATGAAGATCACGTTGTCAGCTTCCATAAGAATGTCAAACAAATTTGCATAATATCTTCATGCAATCAATCTAAAAAATTCCAATATTCAAACCCTAAATCCTAGCTTTGCAATAACTTAATCATTTGAGGGGCAAAACCATAAAAAAAAGACCATGGACTTTTAAAAACCTCAAATACTACTAACTTATCAAACTTGAAATCCTCCCACGAACAAAGTAGCTCTCCAGGTTCTTTTTTGCACTTGCAGGCTGCAGCAATGGAGAGGAAACACCCAAAGCTTGTCTTGTTTGTTCTTATGTTCTTCATAATCACCATATCTCAACCTATTTCATCACTTGATTTCGTCTTCAATGGCTTCCACAACTCAACTGATGTTTTACTCTACGGCATAGCCGACTTAGATTCTTCCAACATCCTTACACTCACGAACGAAACAGATTTCGTTGTCGGTCGTGGTCTTTACAGCTCAAAAATCCCAACAAAATCCCCTAATTCATCTCATGTTCTTCCCTTTTCAACCTCTTTTATCTTCTCCATGGCTCCTTCGAGTAACAAAGAAACCCTACCTGGACATGGGATTGTCTTCATTTTTACACCAAGTCCAGGCATCGATGGGACAACCTCGTCACAACATCTTGGTCTTTTCAACCTTACTAACGATGGAGACAGTGATAACCATGTGTTTGGTGTTGAGTTCGATGTGTTTTTGAACCAAGAATTTGAAGACATGGACGATAACCATGTCGGAATCGATGTTAATTCACTTAAATCAACAAGCTCCCACACGGCAGGTTACTGGCCAGACAATGGAGATCAGGGTTTTGAGGAACTTAAGCTTAACAATGGTGAGAACTATCAGGTTTGGATTGAATATGATGATTCGGTTGTTAATGTTACTATGGCACCTATAGGAACCAAAAGGCCTAAACGTCCATTATTGAATGTTTCTTTGGATTTATCTGATGTTTTTGAAGATGAAATGTATGTTGGATTTACTTCATCAACTGGTAGATTGGTTCAAAGTCATAGGATTTTAGCTTGGAGTTTCAGTAACTCGAATTTTCGATTGAGCGAAAGGTTGATCACTACTGGTTTACCTTCATTTGTAATCCCCAAAACACCATTTTATAAGCACAGATCGTTTAGTGTTGGTGTCACAATGGGGAGCTTCATTGTTCTTGTTTTGATTGCTCTGTTTTCTCTGTTTTTGCTTAAGAAGAAAGCAAGGGAAAGAGCGGCAATGGAAGATTGGGAATTCGAGTATTGGCCGCATAAGATGACATACAGAGAGATAGATGCAGCTACCGACGGTTTCTCTGATGAAAACGTGATTGGTTTCGGGGGAAACGGAAAGGTTTACAAGGGTGTTTTACGAGGAGGAACAGAGATAGCTGTGAAACGAATTTCGCATGAAAATGATGGCATGAGAGAGTTTTTGGCCGAGGTTTCGAGTCTCGGACGGTTAAAGCACCGGAGTTTGGTCAGTTTAAAAGGTTGGTGTAAGAAAGAAAAAGGTATATTCATGTTGGTTTATGATTATATGGAAAATGGGAGCTTAGACAAGAGGATATACTATGATTGTGATGAGACCAAAATGTTGAATTGTAATGATAGAATTAGAATCATAAAAGATGTTGCTTCAGCGATATTGTATTTGCATGAAGGATGGGAAGCTAAGGTCTTACATAGGGATATTAAAGCAAGCAATGTATTGCTTGATAAGTTCATGAATGGAAGGTTAGGTGATTTCGGGTTAGCTCGAATGCACGGGCACGGTCAAGTAGCTACCACAACGCGTGTGGTTGGAACCGTGGGTTACTTGGCACCCGAAGTGTTTAGATGCCAACGAGCATCGACACGAACCGATGCGTTCGGTTTCGGGATCTTAATCTTAGAGGTCATGTGTGGGAGGAGACCTATAGAAGAAGGGAAGCCGGGTTTGGTGAATTGGGTATGGGAATTGATGATGCAAGACCAATTACTCACCGCAGTCGATCCACGGTTAAGAACCAACGATGAAGAGGTGGAGAAGGTGCTGCATTTAGGTTTGTTGTGCTCATATCCTGACCCAAATTCAAGACCAACAATGAGACAAGTAGTTAAAGTGTTGGAGGGGAAGAATGAGCCTTGTGAAGCAGAAACGGAGGATATGGAAGCATACTTGTTGCACAAGGTGAAGACTAGAGATATGTGGATTAATTACTCTCTGAATTTCGGGTATGCGCTACACCCCACGATCGATAATATTCGACGGTCACATCCGTCTTTCATGTCACAGTCTTGGATCAACAGCATTGTGGAAGGTAGATAATTTATGAATTATATGTTGGTTCTATTGTCTTTGAAGCACAAGCATGCCTTGGAAGGACTCTGCAAAGATGAATCATTAGGTGGGGGATTGGGGATGGGCTTTTTCTTTTGTGATATTTTGGCATGTCATATACATGTATGTCACCATGAATTGGTGATTGTACGCTGTTTTGTCTCAGTAAATATCTACCATGCCTAGAAACTACAGTCCATATCCACCATTTTGGTAGTAAAGAAGACGATGATTTAATATTTTCAATGAATTGCAGAAACCAACGAGCACCAGTGGTCTAGTGGTAGAATAGTACCCTGCCACGGTACAGACCCGGGTTCGATTCCCGGCTGGTGCATGAATATTTTTTTCTTTTAGTCTGGTTAAATCCTGCTATTAGTCATGAATATCTCTGTAATTTTCAAATTTTAGTCATGACCCAAACAATATTGGTTAAATTCGTTTACTAGTCATCATGTACTATACGTACAATTGTAGATTTAGCTCATATTTTTCAATTGAATCATTTTAAGTCTTTATATTTTTCCAATTTTGAAATTTTAATCTTGACTCAAATCAGAATCATTAATTCATTAATTGGATTTTTATCAAATGTGAAAATAACAAACTGATATGAAATTATACATATGATAATATGTTTGCTGCATCAGATTTTAGAAATGGCAGAACTTAATTTAATGAATTTATCAATTATTGTTTTGTGAGCACTGAAATTTTAAAATTTGAAAAGTAAAGAGACTAAAAATGATCAAATTAAAATACAAAGATGAAATCCACAGTTTTCGTAAAGTACAGGAACTAATAGCAGAGTTTAACCTTTTAGGATCCTGCGGTTTGCTGTTATAAGCACAAGCACTGAAGCAGCATTGTTCTTCATGGTGACCGCACTTTTGGTGGGTGTTCTCTTGGCTATCCCATAATGTATTGAGTTCTTTTAATCACACCAATCTTTAGGGTTTAGGATGGGTGAAATCATGAGTAAAGCTTGTAGCTCTGCTAAATCATCAGGTGCACTGTTGCATCCTGTATTTTTGATAAATTGCAGCAAAATCTAAAAGCAATGGCTCCACATTAACCCGATTTTTTGCCAAATACACAAAGCTAACTACGGCACCTTTTGGATGGTTGGTGGTTGTGGTGTGGTGGAACCTTTTAACTCACAGCTACAATAACTAATTTCACCGTTATCGCTGTTTTTAACCTAACCAAGAAGTAAACGCATCACTCATCCCAAACCATCCTACTGTAAGGGAAAAGTCCACTAGAAAGAGCTTTATCTTCTCATTAGCCAAATGACAATATATATACACAACAGTGATACCTTCTAAAAATCCTTATAATTTTTGCCTGCCATTGAATGTTAATGCTACTGCCAGATATAGTAGCCTCAGATCTCAGTTCAGTGTTCATTGCTCTTCAGGCAGTGAACTTATATTTTTCTTGTCAGGTATAAACCCTCTTGTAATAACAGGTTATTTTACAATATTAACATAAACACTCTCTACTTAAAAGATATATAAATTTTTCGTCGTTCTTGTAAACAAACCGACCTTAGCTCAGTTGGTAGAGCGGAGGACTGTAGTGGGGTTCCCTGATTGTAATCCTTAGGTCACTGGTTCGAATCCGGTAGGTCGGATTTTCTTTTGAGAATTTCAGTTTTATTTTTTTAGCTAATTTCGTACAATTATATATAAGATTAAGGGTAAGGTAATTATAACAAGGTCACTAAATTATTAGCAAATTTATGTTTTGGTCACTTGACTTTAAAAAATTACAAAATAATCATTGAATTGTTGTTCGAAAGTTTTCATTTAAGTCATTCATCTTTTTTTATACAATTTAGTTTTCATTTAAATTTTTTTTTCTTATAAAATTTAGTTTTATATTTCTAAATTTAACAATAAAAAGACTGGATTTCAAATCTACGAAAAGTATATAAACTAAAAACAGAATTAAATTTTATATAGATATTTTATATTCATATTGTCACTAAATCTACTTTTGATTTTTGCTAACATAAGAAAGATGTTTAAGGTATTCAAATTGACACTTGTAAATTAACGTTCCTAAGTCCTATGCTTTAATCTTTTACTTTTCCTTATTTTCTTTTTTCAAAATCTTCATAAATCAAGTTGAGTAAAATTTATATCAAATAA
Organism: Gossypioides kirkii; assembly: GCA_005610355.1. Taxonomy (NCBI): domain Eukaryota; kingdom Viridiplantae; phylum Streptophyta; class Magnoliopsida; order Malvales; family Malvaceae; genus Gossypioides; species Gossypioides kirkii. The sequence continues at coordinate 45,394,060 of CP032252.1, read as the reverse complement.
TCCGTAGGAGAGGAGTCTCTTTGGATTGTTTGGGTTATTGAATATGTATTAAAGGGTATGTGGCTCCTACTTTGATGAGTAGTTGAAATTGGCGAAATATGTTAAATTTGAAGCCTTTTGATTGCTGTCACTTTTCAATAGTTTGTTAATGCTAAAGTGGGTATTTCTCAATTGTGGGAGATAATTAGAACTCGTGGTATGATGGTGGAGTGGCACCATATGCTATGGTTCCCTTTACATATTTCCAAGCATTCTTCTATTGCTTGGATGGTCATTTTCAATAGGCTCCTTACTCGAGATTGCTTGCTTGTTTTTAGGGTTTTTGTTGATACTTGTTGCTTTTTTGTATGGATGCTATATAGAAGTATGATCACATTTTCTTTGAGTGCAGTTTTCAAAAAAAGTGTGACAACTGATTCTACAGCTTTGCTTCATTCATAGGGATGTGAGAACTTGGAGGCAAAAGTTAAATTGAGCGATATTGAAACTTAAAGGAAAGTCTTTGCTTGTTACTATAGATAAGTTTGCTTGGAATGAATATTTGTATGTGATCTGGAGACATAGAAACAAGAGATATTTTGATGCATATTTTTTGACGGGAAATTATATTTTAGTGTTGATTAGAAAAATTGTATCAACTCGTTTAAGAAAAAGATTAATCAATAAAACTAACCCTATTAATACTTCACTTTGTGTTTATGAGATACTTAAAATTGTTGGGAATTCGAGTTTGAATGGATAAAGTGGAGAAATATTTTGCGGTGGCATTAAAATATTTAATGGAACATTTGAGCATAACGTGTGGCTAAAAATAGCCTAATGTTCATCCTTCTGGTAATTTCTCCTCTTCTTGGAACAGAAAAGATAAGGATAATATTGCTTCGCGTGTACATGTTGTTGAGCATCGACACGACACGAAACACAGCGCTCAACATGTTTTCTTTGTTGTGTTTTCTTCTTCTTCAAATGTCACAATTCACATGTTATTGTCCAAACCCAAAGTTTCCTTTGAGTATTTGGTATCCCATTCCTTCACTGAGATCACGTAACATGCTTATGAAAATAAATTATAAAAAACATGGCATGCACCAAGTCAACAAATTCCGATAATTATAACGTTTATAAAATTAATTGTAATAATATTAATCCTTGATACGTAAGACTATTATAATTTATTAAAATGGTATAGAAAAAGGATGTATCATATAAATTTGAACAACTCGTATTTTTTTTTCACAGTTGTCTACAACGTTTTCTCATGTATATTGTATCAATGCAATTCGTACTAATTAATTTCTATGTTATGTGTAAATAAGTTTAACTCCACTTATGAAATCAATTTTAAATTTTGTCCAAATTTCTTTATATATAAATGGTTAGTCTAAATTTATTTTAAGGTTTTTCATTTTTTTTTAATTTTTCAAAAAAAAATATGATATTTTTAATTTAATATTTGATATTTTATATGTTTTTTTTTAATAATCTCATTTATGATAATATTTTCTCTTTTGATACAATGCAACTACCCATAATCTCTCTCTATCTTATAAATAAGAAAATATTATGCTTCAACACATCCTAACCCACGTTCTTCTGCATTATCAACAACGTCCATACCAATCGAGTTAAGACTCAATCAACTATTTTTTATTATAATTTTAAACTTAAAAGCATAAAATAATTTTTAATTTTTCCATTATAATTTTAATGTGATATAATCTACATTATAAAAATATAAATAATATAAGTCGATTGAGTCCTAGCTCGATTGACATAGGTATTGTTACTAATGCAAGAGAACATGGATTCGAAGCGCTTTATCCTCCTATTTCTGGATTGTGGAGGGCTACATTATAAAAATATAAATAATATAAGTCGATTGAGTCCTAGCTCGATTGACATGGGTATTGTTACTAATGCAAGAGAACATGGATTCGAAGCGCTTTATCCTCCTATTTCTGGATTGTGGAGGGCTATAGATAATTTTAAGCATTGTGTAAAAAAAATATATGATCAGAATTCATAATGAAATTGTTCAAAAAATAAATAATATAATATCTTACAATATTAAAAAATTATTTAAACTTTTTTAAATCCGAACAAAAACTCAAACTTAAACAAATAACTCAATCTTTAAATAAATTTATTATAATAAAACACACAAACCTATTTTTTCCATTTATTTTCTATCATCACCATAAATAAGATTGTGTTCAAATGGTGGCCAAGAACATTTGCATATATTTTGGTAACACACGAAACCGTGTTTGAGGTTTTCAATATGACACTTGTAAATTAACGCTTTATAGCCCACGTTTTAATGTATTAATGAATATTCATTGGATCGAGTTTAAATCAAATTTATGTACGATATTGATGTAATTTAAGTTTATTTAATTATATAATGTAAGTTTAAAGTTTTTATTAAAATTGATTTATATTCGTAAATAGTTAACTTAAGATAATTATAGATTTCAAAATATTTTCTATTTTTTAAAAAAATATTATATTTTTAATTTAACTTTTTATTACCTGATATAATACATATAATATAATATTTGAAAAGATTTAGATAAGTTTATAATTCACATCTCCCCGTATAATTTAATTAAATTAAAATATTTTAATTTAATATTTAATAATTTTATATATTTTTATTAAAAACTTAAACATATAAAATCTAACATATTTTTAAATATCTATATTGTAATTTTATTGTCATATAAATTACATAATATACATAACATTGAAAAACAATATATTATATTATTTAAAATGATTTTGGTCAAGTCAGGTTTCGATTTTCAAAATTGAAATCCAAATTCAACCAAAATTTTAAATTGGCATGCTAACAAAAATATTTTTGATAAAATATGTAACAATTTTAATTCAAGTGTCGACAAAAAAGTAGAAGGTCCCAAAATAGTATAATTTTAATTTTAATTTTTTAAAAGTTATAAAATTAATAAAATTATATTTTTACCTTCATAAATTTATAATTTAATTTTTAAAGCCTAAAAAAAATTGTATGCTTCCAAAAAGAAAAAGGGGAAAAAAACATTAATAGAAAATACTAGTTTTAATGTGGGAAGTTGCAATTAATGTTAATGTCTAATCTTAGCTAATTAACCAAAGAATTCCCATCATATATTTTCTAATGTGGAGTGGAGAAGAGAAACCCTAATTTTAATTAAAGGACATGAAATGACAATGTTGCATATCAAATCGAAACTAATAATACAACAATTTTATTGATAAAAGATTTTAAGATTGATGCATGAATTCTCTCGAATACACCTTCACCATTCATCATCAAGTTTCCACCGACTTGGCATTGTCTTAGGATCACGACAAAACTTTACCAACCTTTATGAAATATTATGATATGGTATTGTTATCGGTGCAGGAGGATGTGGGTTCGAGTATGTTGAAGTATATTATTTTTTTATTTAAAAATTAAAAAAAATTATAAATAATTTTAAATATTGTATCAAAAAATAAATATGATAAAAACTTATAATAAAATTAATGTTAAAAAAAATTAGTTCAAGAAAATTTATTTCACATTCTTTAAATGTAGTAATTTCTTTTTCAAAATGAATAGGATATAAGACATGTAGCAAAGTGGAATTAAAATTTTCTACCAAATACTAATGTTAAATTTAATGTTGAATAAAATTATTTACTATTTTAGGCTTGTCAATTTTTGGCGTAAAACACATGGATAGAGATTATTGTATTAAGAGTTAAATTGTATTTTATTCTTTCTATTAGAAAATTATGTAAATTAGTTTCTGTACATTAAATTAAAGAGTAAATTGGTTTTTTTGTTAAAATTTTCACCCAATTCTATTGTTAAAAATTGGTTATTGTACGTTAGGTTGAGGTACATGTCACATGTCACTGTTTGATTATTATGTCATCATTCCAATTTTCAACAATACGAATGGATGAAATTTTAATATACATATACTAATTTGTTCATTTTTTTAGTAAAAGAGATAAAATACAATCTGACATATATATTTATCTTGAGACACTATTAGTGTAGAGAAGTTGATAGGTTTTTAACATTAATGGTAGTCAGTGGCGTATCTAAGGGGTTGGTAAGGGCTGAGATGAAAAATTATCTATTTAGATCCTTTAAAAATTTTAAAATTTTAAATTAATAAAAGTAAAATTACACTTTGATCCCTCCTAAAATTGATAGCATTTAATTTAATCCTTTAAAAATTATAATGATATAAACTACTAAAAATTACAATTTAATTTCGATATTCTAAAAATATTTTTTGACTTCGCTCCAAATAATAGTTAGTCATGAGTTTTAAAATTGAATACTGTCCTAAATTCAAATTTCATTAGTTGTAAATTTAGCAAAAATTTATTTTAATTTATAACAATTTTTTTAGAATTAAAGTAACTTCTATGCTTAATATTCAAATCATAAACATTAATTCTTCCTGTAATCATAAATGGTAATTGAATAAATAAATAAAACAAAGGAGCTTCTCCATCAACAAGTCCAACGGTGCCGGTGTGGTCCAAACAGGCGTCGTATTCAATTTCTGTGGATGTTGGCTAATAATCTTTGATCATGATCATGATTATCACGCCAACTACAAAAAATTATATCAATTAACAGAACCCAATATTTTTTTGTAAATAGTTGCAGATCCTCATTTCTATCGAAAATTAATTTCGCGATGTGATCTATTTTTGTGTTCTCTTCCGTAGAAACATATAAAAATTATTATTGTACCATTCCCACAAAAATCTGCTAAATATATCTGATAAGTATTGAATAAGAAAACCTTAAGAACGCTTCTTTAATAGATTGAATAATCTCCAAATTATCTTACCCAATTGACACTTTCTCTCATCTATATTGTCATTAATTTCATTAATTTTATTTTTTAATTAATTCATTTGATGATAAATTCGACCAGAAAAAAAAAACAAGATAAGATTGTTTAATTCATATCAAGTTAATTAAATCTAATAAAACGTGTTTATCCAAAAAAATAGAATGAAAAGAAATTTTCAACTTGCATTATTTATGAGTTGGCCAAGATCTTACGTTTAAGTGTCTAAATTAATCATAAACTATGGCAAGTTAATGAAGTTGAGCTTAATTAAATCAAATAATTAATGAAGTTGTTGATGTTAAAACTAATTAAATCTTTTTAGATTATTAAAAAAGTTCCTTTCATCAAAAGGGTACGTGGACTATAATAAACAATTTGAGGATTTCGTATCTTTAATTTTTTTTAAATGGTCAATTTTTTTATAATTTTTAAAAATATAAATTACACTCAACGTCACTAAACTATTCGGAATTTTTTATTTAAGTCATTGAATTGTTAAAATCGTTGTTGTATGGCCTTTGTTGTTAGTACCGCTTGCATCACTCGAAAGCTCTCATTTCCCTTCTCTTTTATAGTTCATTTTTTTTTCATGAAATATCTTTAAACGTCATAAATCTACAAACCAAAATCCAAACAACTCTCTTCTCTAATTTACAACACAAATTGTTAGATCGACTTTGATCAAAGGTATATTATTCTACAAGTCGATGGACACTAATTCACGGTACCAGTCGTCGAATTACTTCTTGAAGCTCGCTAGCCGAATTAAAAAAGAAAACTTAATAGTCCAATGATTTAAAAAAATAAATTTCGAATAGTTCAATGACTTAAAATGAAAACATTCAAATAGTTCAATTATCATTTTGTAACCTTTTAAAAGTAGTAACAAAAACGTAAGTTATCTAATAATTTAATCACCTTGAGTGTAATTTACTCGTTTTAAAATTATAAATAAACCATTAATTTCATTCAATTAAATTTAAAAAATTACATTTGTTTTTGAATAATCTTATTATAGATTCTGATCATATCTGTTCTTTTTGACACAATGTCTAGAACTACTCATATCCCCTCCCAACCCTTAAATAGGATGATAATGCACTTTAACGCACTCAAACCCACGTCCTCATGCATTGATAACGGTACCCATATTAATCGAGTTAAGACTCAATCTAAATAAGTTTTAATATTTTAATTTTCTTTTTAAAAAATGGATATTTATCTATCCATAAATATAGTAGCACTAAGTTTTGTTTCCCTAGTGTTACCAGAAAGAATAATTTTGTTTCCTTAGCAATAGGTGGGAGGTGCACTGACATTTTTTCTAAATAAAAAATAATAGGTAATTAATTGTTTAGTACTTTGTTACTATTGGTTAAAATATTATTCTATTAAAATGTTTTATTTAGTACATTATTTGTAATCACGTTATAAGATAATAAATAATAATAGCTTTTTCCTCAAAAGTTTAAAAAGTCTAAAGATATCTTTAAAATAAAGTCCAAACATAATAATATTTTCGGGTCAAGCTTGAGCTATCAGTTGAATCGAATTCGAATTTAATAATACTTGGTTTGAACAATTCATGAGTTTTATAGAGATTTCATATTTTTATATTATTAAATTACATTATTATCTTTAATATATTTTTAACTTTAAGCTTAATTATTAGTAAATGAGCTTAATCGAACTAGAGTAGCTCGATTATATCTCAAGCCAAGCTTGAGATTAAAATAGATGTTTAATCGAGCTTGAATTGAGTATCGAGCTTTGAGTTTTGAATCAAGCTCGAGCTCGACAGTAATCAAGCCCAGCTCAGCTCGATTACAACCCTAGTTGTAAGAATATGATTCAATCAGTGATGAGTTGAATGCAAATTTGGTGGCCTAACGAGTATAATAAAATCGATAATAGGATTGTTAAATCCACTGCATATATTAATTAAAATACCAGTCTTATATTACGTGTAAATTGAAGTTTTAATTATTGTTCTCTAATTTGATCTTTCTTATATTTATATTTCATTAACTTTAAAATTTCAGTTTTAACTCAAACAATAGCTATTATCTCTATTAACTAATATATTGTGGTTTGTTACAAGTATTATATAGAAATAGCAAAATTAATATGACATTACAAATGTGATAATGTGTTTGTCACATAAAATCCTGAAAATACTATGATTTGATATATCAAATTTAATGACTATTGTTTGGATTAATGCTAAATTTTCAAAAATCGAAAAGCACATATACTTGTTATACTTATATCTCACGTGTCAACACCCTTGACTGCACGACCCAAGAGATTATCTTGCAAGCTAAAGACACTAAGGAGTCCAATACCTCTTGAGCACAGACCTTGCAAGCCCTAAACTACAAGACCCCATACCATCAAGACCACACCTTGACACAGGCAAAGTATCTGCTAACCACACGTCACATATAGTGGCGAAACTAGAGGGTTAGCACCTAAAATAAAAAAAAATTCATACGGTTAATTTAAAATTTTTAAAATTTTAAATTAGTAAAAATAAAATTACATTTTAACCTTTCATTAAAAATTAAAATTTAATTTAATCTTTTAAAAATTATAAAAATATATTCTATTAAAATAATGAAATTATATTTTTTTATTATAAAAATTACAATTCATTTTCAACTCCTAAAAGAATTTCTAATTTCTTCTTTGGTCACATATATGGATTATACCCACAACGACAAAACATTGGCTAAATTTTAAAAAAAAAAATCTAAAATCAATATATAAATGACATGTGATTTCTCGAAAATATTCGTAATATTAAAAATTAAAAGTATAAAAATTAACTCTATACCAAAATTTGAAAACAAAATGACATTTTAACAGCCGCTTAAAAGGAAATGTTTAAGATGATTGACCCGCATGAATCATTGCTCTTTTGGCCATACTTCAGATTCCTTTTTCCACAACAACAATAGCAGATTTGTATTATTGTTTTAAAATATGTAATATTTCTACACAATGTCGACATAAAGTGACTATAAATAATTATTTATTAATATTATTAAATAATTAAAAAATAAACACTTTAATTACATATTAAAAATGTAATTAAATAATTAAAAGTGAAAAAATGTTAAAATAGGAGCCTGCCCAATTATTGCAAAGGAATCGAAAAGGACAAAACAATCTTGTCTGAGATGCCCAATGAATAAATAAAACAAAGCCAAACTATTGGCAAGACGCCGCGTTTTTGCTATTGGATAATTTCTCCCTTTTTTTAATTTTTAATTTTAAATCTTAAAAAATAATAAAGATTGAAACAATACCAAAAAAAAATAATTGCTTTTTGGAAAGCAAACAGAAAAATTGAAAAAAAGGGGGCCACTCTGTTTTCGGATAAACCTTAACGAACAACGCCCTTGATTTTGCCACGTTGATCTTAATCAAACTCTCAATCAGATCACATCACTCTTCTATCTTCCAGCTTGTTTGTGGCCCCCACTCTTTCGAGATCGGGATAGGGATCAAATATAATATTCTGAGTAATTAGCTGTGGCAATCTGGGTCATGTTTTTTTTGTCAAATTCTGATTTGATCTCTCTATTATACTTAAATTTACGATCTAGTCCATAATATTCTTTGTTGGGAGGGAAAGTGGAAAGGAGTTGATGACATCTTTATATTTTAATTTCCCCTTTATTCCATTACTTTTTAACGAAATTATTGATTAAAACATTAATTTTTTAACGATATTAATTTGATAACTCACATTGCAATTCACGTGTGCTTCATATTGACATAATACTATTTGTCATACATATCACGTTAACAAACAATTCAAAAATTATAAAAAAAATTAGCATTAAGTACATATGAATTACCATGTGGACTATCATGTTTAAATTTTTATCATTTTAATCCGTATTTCCACAAAAGAAACAACTATTCAATTTTTTTGAAATGTTAATGATTAAATTCAACTCTTTTTAAAAGATTGATGTTAAAATTTATCTAAAAAAAATAAGAGTCAAATTGATGAAAAATATAAACATTAAGAGCTTAATTTGTCATTATACCTTAAAATTATTAAATATTTATATTAAACAATGATATTAAAAAAGTAAAAGAAGTTATGAGGACTAAGTCACAAATTATTGAGAATAATTTGGTGTACTTGCGGTGTCTGACTTGTTATTTTGGACAAATTTGTTATGGGTCCCTATGTTGTACTTAAATTTAAAATTTAGTTTTTATAGTTTAATTTAACATAATTTGACCTTTTTATTTTTATATTGTCATTAATTAGTCCAAATATCAATATAGTTAATTATTTCAATTAAAATATTTATATGAATATTTTTATTAGAATACAAAAACTTAACCCCTAGGGACCAAAACTAAATTTGACCTTTTTAAAAAAAAAAAAACAGCTCTTGCCCTTTTTGACTAATTCAAATTTCATGATCATATTATTTTAGGCTTACATAATTTTAAATTTAATTTTAGCTAAATATCTAGTCATTCTAATTTAAATGATTAAGAATAAAATTTATTAAATTCATTTTGAAACAGAAAATTATCTTTAAAAAAATGATTTACACGTTGATAATTAAATAATTTCAATCCATTGTAGATTAAGAGGTTGACTCAACAATAGTTAAACATCGGATACGCGGAATCAATCAATTGAGATAAAATTTTACCATTTAAAAACAATTGGTCTAATTTTAAAAACTGTCCCTCAATTTTATAAAATTAACAAATTAATCTCTTTGTTTTAATTTATCAGAATTTGGTTCTCATGCTTTAGATATAAAAAAGAATTTAACCTAGTTGTAAATAAATACACGAATTAGAATTTTTTTCGTAATTTATTGCATATAAATTGTTGACCTTTTGATTTTACTCAATTGTTGATTCTTAAGTTAGCGATTTAACAATATTACTCGATTGAACTAATTTTTCAGCTTTCGTAATTGAGGTATAAATATAGGGGCATGCAATTGCCTTGGTCCCGAAAATGAAAATCATGCAATTTAGTTTCTTAATCAATAATGAAATTTTAAGTTAATATATGGTAAAATTGTGCTTTGACCTCTTAAAAATGAAATTAAATTTGTTTTGTCCTTTTGAAAACAACGAAATTTAAAATTAATAAATGATAAATTTATATTTTGATCTCTTAAAAATTTATCATTCGAACTCGACCCTCTAAAAAAATTTCCGTATTCGCCCCTACCGCAAATTAAAATAGGGGATTAAGTTATCAGTTTTTAAGAAAGTAGAGGGATGAAATTACAAATCATACCAAACCTTATTTTATTTTATTTTTTTTACTTTTTTTTGAGGAAGAAATTTGCGGGACGTGAATATTCGAGAGTATATCTAGAATAGTTCAGATGAGCGAAATTATTGCAGCTGGTTGACGTGGATCCTCGCTGTCTGGTCTAAAAATACTTGACTGTATCGGTGCAGATTATTCAATTATTTAATGCCCACGTCGGATTCGATCCTCTCTCTCATCATGTGCGCGGCGGCTCGTTAGTCCACGTAGGTTCGAACCGGGTCCCACTTCTTGTCCTAAAACCTTACTATAAAACCAAATCCTGTAATAACAATAATAATGCACAAAACAAACTTGCCTTGCTTAGCTACTCCCCCAAATTAAAAAAAATAAAAGATGGCTCGCGTTGCGACAAGAATTCCGTGGAATCACCGGAATTTAGCGTACGGATGCCCGGAATTCAAGTTCCCGGAGCAACCCGATCCGGTTACGCCGGATATAGAGTTGGAATTTCTTGAAGATAGCGACCAGGGGGTCCTGGGAAACTGCAACGGCGATAAATTTAGGGGGAATAATAACGATGGAATTGTCGGCGATGGTGATCATGATGATGATGACGATGAGAAAGAGAACGATGGGGGAAACGATGAAAATAGTAAGAGTTTTTGGGAAAGCCAACACCAGGTTTTACAGCAAACGTTGTGTAGGACTAGCTCCATGGAATTGAGAATCAGGACCGCCACAAAAGAAGCTTTGAATGATATTCAAAAAGGAAGAACTGTATGTGTTTGTGGAAAATCCTCAATGGCGGAAAATTGTAAGAATTGTCTCATGAGAGAAGTTTCTAGCCGTCTCCAAAATGCCGGTTTCAACAGTGCCGTTTGCCGGTCTAAATGGCGTAGCTCCCCAGATATTCCGTCAGGTACATATCTATATATGAATTAAAAGATGAATTTCTTTGTCATGGTGGGTTTTTGTTTTGTGTTTAATGGGATTTATTTATTTTCTCGCAGGGGAACATAGTTTCTTGGATGTGATAGAAAATACAAGAAAAGGGGAAGTAAGGGTAATAATAGAGTTGAATTTCAGAGTTGAATTTGAGATCGCAAGAGCTAGTGAAGATTACAATCGGCTAGTACAAAGATTACCAGAAGTTTTCGTAGGTAAAGTAGAAAGATTAAACAATGTGATCAAAATCTTGTGTTCGGCTGCCAAGAAATGCATGAAGGAAAAGAAAATGCATATGGGGCCATGGAGGAAACAAAGATACATGCAGGCCAAGTGGCTTAAATCATGCGAAAGGAATACATCGACACAATCATTGCCGGTTGGATGTTCCGGTGACCGGTTGACGAAGCCGAGGGCATCAATGTTAACAGTAGATTTGTTGGGGAAGTTGTCCAATGTGCATTGTACAGCACTTGAGGTTGTATAAAGAAGATGATAGTATGTGCTTACTTAAATCTTCAGTTTTGTTTATGGATAAATAATGGTATATGAGATATATATTTTTGGGTTATGAAATCAGGGTTTTTGGATGTTTGATGTTCAGAGATTCAAGTTACAGATTTGATGACAGAACATGGTCTGGTTTTTGCAAGCAAAGTAATAAATACAAATAACACATCTGGATTTTGGATTCTTTTACGATTGATTAATCTTATAAAAATAACCATGTGTTTATATTATAATAAATGGATTAGGTTCCAAGCTAATCCCATTAAACTAAGGTTTTATTGACTTGGTCTGATTCAAAGTGGCAATGGATAAGACCAAAGTCACCATTGCTGAAACCTGGGCAATTTCTATGGTTTTGAGCTGTCATGTTGCTACTGGGAAACATTTATTGGATTGAGGGTTAAGAAATCAAATATCGGATTTAAATTTTGCGGATGAAAAGATAGTATTGGAAGAATTTTGTCTCATGTTTAAGAATTCGATTTATCTCGATTCCGAACTTTATTGGAATATGGAAGTATGTGTATGTATATAAGTTGCATCTTTGGTTTCATGTTTAAGAATTCCATCCATCTCGACTTCGGGTTGCATACAGTTTGCAAGTGTCAGGTAAGATTAATTATTAATTCATTAAAGCTTGTGGGGATAGGAGTGCCAAATTGGTGATATTTATGACCAAAAAGCCAATTGCAATGCAAATTTGTTGGGGTCAGAGCCGACCAAACATGAATGATGTTAGACGTTGCAATATGTGGGTTTTACATGTCTAAAATTGAATTTTTAATTTATTATCAATCCCAAATTTTACCTTCAATATTTATTTTTTTTTATCAATTTAATTCTTTTTAATTAAATTTGAATATTAATTTTTCATAAAGAGTTAAACAAATTTTTTTAAAGATGTTAGCGTGATAATCCAAGTTATGATAATATAATTATCTTCAAATATGCTTATCATTGAAGTTATAATTTTTAATTAATTTTATGCAAACATAATGCTTAAAAGAATACGTAAATTTTCAAATTACATTTAAAAAAACTTTAATGAAATATACAATATAATATATAGATTTTAATTTAATATAATTTTTTTCCTTGTCAAATGATTATTAAAAATATTGAGTCTTATATGATGAACTGATTATCAAGGTGTTCACCGTTTTAAATATAATTTGAATTAAAATCATATTAATTGTTTAAATTTTATTTTATTATTGTAATTTACCAAAATTAAAAGAACCAACTACTCCAAAGGTCTTTCTCTATTGGCTTCACTTCAAAAAATTTCTTTTCGAAGGTAAACCAATGAAATAATTGAGTTAATGGGCTTGATATTTTTACAGCCCATGATATTTGTTGTGAAGATTGGGTTGGGCTTTTTTAGATAACTTTTAGACTCAAATTTTCAAATGTTTCACATCACTTTTTTAGTCCATATTTTGGACTTAGAGGCTCATGAGTCTTTTCTTTCCTTACCAAATCTTAATTTGCATAAGAAAAATAATAATTTTAGAAAATCAAATCAATAACATTAGAATTTGTCTTGCCCACAAATAAGGGGAAAAATAATATTTCATACATTAAATTTTATTTAAATAATTTTTTTTAGAAAAAGTTAAGTATATTAAGAATGTTTTATTATCCAGTGTTTTTTTTATAAGAAGTTAACTAAAAAATAGTTTAATTAAGATTTTTTTTTTTTGGTATTTTTCAAGTCCGTTTTATAGTTCATGTTCGAGGTCCCCTAGTTACTTCTCTCAACAATGTCGTCTTCAATATTCGAATCTCGTTCTTTTCTTGAGAGCGCAATGTGCCTTACCACTATACCCAACACTTGTTAATTACCTTATTTTTAAGTAGTTTTTTCTTTTAACTATTAAGTGGGTACTTATAAAATTTTTAAAAATAATAATATTTTTTAAAAAAATTCTAATTACCTTATTTTATTTTTTTTGTATTTTCATCAATTGAATTTGTGTCAATCAACTTATGACATCAAACCCAATCGCACAAATTATAATGATATATATAATATAGATGAAGAAAGTATAAGCACTTTTAAAATGAACCGGTTTATAATTCGAATCACAATATGTGTAATTTCATTTTTTATTTCCAAATTAATAAACTTAAAAAAAAAAAAAGCAAGAAAGAGCTACTAGGAATGATCCCTAAGAAATATAAGTTGGCTCAATTTTAAAAAAACTGACTAAAACAAGTTGGATGGTTATTATTTGGTGATTTTGATTTTTCTTTTATGAATTATAAAGGGAGGATAAAGTCTTAACAACGTAATTGACGCGATTTGAATTCAGACCATATTTGAGACAATAAACACCCTAAACTATCAGGCATGGTTTTATTCTTTTCTTTGAAAATATTTAACATAAAAATATTTTTGTTTAATTGCTAAATGCAACCATAGTTTGAATTGTCAAGCATGATTTGTGTTGCAATCATGCTTGTAATTGTCGTATTCCAAAACTTTCATTAAGTTATAATTTATTAATTGATACTATATTAAAAGGGGTTGACTGATTGCCTTTAAAATAGGTTAATAATTTAAATTTTAAAATTAATTATATATTTGTTAATTAAATCTTAACTCGATTGGTATGGATATTGTTGGAGGACGTGGGCTCGAATACGCTGAAGCGCATTATCCTCCTATTTATGGATTGGAAAGGAACTATAAGTAATTTTACGTATTGTATCAAAACAATCAAATATTATCAGAATTTATAATAAAATTATTAAAAAAATAATTATATATATATATATTTATAATGAGGTTGTAAAAAAAAATATATTATTGTTCAAGTTCAAGTCCATAATTTTTTTATATATATTTTTAAATTAATTATAATCCATCGAAGAAATTACATGCTTAAGCATGCTCGAATATGTATTTTTTAAATTACTAAAATAGAAATAATCCTATCGATAAATCTAATTATTATTTTTGAATAAGTAATTCTAAACTTTTAACTAGCCTATAGTTTTTATTTTAGTTTATCATCTTTTGACATATGGTAGCAATACAAATAACAACTGTCCAAATAAAATTCTACCAAATAAATTTTCAAAATTTTTAAAAATAAAAAAGCTTCACGTCTTCTTATATTGGCACAATGCCAAAAATTATCTATAGCCTTTCTCAACCCATAAATAGTAGGGAAATGTATTTCATCATACTTGAACTCACGTCCTCCTATATTAACAATAATGCCCATATCAATCAAACTAAGAAATATGTAGCAGAATTTACAATTCCATTTCTTATTTCCTCACACACATAAAAAAGGAAAAAAAAAAGGGAGCTACTAGGAATGAACCCTTTACATTTTGGTCCAAAAATTTCACCACATACAATTTGCTTTTTCTTTTATTGATAGTGCATTTCTCATTTAGTCAATAAATAATAAAGGCATCAATTTTAGATAGGTTTTATTCCACTTTTATATTTTTTAGGCAAAACCAAAACTTCCCATTAAGAAAAATAAGTTGCCTTAATTTCTAAAAAAATTGACCAAAACAAAGTTGGATGACTATTTTTGCTTGGGTGGTTTTGATTATTATATTTTGAAAATTTTAAAATAAAATATTTTTAATTAATAAATGATTGTGTTGCTATCATATTGGTAATTGTTGTATTCCAAAATTTTCATTAAATTGTTTATTAAGTTTTAGTTCGATTGATATGAGTATTTTTGTCAATATAAGAAGATATGGGTTTAAGTGCATTGAAGTGCATTATCTTTTTATTTATGGATTGGAGAGGGACTATAAGTAATTTTAGGCATTTGATCAAAAAAGCATATATAATCAGAATTTAGAATTAGATTATTCAAAAAAACTTCATTACATTATATTTTATTAAATTATACTATATTAAAAAAATGATTAATTGCTATAACGAATGTATTAATAATAATTTAAATTTAAAATATATTTTATAAAGAAAAGCTTCACACTATAGAACAACGTTTGTTAAACATGATGTTTTAAGTTAAAATTTTATCATGTGTTATTTTTTATTGAGTTAAATAAAATATAAAAAAAATTCTCATAATCATATAACTTAATAAAAAAATATCAATTTTTTAATTATTTTCTGATTAAATTGATATCTGATTGACGCCTGATACTAATTCAAAAATTCAAATATAATATATTTTTTTTAAAAATTAATATAATATCTTTAAATAAAATAACATAAAAACTTTTTTTTAAAGAGATCACATTCTTAAAAGAACTTCTCTCTTAAAATTTTTTCATTTCCTTTTAAAAAGTATTATTTGTTTTTTTTTTTAAATCAAGGCATTCATTGTAGATGTTAGTGAATTAATATGTCGTTGCAAGTGCTCTTCGAAAAAATAAATAGCTGACAATAAAACATGGTTCATTCTTATGAACAAGGATTAAATCCCTCGACTGCATCATTAAGAGATAAAATAAATAACCATCACATTACATTTCGTGATTCAAAGACTATTATTAATTCGAAAGATAAATACATTTTTTTCCTTAACTTTTTTGAAATTTTACATTATCATTTTATCGAATCCATAAAATTTTTTGATACATTTTTAAGTTGTTTATAATCCATCAAAGATATTACACACTTAAATAATCCTATCGTTAGAGTTGTCGACCCGAAGGTTCGTCCAAAAAATGGAAAGATTTTGGTAAAAATATAGACTTGAAAAATGAATTTTGATAAAAAAAAGCTTGTTTAGAAGATGGGACGACTTTGGGTAAGGTTTTTTTGGCCCGAGCCTGATCCAACCCACATTTGCAATAAAACCCCTGCTATTTTGTTACTGTTTTCTCACTTTTTGGCATAGTTTTGCTACCATTTCATTTTTATGTTGATACTATTTTGTTGTTAATATTTGAATATTGTATATCATTTTTTTTATTGTTAATTTTATTATCATTTTAGAGGTATTTGCTTGTTAAGTTGCACTTATCTTAGTGTTATTTAAGTATAAAGATTTTTTTTAAATGATTTTCAATTTTTTAAGAAACATTTATTTTTATATTTTTAGTATATTTGGTGTATTATATTTTTTATTTTTTATATATAAAAAATAAAAATTAAAAAAATTAATACGACCAGGCCAAAGTCAAATTTTAACATTTTATCGAGCCAAACCTATCAATCGAGTTTAAAATTTTGTTAAAACCTGACTCCGAACCCAACTCGATCATAAACAACTCCACTTCTAGCTAACTTCTAGATTTTACTTTGATTTATCAAGTATCAATACAAATAACAACAGTCCAAATAAAATCCAACCAAACAAACTTTCAAAAATATTAAAAACAAAAAAGACAAAAATAAAAACCCACTAAGGCCCACCTTTAATATATAAAATATACGTATAAATACGGTCCATATACTCACAAAAATACAAAAATAATAACGTTGGGCACTGGCCACAAAAGGAGAACAAAAAATCCGTGCGAACCGTACCATCCTTTCGATTAAAGAAACAAAAATACCCATAATATTCTCTATCAAAATGACACTTCTATCCTTGCACTTTACAAATTTCCATTCATTTTGTTCGCTTAATTTTCTATTTAATCTTTGAATTATATTCATTTTAATATTTCAATACATTTTTATTTGTTTTAATATTTAAATTATTATTTTGTCTCGATTTATTTTAAAAAATTCAATATTAACTAGCAAGAACGTGATACGAAAGGAATGATATTAAATCTGTTTATAGGTCGAATCGGGTTTAGGTCGGGCTTAAATATTATATTAATATATTTTATGTTTGCTCAAATTCGGCCTGAAACATGAGCTTAGAATTTTACTCAAATTGATTCATATTTGCAAAAGATTGACCCAAACCTATTTTAGGCTCTTCCATATTATTTTTAATTTATTTTAAAAAATATTTATATTATATTATTTTAATAATTTAATAATTCTTTTATTTTTGAAAGTTCTTATATAGTCATCTTAACATTATAGTAGTGTTATATATTTAATATATGTTTTTTTAATGTGTTTAAATTACATAATACATAAAAATAATATAATATAAAGTATTAAAAACTCAAAAACGGGCTACTCCAGGTCTTGAATGTTCAAGCTCGAACTTAACTCATATTTTAAATAAACATAATTTTTTTGCCCAAACTTATTTTTCGGGCTTAATATATTATCCAAACCTTATCAAATTTCAGGCGAGCTTTTAGATTCGAATGAATAACCTGACTCATGAACAAAACTAAGATAAATTTGAACAAATTGTTAATTTAAGTATCAAATTGGTTAAAAAATTAAAAAAAATTAAATGTTAAAAATAAAGCTTTAATTAAAAAATGAATTAATATAAAGTGTTTTTAGAAAAAGAAAATCGAAAGCTGTCCTTTATTGACTTTTTATTCTTTTTTGTGGGCCGGAACAACTCCACTATCGCCTCCCTTACTGGGCCTGGCTTTATTATTATTATATATTTATTTATTTATTGTTGTAGTCCTTAACATTGGGTCCACGGAATCTACGGTCCTTCAGCCATACCCGTAGACGATACGTATACAATATCAAACTTGTCTTTTACAGGGAAATTCTTGTATTTTTTAATTTTCTTTTACTATTTTTTGGTTTTTGTTTTTAGTTTTTACCCACAAAAGATCTCATCTTTGCTTTTATAACAACAAAGAAGAAAGGAAACAAAAGGAGGAAAAAAAATTTGCCACCTTCCGTTGATTAGCCATGCATTTCTTAGCTTCATGGTAAAGTTCTTGCCTTTTGATGCTTTTTTTTTTTGGTATTGTAATGTACTTTGAATTTTTTTAATATTTCAATCTGGGTTTTCTTTTATTTTCTTTTATTATTATTATTTTTTGTAATGATTTTGACAGAAATGATATTTTTTCCTCCTGTGGTTAATGGGTGTTCATAAAATGTAGTATTGATGGATGACTTGTTTATTTGGTTGCTTGTGTGGGATTTTCCAGGCATTCACGGAAGGTGGTATTTTGACATTTCAAGCCTAAAGGGATTAAAAAAAAATTAAAAGAAAAGTTTGGCCCTTTGAAAATCAAAGGTTGAAGAAAGGGTTTTTTTTTTTTTTTTTTGGTTCTTCATGATTTGTTGGGTTTCATTTCAAGTGATTTTCTTTTGATGGAGAATAGATTAAGGCCAGCCAGATTTTCCTTCTTGATGGTTGTTTATAGCTTTGGTTGGTTTCTTGATTTCAATGAAACCAAATGTTTAAGCTAAATTTATGTTGTTTAGCATCATATTATTTCAGCTTTTTTAAGGAGGAAGAGAAAGGGGGGTCAGGTCTTTTTTAGATATAAAAGAGAGGGAAAAGAATGGCAGAAGAGGCTAATTCATGGATTAGAAGAACAAATTTTTCTCATACAGTTTGTCATAGGTTGGATTCATCTAGATTGGCATCTTTACCTTTCAACCTACAATTAGATACAAACCAAGAGAGGGCTTTAGGGTCTAAACCTTCTAATCCAAAATCCGATCCGTTGATTCAGCGGAACCCAATCACGAACAAGCAACGATCTGTTTCTCCGGTCCCGCAAACGGTTTTGTCTGATACGTTTAAAGAAGCAAGGTCTGAGAGGAGGAGGTTCTCGACTCCACATCCTCATAGGAAAGAATCCGATAAGCGGAGGATGGGAAGGTTTTTCCATAAGGAATCCCATTTGCACGAAAAGAAAGGGTCGAATTCGAGTCCTCTTAGGAACTCAGGGTCACCGATAGTTTCGGAGAAGTCGAAGTTTAGGAAGGAGGCTTCTTGGACCAAGTATTTTGATTATGCTGGTGGAAAGGTTAACTCTGCTGATGCAGCTGATGAACCTACTGTTGATCTTTCACAGTTGTTTCTCGGGCTTAGATTTGCACATGGTGCTCATAGTCGGCTTTATCACGGGATATATAAAGAGGAAGCTGTTGCGGTTAAGATTATTAGGGTACCGGATGATGCCGACAATGAAGATTTGGCTGTTCGATTAGAGAAACAGTTCAATAGAGAGGTTACTCTTTTATCCAGGCTCTACCATAGGAACATTATAAAGGTAATTGGAATTTTTATCATGCCATAGCTTTAAAATTTTATCGTAAGGTTTCGGTTCTCACTTCATGTTTTGGTCCGGTAACTAGTTTGTAGCAGCATGCAGAAAGCCACCGGTTTATTGTGTTATAACGGAATATTTATCGGAGGGTTCATTAAGGGCATATTTACACAAGCTTGATCACAAGTGCCTTCCTTTGCAAAAGATAATTGTTATTGCTCTCGAAGTTGCTCGTGGAATGGAATACATTCATTCTCAAGGAGTCATTCATCGTGATCTTAAGCCTGAAAACATCCTTATCAACGAGGAATTCCACTTGAAAATTGCTGATTTTGGTATAGCTTGTGAGGAGGCACATTGTGATCTATTGGCAGATGATCCGGGGACTTATCGATGGATGGCACCTGAGATGATCAAAAGGAAACCGTATGGACGGAAAGTGGATGTTTACAGCTTTGGACTAATCTTGTGGGAAATGGTAGCCGGCACGATCCCGTACGAGGATATGAATCCTATCCAAGCTGCATTTGCAGTTGTGAACAAGGTATGTTTCTAAACGGTCAACCCGAAGATTGTAAACATTATGCATAAGACATGGCATGAATGTTTATCGGTCACATGCAACGGCTCGAGCTTTAATCGATATTAAAACCATTTTTATGCATGATTTTGTTGCATTTGTTATCTGCAAATTCTGATATCAGAACCCATTCTTTTGCTCAGAATTTGAGACCGGTAGTCCCGGGAGACTGTCCGCCTGCCATGCGAGCATTAATCGAGCAATGTTGGTCATTACATGCAGAAAAAAGGCCAGAATTCTGGCAGATAGTAAAAGTGTTGGAACAATTCGAGTCATCGCTTAATCAAGACGGAACCCTGAATTCGGTACCGAACCTAACTTGCCAAGACCATAAGAAAGGGCTCCTTCATCGGATTCAAAAGCTCGGTCCGGTGCACCTTCAAAGTAATGCTTCATCTATTCTTAAACCTAAATTCACATGAATCTTAATTGTGACCAAATTGTAATTAAAAAGAAAAAAGAGAAAAGGTTCGTTTTCTATGCTTTCTTCGTTTGTACCCAATGCTATATTCATGTGAAGGCGAATGAAAATAGATTGGTAGGCAATGCATCAAGTTGTGTCCCTTTACTGTTATACACATGAAATTATCATTCTTTTTCTTCTTTTTTTTGGGGCAAGAAATTAAAATATTGGCCATAAAACAAAATTAAAAACCCATTTTAATTTTTGCAAGTTAAATGTTTATACCAATTTTTTGGGAGTTTGAACTTGAGCAAACATAAAGCATGTTAAATCATGCTTAAATTTGACCCGATCCGAACATAGCTCGACTCGACCCTTGAACATCTTTACCATATTGAGAAAGTTGAGGAGCTAAGCTTTGATAGGTGGGTAAGATTCTTGAGTTTGCTTCACTGTTGAAATATCTTTGAGAGTTTAGATACATACATTGCCAAGGAGCTCACTTCCTCCTAATCATTATAATCACAA
Source organism: Gossypioides kirkii (assembly GCA_005610355.1). Taxonomy (NCBI): domain Eukaryota; kingdom Viridiplantae; phylum Streptophyta; class Magnoliopsida; order Malvales; family Malvaceae; genus Gossypioides; species Gossypioides kirkii. The sequence continues at coordinate 45,372,896 of CP032252.1, read as the reverse complement.
CAACCATCACGGTTTTTATCGTCTTCACCACTAATTATCAGTAGTTTGCAACGTTTAGCAATCCCAAAAATGTTTAAATAAAAAGACACATATATGTTAAAATTTTTCATTAAATCTTTCACAAATTTTAGTTAAATTTTCGAAAAATTAAATTAAATTAAACTTTACTGGAAGGGTGGAGAGGTTGAAAGATATAGTGAAGAAGCATCTAATCTCTCATCACTTTTTAGTGCTGGTAAAAGAGTGTATAACTGTCAAATTTAAAGGAGATTCCTCAGCCCAATTTATTCTCAATCAAGCAATTTTACAGCTAGCTAAAGCAATTTTGTGTAAAATTCATTTTATTCCCTCTATTAAAATTTATTCAAATTTTATTGTTAAATTATTGATAATTTAAATAAAATATATCCACCCAATTAATTTACTTATGCCCACAAAAGACTCAACCATCCCCCAAAAAATAAATCCAAGTATATTTATATCATATCAAGCCATAGCTCTTCTTAGCTCAACTTTTTTATCTTGGTTTCTTTTTAAGTGGATTTTTGGGGATGGTCAGGTTTTTACAAGTCAGGTAAAATCATGGATACACCTGTCCAAAGATCCGATTTGAGTTGGGCTTGGACAATAATTTTTGCACTTTAATATAACAGTGAAGAGACACTTGATATACTTGATGTAATCTCATTGCTGTTGATTTTAGGTTTTTTTTTTCTCTTCAAATTCCCTTGAGAATTGAAGTCTATAAGAGGATAGGGCAGTGTCTTCTTGAGATTTATTATGGCATATGGTTTGTGGGATGTGGTAAAGAACATTGAGGTTGTGAGGCATTTTATGTTAAGTATAGGGAGGGGTTTGGTGTAAAAATATAAAAGACAAATTGAAATGGAAGGGGTCCTCCATTGATGCTTTCTTTTTAAACATCAAATTGATCTGACATTTCCATCAATAATTCTCATCCACTAGGATTGGGGTTTGTGTTTTTTTTGGTGAATGGGTTTGTGTCCTTCTATAAAGTCATGAAATGGCTCCAAGGAAAAAAGAAGAAAAAGTAAACCCCTTGTCTTCTTTTGTAATTTAGGAAGAAATATTATCATGGATATTATTGGTAGTACAAGAGGATAGAGATTTAAGTGTGTTGAAATACATTTTTTTTACTTATAAGTTGGAAAGGAATTATTGATAATTCTAGGTATTATGTTTAAGGTAAATTACACCAACAGTCACTCAACTTTGAGATAGCTGATAAAATAGTCACATTGGTTTCATTTCAGTCACTTAACTTTAAAAAAGTGGCAAAATGGCCTTTTTTTCCGTTTTTTGTCACAGACGTCATGAAACAGTGACATGATAAATGACCGCGTTCATAGTGTCAAAAAACCCTCCAGCTAGCTTATCAGCATCAAGTTACCACTAATTTAACAGCCCTATCAGCATCAATTTAGGGTTTAAGAGGAGAAAAAGAAGAAAAGAAAAAAAAGAAGAAGAGCAGAAGAAGAAGAAGAAGAAGAAGAAGAAGGAGAAGAGAAAAAATTGAGATGCCTGAAGAAGAATTTGAAAGCGCGTTTTCCTCCATTATTTTTGTATAAATTTGGTTATTTTTTTAGCAAATATTTTGATTTCATTTTTTTTCTGGGTTTATGATTTTATTTGCTGCTAGTGTGTTTTAATTTCTCAAAGTTAAAACCCAAGTTTTTTTTTTATTTTAAGCTCTGGGTTTGTTTTATTTTCTTATTTTTGTAGATTTCAGTGTGTTTTTTGAAATTGAATGTTTGGGACTCGGAGTTTTTGTTTGCTTGATGTTGAATTTAGTTCATTTTAATGGAATTTTTGTTGATTTTTTATGTATTCTTTTATGGATGTTATTGAAAAAACTTTTTAATTAAGAAATTTCTTACAATGTTTATGAAAAAATATATAAAAATTCTCAATTTTAAAGAACTCTAATTTTGGATTTTGGGGGTTGTCTGTAGAGGATCATTGATAAATCTATCTCAAACCTTGACCCTTCAACTACTTCATCTATGTGGCAAGTTAACTGGCCACATCAATTAGTTAACTTGCCACATAAACGGTTCCGTTAAGCTCTTAATGGAAACTGTTAAACAATGATTGTTTTGTCATTTTTTGATAACATTAGTGGCTGTTTTTTCACTTTTTCAAAGTTGAGTTATTATTTTGTCAGCTACTCAAAATTAAGCGATTATTAGTGTAATTTACCTTTATGTTTAAAATAATTATAATTATATATATTTATCCAAGCATGTAGGTCATTTCTAGAAAAAGTGATGCGTTTCCACCTCTTTTGTTCCATGGCTTTAGAGGTATTATGCTCCAATCTCTTCATTCCCAGCACAAAGAAATACAGAGATAAAGGGTCTCCCTAATATATACCTTGGGTTGTGGCTCTATCATACAGACATATTGTATATTAATCAACATCGTAATGCATTGCGTAATTTGAAAGGGAATACCAACTCCATCTCAATAAATTCCTAATCTATTTTAGACATCAACACTATCCATGTTTTATTAATGTAAAAGAATCGTTAAAGAGATGATGACTAATTAAAATTGGTAAAATTTTATGGAAGGCTTCGATGCTATGATTTTTCTTTTTAAAATAATTTGATATTTTTCACATTTCAAAATATGAAATTTTTGTTTCAACACATTTTTTTTTCATGGATTTATTAAATAATTTGATGTCACCTTTTTTCAAACATGTGAGAGGAACTTGATGTTATAGCCTCTTGTTTCATTTTCTATTATATGGTCAAGAAAACATCATTTTGGGGCAATCAAAGTTATTTAATGAGTTGGATTTTTTGACTAATAGGCTATTGTTTTATTTTTGAGTATTTAATTATCTTTTATTCGTCGATTGAATCTTAGTTCAATTGGTATGAATATTATTATCAATATACGGGGACGTGGATTTGAATGCGTTAAAGCATATTATTGTCAATATCGAAATCTTCTTACTCTCTTTACTATTTTGTTATAACAACAAAAAATAACATTGAATCATAAAATAGATAAATCCACATATTTTCAACAAGTGATGATGTGATATATACATCTTGACATTTTTTGTATAATTAAGCAATTAATATATTTAATTATAAAAAAGTTACCGATGTATATATGTCATGTCATATTAGACCTGATCATGGGCCGAGCCATCTGACTCGATCCGAAGGTCCGTCCGAAAAATGAGAGGGTTTGGACAAAAATATAGGCTCGAAAAATGGGCTTGGATAAAAAATGAGGCCCATTTTCTAAACAAGTTGGGCCTCGGGTATGAGTTTTTGGCCTGAGCCTGGCCCAACCTGGCCTAGGTCGAATAAATTAACCATTTTTAATAAAATAATTATATTGTTGTTTTGATGCTATTTTTTTTACTGTTTTGGTTGCCATTTTTTGCTGTTTTGTGTTGTTTTTTACTATTTTGATGCTTTTTTTATTGTTTTGTTTACTGTTTTTGAGTTGTTTTTGCTGTTATTTTTGTTGCTATTTTTGTTGTTTTTAATGTTGTTTTGCTGTTATTTTTGCTGCTATTTTGGTTGTTATTTTTATTGTTTGGATGTTATTTTTTATGCGTTTTTACTATTGTTTCACTGTTTTTTTCATATTATTTAAATATTGTAGAACTTATATTTTATTGTTAATTTTTTTACTAGTTTATTTGCAACTATCTTAATATAAAAAAATTAATGTATTTTAAATTTATTTATTTTTAATGTTTGTTTTAATGTTTTTAATGTATTTGATATATTATATATATTTTAAATTTGTTGTATGTCATAAAATAATCTAAAAAAATTAATACGGGTTGACTATTATAATTCGGATCGAGCTTGGACAAAATTTTAAGCTCATTTTTCGGACTGGACCGAGCTCGAACCTAACAATTGGACCTAAAATTTTATTGAATCTCGACCTGAATCCGGTCCGACTTGGGCCACGATCAACTCTACGTCATATCGTGTTTTAAAAAATAAATCACTTTAAAATTATTTGAATTAATGATAAATAAAGAGATCAAAGAGCTTTAGATTAATAAAATTCAATGCTTACCTCATCTCATAATTATGTAGTTAAGATTTGATTTTTGTTCATAAAAATATAATACATATTTATTTTTTCGAAAAACATTGATAACAAAAAAATTAATTACTACAAAGGACTATAAGTACCTAATGTCGGAAAATAAAAATTAAATCGATGAAAAAAATAAAAACAACATGATAGTGAAGGCAACTAAATTGGTGCTGAATAATTATTGGAAAAATACAAAATTTGAAACTTACGATGTAATTTCCATGTTATATACTTGACCTACGCCAACAACGTGTCGCATGCATGTTCAGGATTAAGCATTAATCTAATGATTATTATGATGCTAAACATGAAAAATGTTGATCAAATAAAGTTTTTCATAATCAATTAGCAATTAGCTAAGATTAAGGAGCTGAAATCCACAAAAGATTCTATCAAACAATAACGTCACATTATTTGTATTTATTTTTCAACAATCTTATGTTTAACAAATATTTTCATTTTAAATTTTAATATTTTTATATTTTAAAAAATTAAATTCAAATTAAAATCTTAAAATTTAAATTTAAATTATTGATTTAACATAAAACTATTAAAAAAATAATATCCCTATTTCATACCATCTTTTTTACTAAAATTTAGCCTTAAGCAAAGATCATTTTAACATTAAGTTTTCATGTTCTTTATTTTTCCCCTTTTTATAACATGTTTTGTAAACAATAAAATAATTGTAAATTCTTTTAAAAGATTATCATGATGGATATTATAATATTTCTTTTTAAAATAAACAAACATTTTTTTTATTCCTTAAAATTTTCAATCATGAGTTACCCATTCCACGTTTAATGCTGTTTGGTCAACACACGTTATATGGGTTTAGGAGATGGGAGGCCGCCACAGTGAAGAATGTGTTATTATTAGTTTCATACCCGCTGAAAGTTAACTTGTTTATTGGTCAAGTTATCTGTTTAAGTTAGATGATTTATCTGAAATTTTGAGAGGATTTAAATAAAAATATTAAATTCAAAAAATAAATTTGAACAAAAAAGTTAGGTCTGATTAAAATATGGATAAATTTGAATATTCAAGACATAAGCCCGATCCGACGTGTTTTTTAAATTTGTCATGTTTTATATTATGTTGTTATATATATATACATATAGTTTGTAATTTATAACAAATAAAAGATTTAATTTATAGTAATATATAATATTATTATAATGTAAACATGTTGAGTAATATTTTTCTCATCATAACTTTATTGATAGAAATATAGAGGGTTTTTATACATGTTTCTATGGGTACTATTATAGCTCATAGCAAGGCCCATTATTTTGTCTCAGCTGTATGGTCTCCGGTACTAACATTCATCGTCCTAATACTGGCACTCTATATGAGTTCCATAGTCAGCTGGACGTGTGTCTATGGAGCATGCGGTTCTTTCTGTTCCTAAGACTGACGTCCTTTGCGAGCTCCGTAACTGCTGGTCACATGTTTGGATAATCTGCGAGGAATATGGGCATGTTCGCGGATTCCTTCTACAAGGCGTGCTTGCGGATCCCATATGCGAGTTCTCCTAGCGACACAAGCTATGTATGTGAGTTTGCTGCCTTTGAGTGGGGCCCATTCGGGTCATGGATCGAAAATCCAAATCTTTTTTAGGATTCGAGTTGACGAGGACTAATGTATAACAAAACATTAAAAAAATTAAGATGATTATATATGAAACTAATGAATAAAAAATATATAAAATTATTAAATATTAAATTAAAATAAATAAATATTTTTAAAAAAAATTAAAAAATAATAAGAGTGTATCTAAAATTAACTTGAGTTGGCCATTTATAAATATGAACTAGTTTGAACAAAATGCTAAGCTCATATTTTTAGTTGGATCAGACTTAAGCAAACTTAAAGAGTATTAATATCATTTAAGTTTGATTCAAACCTAGTCTAACTTGACTCATAAACATCTCTAACTGAAATTGATATTTGCGAATTATATCGGCTATTTATTTTTATTATTTAAAAAAAAGTAAACATAAAAATTATTAAACTCCACAAACAATCACGGTTAAAAAAGTAATATGTGGGTGTAGCATATAGTAAAATAAAAATAAAAATTAAATGCATGTAAAAATGTGGCACATGTTACAATTTCAACCTTATAACATGTAAAGTTTACAATTTTTTCGGTAAATTTTTTTTAATCTCTTTCAATTTTGATATTGAATAAATTAACCTCTATAAAATAATTGCGCTCAAACAAGTTTAAACTTACATCACCCTAAGAATAATAATAATAATAATTGTTGAAAAAATAAATTAATTAAGTTTATATATATATATATATATTTCAATTAAAATTAATTAGGAAACAAAAGAGAGTTGTAATTATTAACAAATGATTGAGTGTAATTGTAAGATATGATATACTTTCAAGAGCTATTAAAAATTTGCATTCAGGAATTCTGAACATAAATAATAAAAAATAAAAAATAAGTTTCAAAATTCATTGTGATTGGCATGTGCTGTGAATGGTTAAAGCCGAAATTGGTACAGTAGCTTTAGTAACTATATAAATATCTCAAGAACTAAAAGGGTCAATGACAGTCCATTTAGGCTTACAGCAAACCCCACTATCTGTTCAAATAACCAAAACTTTTATTTTCTTTTTCTTTCCTTTTTGAATGAAATTTCAGTGAGTAGGCATCTCAATTTCTCATTATATATTTTGCCTTTTCTTTTTTGTCCTATTGGCTTCCGTTGAAAATCCTTTAAGGGCTTACTTTAACAAACAAAAGGAAAGGTAGATGCATTAAAACACAGCAATGAGACTGTAATTTGCTGCTATTTTTTGTTACTCATCATCATCATCAATGGAGATCAACAGCAACAACCCTAATAATATTTCCTCAAGAACTGATAGAAAACTCATTGAGAGGAACAGAAGGAATCAAATGAAAGCTCTATATTCAAAGCTCAATTCTCTCGTCCCACATTACAACTCTAGGGTTCATCTCTCTCTTTCTCACTCTCCTTCTTTTAGTATATTGTGTGTATATGTATAAATATTTGGTTTTTTTTCATTGTAGGAATCAATATCACTACCTGATCAACTAGGTGAAGCTGTAAATTACATAAAAAGGTTACAGACAAACTTGGAGAGGATGAAACAAAGGAAAGATAGCTTAATAAGTGGGGGACAGTCAATGAATATTGCTAGCAGCAGCACTGGTTTTAGCCCAAAAGTTCCACAAATCCAGATTCATGAAATGGGTTCTTCGTTGGTAATCGGTTTAACGACCGACACTCACAGCAGGTTCATTTTCAATGACACCATTCGTATCCTTCATGAAGAAGGAGCTGACATTGTTAATGCCAGTTTCTCTGTAGTTGGCAACACTGCTTTCCACACTATACATCTCACGGTAGGTATTGTTTCTCTTTCTTGATGTGAATGAACGATGAAATTAATGGTTAATTTTTTGTTAAAAACTTTTTGTCTATAGGTTGGGGAGTTAACACCAGATTATCATGGAGTTGCTGTTACCAGGATAGCTGAGAGATTAAACAAGTTCATCGATCTATGATGCTCATGCATGACAAGTAGTAATATATATATATATATACATATGAATTATGTATGTTTGATTGTTTGTGAAATTTGTTTGTTCAGGAACCTCTGAAATTAGCGTACTCATGAAATAATGCTGCAATTGGAAATCAGATCTGTTGTTATGTTCATTTTGAAGCTACCCGTCTTCAACTTATAAGCTGATATATGCAAATGGAAAACTAGATAAACTGGGATTAAGCTACATTTATAAGACTTTATGTATTGTTAATTAGTTCTGGTTAGATATAGGATTATATATTAATGTTTGAAATTACTTCCTCTATTGGTAGCTTAGACTGATTTTACTTTACTTGTTACTTGATTCTCATAACTAGTTTGGAATAAGATAATTGTGTGTTTTAGAATAGGGTATATGTGAGTGAACCCTTATTTTTATGATGGTCAAAGTGTTTATCGTCTCAAGTATGATTTGGGTTCAAATCATGTTAGTTGCATTATTGTTAGACTTTACCCTACTCTTATAAAAGTTTACACTGTTAATATTCGAAGTTCGTAATTGTACTCTAATACAAATATAGGGTTGTTTAAAAGGTCATATTATTGCATTACAGTCTGTCGATAGGAGAAAAGATGATATGAAACTGTGATTTCACGTCATCTCTATCCTTTTCATAAGGGAATAAGAATACTATTCATTACTTTGAGCTGATGAATCGCATTATTTGACCATCTGAGCATTAATGTTGGCAGCATTTATGGCAAAAGTTTTATACATCAGTTGACGGTTCATATATAGCAAATAAAGCAAAGGCCCCCAACAATTTTTCAGTCAAACTTCTTTATATATGTTTGAATAATTAAGATTTCTTTCATCTGTATAAATGGAAACTAATTTTAAGTTATAGTTATCTTTTTTAACAATATTATTTTTATGGTTTAAATTTGAATTTTTTGAAATGCATCATTCTCATTACATTATCTTAAAAATTTTCAATTATTTAATGATATTTTAGTAAATTTTTCATGTCATTAATACAAAATTTTGGTAATTTTTAACCTTGAACTTTAAATCTCGAATCTCAAACCTCGATCTTGAAACCTTAAAATTTAAAATCAAACCCCAAACCCTAAATACAAAGTTTGAAATTCAAGGTTCGGGTTTGGGATTCACGATTTAGGATCATGATTTAGAGTTTTGGTTTCGTGGTTCTCCGAAGGATAAAAAATTATCAAAATTTTATATTATTGACATGCATGAAAAAATTAATGAAATATCATTATATAATTAAAAAAGAATCATGAATGATATGATGAGAATGATCTATAATTTTTTTTTCATGAAAACTATTTAGAATTTGTAGTTTTTTTTTTTAATAATGTCATCTTCAGGTTTTGAATTTGAATTTCTTTGCTTGATAAAAAATAAAAAAGTAAAGATGAAATAGTTAAAATTCATTTGTAAATTAACTATTAGATATTGTAATTAAATTATGAAATATTTGAAATTAAACTTGGGATTTTTTTTTACATATTTATAAAAATGTGTGTAATGTGAGAAAGGAATGCTTTGGTAAGTATTGTGTCGAAAGATGAATGACGTTTGCAAGTTTTCATTTTATTACATCATCATAGTTACCAACAACGAAATGAAAATAAATACATAATAAATAAGCAACAAAATCTTGAAGTTAGATCTTATACAGATGAATGGGATGTCGAGGAATGCATATTTTTCTGCCCCACCTCTCCACTAACCGCTTTTCTCTAATTAAAATTTTTCGATTGAGTCTTAATTCCATTGTTATGAGCATTATTATTAATGCAAAAAGACGTAAATTCAATTATGCCGAAGCACATTATCCTCTTATTTATGGGTTGAGAAGGATTACAAATAGTTCTAGGTATTATATAAAAAAACAGATTTGATTAAAACAGATATGATAAGAACTTATAATAAAATTATTAAAAAAAAACTTGTTCGAGTGACATATAAAATTTAAATAAAAATATTAATTTTTAAAAAATAGTTTAGGAAAAAAATTTGTTTAAGAGATGGGTTAAGTTTGAATTCTAACATTAAAACTTATTTCGATTAGACTCATTTTTTTTATTATTATGTTGGTAAAAGTATCATAAAGATCTTTATACTAAGACTCAAATTGAAATTTATTACATTTACTAAAAAATGGAAAAGTTAGTCCCTGTAAGTTAGATTAGTGAGTAAATTGATTTTTTTTTGTTAAGAATTTCATCTATTTTTACTATTAAAAATTGATGTGACTGACAGAATAACCAGGCAGTTACACGTGGTGTGCTTCTTGTACCTCATACTGACGTATGGAGACTTGTTTTTAATAACAAAAATGGATGAAATTTTTAACGAAAGAATTTGTTTGCTCTTTGATATAACGTATGGAGATCAATTTACTTATTTTTTTAAAGTAAAGGCAATAAAATGCAATTTAACTCCTGATATAAATTGTAATAATTTTGGGGGTCCAACAAAATGTCTTGTCCCACTTACCTTATCATGCATTATTATTCCAATTCCATTTAATAGGCATTATGGGTCAGTTCCACACCCTTAAAAGCCTAATGACGTCATTTCTTGATCATAAAATACAATTTTTATGCATTTTCAACTTACTTTTTAATTAATTATACTTAATTTAGGAGAATATTATTTATTTTAAGCCCAACTTACTATTTCAATAGAATTAGTAAAATCATGTCAAATTGAAGTGTAAAATAATATAATCAATTTTGCACTGATTCTAACCATACTAATCAATTATTTTTCAAAAAAAATACTAATCGATACATACTGGAATATCCGATTCTGCTTTGTATTAGAGTGGATTTGGATGAACAGTGAGGTGTGATGCGTTTAATTTATTTTTTATTTCACGTTATTGTATTTTTATAGTATTTAATCTCACCGTCACCATTACTTTTATACTAATCATAGATAAACACACCATCCATTCAAATCTAATCGTACAACTCGTTCCGCTCAATTCGGATTGTAATGGCAAAACGTTGTACACAACGGGTGCATGAATATATTATCTATTTTCGTAGTAAAGAAGCCCAAGTTTTAATTAGAGTGAATCTTGGACAAGCAACAATGGCGGAGAAAGCCCAAAGATAAAAGAACCTATGAACCCCAACAACAACTGAGGCCGAGATCTCAAGTCCAAAAAGCTTTAAAAAAATTTTGGGGTTTATGAAAGGATTAAAGGTCCAAAATCTTTCCAGTAAACTATTTAATATTAGTAAAAATCCCCTAGGGTTTTGTTGTTTTTCTTACTCAGTTGCAGGCAAAATCTAGAGTTTTCAATCGACAATGGCGGAAGTTTTCGAAGTAGGCGCTGTTCCGTTTAACCCTGACGGCTGGGGTCCGCCCGATTCCGCTGCCGCCGCATCGACCACCACTACTCTTCCTCTCCATGTTCCCTTCGCTCCTTTCTCCCGCTCCGACAAGCTCGGCCGAATCGCGGACTTCACCCGCTCTTTTCCTTCCTCAAATGCTAATCCGTCCAACCGCCCTTCTTCGAGGCAGGGATCCGGGAACCCTTCCGACTCGCCCTTTGAATTCTCTCTCGACGTCGACGCTTTCCCCTTGGCTAACCCCGAAGACGATTCCTCATTCCGTTTAGTCGACGCCAAGCCTCCACCGCGGCCTAAGTTCGGTCCTAAATGGCGTTTCAATCAAAACAGACCTCAACTCCCTCAACGGCGAGACGAAGAAGTTGAGGCCCGTAAACGTGAAGCCGAGAAAGAACGTGCCCGCCGTGACCGGCTTTACAATCTCAACCGGTCTAGCCAGAACCAGCAGCGACGTGAAGCCGCGATTTTCAAATCCTCTGTCGATATTCAACCGGAATGGAACATGCTCGATCAAATCCCTTTCTCAACGTTCTCCAAATTATCCTTTTCCGTTCCCGAACCAGAAGATTTACTCATATGCGGCGCGTTAGAGTACTACGACCGGTCCTTTGATCGAATCACACCGAAGAACGAACGGAGACTCGAACGGTTCAAGAACCGTAATTTCTTTAAAGTCACCACCACCGACGACCCAGTGATACGCCGATTGGCTAATGAGGATAAGGCGACGGTTTTCGCGACGGACACGATCCTTTCAACCTTAATGTGTGCACCCAGGTCAGTTTACTCATGGGATATTGTGGTTCAACGTGTTGGGAACAAATTATTTTTCGACAAAAGAGATGGGTCTCAATTAGATTTGTTATCTGTCCATGAGACATCTCAAGAACCATTGCCTGAAGCTAAAGATGATATTAACTCTGCTTATTCATTGAGTGTTGAAGCTGCTTATATAAATCAGAATTTTTCACAGCAAGTTTTAGTTAGGGATGGGAATAAGGTTAGCTTCGATGAGCCGAATCCATTTGCCAATGAAGGCGATGAAGTGGCTTCCGTTGCTTATAGGTATAGAAGGTGGAAACTCGATAACGACATGCATTTAGTTGCTCGGTGTGAGGTTCAGAGTGTTGTTGATGTTAATAACCAGAAGTCATTCCTTTCTTTGAATGCACTCAACGAGTTCGATCCTAAATACTCCGGTGTCGATTGGAGACAGAAGTTGGAGACGCAAAGGGGTGCGGTTTTAGCTACCGAGTTGAAGAACAATGCGAATAAGTTGGCTAAATGGACTGCTCAAGCGATTTTAGCCAATGCTGATTTGATGAAATTGGGGTATGTTTCGAGGGTACATCCTAGGGATCATTTCAACCATGTGATATTGGGCGTTGTTGGTTATAAGCCGAGGGATTTCGCCACACAAATCAATCTCAACACCGCGAACATGTGGGGGATTGTGAAGTCTGTTGTGGACTTGTGTATGAAGTTGAATGAAGGGAAGTATGTGCTTGTGAAGGATCCATCTAAACCTCAAGTTAGGATCTATGAGGTTCCTGCTGATGCTTTCGAGAACAATTATGTGGAGGAACCATTGCCAGAAGAGGAACAGGTTCAACCACCAACAGAAGATGCCGAAGACGGGGAAGCAAATAGCACTACAAATGATGTTGAAGATAAAGAGATTGAGGCACACAATTAATGGTAATGGTTGTTTGAACCATTTCTTAAATATTTATCTCTATCCATTACATGTATGTTGTTTAATACCAACTTCTTATGTTAGCACTTAGTACTTTCCATGTTTCTAATTGTATGATTCAACTTTTTCTTTTTGCATAGCTTGTTAAGTTTGACAATGTACCAAAATGCAATTAAGATTGAGGCAAAAATGAATTTGAGAGAAACCCCTTTTTCATTCTTCTTTCTTTCCTAATACATGTGTGTGAATAAATGATAGAAAGATTTTCTCGATACCAAATATCTAAAAATTAAACAAGTCATTGTGTTATGAAATAGATTTTAAATTTTTTTTTTAAAAAATCAAACAAGTGGCGGGGTTAAATTCCTTGAATTAAAAGTAGGAGGATTAAATTTCAAAAATTGAAAAGAACAGGGACTAAATTTCTCAAAATAAAAGTAGAATGACTAAATTTTAAAATTTGAAAGAAAACAAGTGAAGGGTTAAATTCCTCAACTTAAAAGTAGGAGGATTAAATTTCAAAAATGGAAAATAATAGGGGCTAAATTCTCAAAGTAAAAGTAGAATGGCTTAATTTCAAAAATTGAAAGAAAACAAGTGAAGGGTTAAATTCCTCGAACTAAAAGTAAGAGAACTAAATTTCAAAAATTGAAACGAACAAGGACTGTAATGACAGAATTGAAAAGAATAGAGACTGTAATGACAAAAATTCCTCAACTTAAAAGTAAGAGGAACAAGTGAAGGGTTAAATTCCTCGAAGAGAACTCTATTTCAAAAATTGAAACGAACAAGGATTATAATGACAAAACTGAAAAAAATAGAGACTGAAATGATAAAAAATTAAGTGAAGGGTTAAATTCCTCGAATTAAAAGCAAGAAGACTAAATTTCAAAAGGACAAAAGAAGTAAAAGATTTCCATTGCCGGGAATTGAACACGGGTCTCCTGGGTGAAAGCCAGATATCCTAACCACTGGACGACAATGGATGCATGTCTATGAAATAATCCTGAAACAAATGATATTGGGATGCGATTTCCAGCACCTGCTTCCCAATTATAAATACACGCAAAATACATTTTTGTTTTATTCTTTTTCCTTTTCTTTGCTCATCTTCTTTAGTGTCAATTTTTTCCAAGAAATCAAACAGACTATGTATCTGCTAAATTATTTCAGTCAATTCTTGAACATGAAATCATGAGAAAACTCATTGTTGTAAAACTTTCTTTTAGTTTTCATGGGGCACCTTTTGTTGGAAAAATTCTACTTTAATGGGAAAATCTTGATTCTTGGAAAATGTTTTCTTTATCATCATATATCTGTTTCGATCATTTTTCATTGCAGGCCATAAGAGTGAGTTGCAGAATGGAACTTGAGCCATTGCATCCACCTATATCTCAAAAGATACATTGGCAACTTCACCTCTCTTTCAGGCATTTTAACTAAACTACTCCATTAATGGAAAGCATTCGTTGCAATGGTGCCTCATCTGTTGTAAAACCTATGCCGGAAGCTTTTTTAGGAGCACCAATGGAGAGCAGTAAAGCTTCTTTTATAAAACAAATGGTCCTACTTGGTGCTGTGAAGGCAGCAGTTGCCCCATTTGAGCGAGTGAAGCTCTTGATGCAAAACTAGAACGATATAATCCAGATTCCAGTCGGGTCGGCTGCCTAAACCATATAATGGAATATTTCATTGCTTTGCTACAACTATCAGACATGAAGGCATCTTTTCACTTTGGAGAGGCTACCCTGTAATGACCATTGGAGATGTTTTCTCTCAGGTAAACTCCCACCAAGCTGAAATTTATTAATCTATGTTTAACAGCAATGCTAAACTAACCCTTTATGTATACTACAGGCAATACGTTACAACATCTTCGAATATGCCAAGACTCGTGAAGACATCCGGTGGATTTCGATGCGACTGCTAGGGTTAAATTGTGTTGCTTTATTTGCAACACAATTGCTTGTTCATCCATTTTCATATGCCGGAACACGCATGGCGACGGATGTGAAGATTACCGGTAACTCAGGGCAAAGACAGTTTAATGGTATAATGGATGTCTATAGGAAAACCCTGAAATCATATGGCATTGTTGGTCTGTACCGTGGATTTAATGTCACACTTGCTGAACTTGTTATGTTGGGAGCACTATCTAAAGGTTTAAGCCCTTGGAAACAGTATTATTCCTACATTTTGCAGGTAAGAACATTCAGTGAGGCTTTTTCTTTTATTCAATGTAAATGACAAGGTTTCGGCTTTTCGGCAGAACGATGATTTGTCGAGGGTTATGGTGGAATTCGGGTTCGATATTTGTGGAAACATGGCTACATACTCAATGGATACAGTGAGTAGAAGGATGATGATGACCTGGGGAGGTTTTAACTACAAGAGTACACTGCATGCAATTGCACAACTTTGGAAAACTGAGGGTGTGAAGCCATTTTATAATGGTGCAGGGGCTGAAATCCTCTTATGTGCTGCTTCTACAGGTACTGTAATGTTAATGATTTATATAACTGATGTTATAAGAGCTGCAATGGAGAAGGGCAGCGATGACGGCAGGCCTGCTCTCGGTTTTACCGCGAGATGGATGGATCCTCGAGGTAAATGACAATGCGGTGATGGAAGTAGTCACTTCATTCATGGAACCATGGTGGATACATATCATCATCTTAAGCTTCCATTAATGCATTCCAAGTTCAGTTGTGTAACTATATTCGTTGTAGGGATTCTTTAGTTACTTCCATGAAAAGAAATCTCAAAAGTTGTGAGTTCTAATAACAAGGGAGACACCGGTCCTCAGCTCGAACATCTTTTGAAGAGAAGATTATAACATAAACCCTTCCATTTTTTTATATAATTTTTATGGTGTTTTACAAATTATATTTTTATAATCAATTCTTTTGAATTTACTTATGTTTAATTATTTAATTAACAATTTCATATTCATTTAAAAAAATCTTTTTAAGTTTATCACTATTTTTACAAATTAAATACACGACTTAAAAATTGAAATAGATATAATAATACAATAAAAAATATTCAGTGGTAACAATATTCTTCAATAATTGATATTCAAATTAAGTTAGATGCTATATATAAAAAATAGAATTTCACACAATCTACTATTGTGGTATTTATATTTTAAAAATAATTTCTAAATATTATTTATTTGAATTTAATTTAATATCAATTATCATGTTTATAAAAATAATTTCATAACCATATTATTAAGACTTTATTCATTATTTGGCCCTTGAACTATACTCATTTCCCCATATTGATACCTAAACTTTTTTTTTTGTCTCATTTTGATGCTTGAAATATAGTTTCATTACATTTGGCTCATGTTGTTATCGATATTTAAAAAAATAAACAACCAATCAGAACACACCACATGTCCCTGTTCAAGGCGAATCTAAGGGGGCAGGCAAAGGCCCTAGCCCCCCCTAAAATGGAAATTTGTTGTTTAGGCCCTTTAATTTTTTTTTAATTTTAAATTTGTAAAGGTAAAATTATACTTTGGCCCTCCTAAAATTATAAAATTTTGATTTAATCCTTTAAAAATTATAAAGATATAGACTATTAAAAATTAAAATTTAATTTCGGCCACCTTAAAAAAAATTCTGGCTTCACCCCTGTTCCCGTTGACCATTGATTTGGGAGTTGACCTACATTGACCAGGCCTTGACCACTGACAAAAAAATTTAAAACTTAATAAAAAATCATTAAAAAATATATATAAATTGTAAAAATATTTAAAATTATAAATTAGTCTATTTCATTATTGTTTTGGGTTCAATAGTTAACTTATTATTAGACCTAATAATGAGTTAGGTCACGTGGTTCGACTCGAAAATCCGTTAAAAAATAAAAAGATTTGGATAAAAATATAGGTCCAAAAAATAGACTTAAACACAAAAATAAAATCCATTTAAAAAATGAGTCACTTCATTCATGGAACCATGGTGGATACATATCATTATCTTAACCTTCCATTAATGCATTCCAAGTTCACTTGTGTAAATCTTTAGTTACTGCCATGAAAACAAATCTCAAAAGTTGTAAGTTGTAATAACAAGGGAGACACCAGTCCTCAACTCAAGCATTGTGGTGTTGGAAAATATGAAAATCACATATATAATAAAGGTAATTACATGTTATTATTTACATCATAATAAGTTAACTCAATTTAGAAGTGATCTAATTTGATTAAAGTTTATTGGACTTTAATTATTGAATAAAGTATATAATTTCTAATTGATGATGAGTTGATTAGAAATTAGGGTAATGTGCCAAAATTATATATTAGAGTAATGCTCCTCAAATTACACAACAAGATAACTTTTCTAGCGTGCTAATTTCGAATATCAAAATCCAAAAAACGTAAATTTCAAAAAATTGATGAATTTATGTACACTTCTACATCTAATTTTGTTCTTTATTTATTTTTGATGATTTGACATGACAAATCTCTAATTTATGACTTATTAAATTTTATTTCAAATTTATTTTTACGATTCTAACCATGGTTAGTTCAATTCAACAAGTAGCAGCAAAAAGTAATTTATTTAAATTCAAGAATTTTTGCAGCTTCGTGTTTAACTGAAAACAACAATGAAAGAAATTGTTTCTCGGCACCGAAAAGATTGAATGAATGGAGGGTTAAGATGTTATCCACCACTGCCGTCACTGCCGGGGAGCCTACCATGTAATGGTAAGACTGGACCCTTTCCTTAACACTTCAGTACCTTTGTAAACAACACAACTAAGGATCTGTGCCCCTGCACCACTATACAATGACTTCTCACCCTCGGTTGTCAAAATATGTGCAATTGCATGCCGTGTACCCTTATACTTAACAGCTCCCGAGGTCATCATCATCCTTCTGCTCACTGTATTCAACGGGTAACCAGCCATTTCGGAACAAATGAAAACCCCGGATTCTAGCATTGGCCTTGACAAAATATTATTCTGCGAAAAACCAAACCATATCATTTTCAAACCAGACACCATCGGTTATTGTTCTTAAGTATCTCATCCAATGTACTGACCTGCGAAAGGTGTAAATAATGTGGGTATAAACAGGCAAATACTGCTAACCCAAGACTAACTTCAGCAAATGAAATAATTAATCCACGGTACAATCCAGCAATGCCATCTGATTTCAAGGTTTTTCTGAAGACATCGATTACACCATTAAACTGCCTATTTCCGCTCGTGTAACTGATAGTCTTCTTGACATCGGTTGACAAGCGCGTTCCAGCATAGAAAAATGGATAAAAAAGCAAATGAGGTGCAGCAAAAGAAACTAAACTAAACCCTATCGCCGGCACCATAGTCCACTCGATATCTTTACGACTCTCGCCATATTCGAGGAGAATGGAAAATATTGCCTGTAGTTCCTAAAGGTTTAATGGTTCAACACTGGAGCAGACTAAGAAATTTCAGCTTGGTGGAAATTACCTGAACAGAAAGAAATGCAATGAGATTCGCAGTGTTGCCTCTCCAAAGTGAAAAGAAACCTTCATGTCTGATAGTTGTAGCAACGCAGTCACATATCCCATTATATGGTTTCGATAGCCGGCCTGACATGATTATGGCGTTCTGGTTTTCAATCAAGGTCTTCACTCGCTCCAGTGGAGCCAATGCTGTCTGCAAAGCACCGGTTGTAACCAATTTCTTTCTAAGAGAATCTTTGCTTTTCTCCATTGGGGCTCCTACAAAAACTTGAGGCAAAAGTTTTACGACAGAAGACAAGGCACTGCCCTGAGATTTCCAGTTCACCAAGCCACCACCAACATTGCCTCGAATAATTTCCATTATGGGAGTAGTGTAGTTAAAATGCGTGAACGAGAGGTCAGGTATGAAATGCATCTTTTGAGATATGGGTGGGTGCAATGGCTCATGTTCCGTTCTGTACCCTGCAACCAAATAACCTAATCAATATTATTATTAAAAAAAAAATCATATGTTTGAGAAGTATTATTAGGCCATGGTTTAAAGCTTGATTACAATGAACTAAAAATCAGAAAAAGGGAAGGAACCCAGATGATTATCTGTTTCAATACTGGTCTCTATCAGTATTGTTTTCTTTCTTATTTACTATCATCAGTCTTTGCTGATATTTTCCTTCTGTTACGGTCATATAAGAACTGAAACCCTATGTTTCGGATCCTTAGCATTATAATAAATTTAGCTCTAAACATCTATATTTATTTTCAGTTTGATAATTAATCATTCAAAAAGAGTAAAATTATTTTTTTAATCTGAAAACTGACTAAAACATTAAATTTTTATGGCCTGACAATCAACCCTTATTTCATGCTGAAATTGTATTATTTGTTAAGAAGAAAGCTAGAGCAGGCAAGGGTCTTGGTCTCAAAATTGAAAATACAAAATTCATAATTCAATTATTAACTCTCCAAAAATGAAAAGTTTATAGTTTAATTCCTTGAAAACTTGTTAATGACGACAATGGATGTGTGAATAAAACATAAAATTTTCTGTATTAATAATTTCACCTTGATGGAATTTTTGGTGTTTTGCCCCAAACAGGAGTAACATTTTGTAGCTTAAAACATATCAGTTAGCTTAAAAAACATTCGCGGAGCTAGAAAATTATTTTGGGGAGGGAGTCACTTCATTTCATTCTTTTCAGAGCTGAGAAGCAATTTCTTTCATTTTTGTTTTCGGTTAAACGAAGCTGCAAAACTTGTTGAATTGAAATAAACATTTGGTTCCATTGCTCTCAGTATGCTAAATTTTGCATTGCTGTAAACTTCCACGATGCTAAATTTCATTTAAGTAAAGAATCCCTTTCCATTCAACAAAAATCTCAAGTGCTGGAGAGATACAGAGCTTGCTTGACACTTACAGTAGTGAAAATATTAATAATGAAAGGAACATTTGGCAGTAGTCCTTGAATGTGACTATAATCAGGACATTTGGCAATATTCCTTGACACTTAGATATCAATGTCACATCTTCATTGCAATCAGGATTTGCAGACTATAATCAATAAAGTTTTTATTTAAGGGACTTTAACTTGCCATGAATGTGAGCCAGTATCAAGATAAATGGTAAGTTTCAAGACTGCCATTAGAGAACAAATGAAAATGAAAAAGGGCAATGTTATGTTCGAGGCAGAATCCTATAGAAACTCTAGGAACTGGTCTTATATGAATAATCGTTGCCAGCCACAAGATATGGTTTGGGTTCAAGAACTAGGCCCTGTCAACACTGTTGCAGGAAAACAGGGCTCCTCCTTAATAACTGTTATTTCTACTCATTTCAACATGCAATATGCACCATTTCCTTTCTCCTCCTATTTCCAACCGTAACTGCAACCGGGCTTTTTGCTGGATATGAAAAACTGGGTAATCTCTCCTATTCCTTCTTTTTCAACTTCTTCCTCAATTACTGCTAGTAGCTTTCTTTTCCCCCAAGAAACAAAACCGAGTATGTATTTGCTAAATTACTTTATTCCATTCTTCAACTTGGAATCATGTGGAAACTCATTCGTATTGGTTTCTTAACTTTCTTTGAATTTCATAGGGGCACCCATTAGTTTTTTGCAGGTAAAAGTTTCCTTCTATTGTAGGAGAAATATGCTGTGGCATGTAATCCATGATTCTTGACATAAATTTATTGGCCTCTCTTCTTTTTCTATTGTTTCTGATGAATTTGTTTAAACATTGGTCGCTTCTGCTTTTTTAGATAGCTTAATCTAAGATTCTGGCCAAGCATTACAAGTTTTCTTGGAAATTCTTGATTGGTTCTTGGTCACATTCATCTTTTGCGTAAGATATTGAGCTTAATGTCCATTTTAGTCAAGCTTTAAACCGTGGCCTAATGCTATTGTTTTGTCATATTTGTTTGATTGTTTCATTGCAGGTTATAAGAGTGAGTTGCAGAATGGAGCATGAGACATTGCATCCACCTAGATCACAAAAGATGCATTGGCAGCCTGATCTCTCATTCAGGCATTTTAACTACACTACTCCGATAATGGAAAATATTCGCTGCAGTGGTGCCTCAGTGACCTGGATCTCGCAAAGTCCTGTCCTCCCTGTGATCCAGGGCAGTGCCTTATCTATTGTAAAACCTTTCACCACCGGCTTTTGTTGGAGCCCCAATGGAGAACAGTAAAGCTTCTTCTTTTATAAAACGATTGGCTCTACTTGGTCTTTTGAGGACAGCAGGCGCTCCATTTGAGCGAGTGAAGCTCTTGATGCAAAACCAGAACGAGATGATCATTTCAGGCCGGCTTCCCAAACGATACAATGGAATATTCGACTGCTTCGCCACAACAATCAGAAATGAAGGCATATTTTCCCTTTGGAGAGGCAACATCGCATTTGTCACTGCATATCTTTCCTCTGAGGTAACTAGCACCAAGTTTCCCTATAGGCTGCTCGACATTGGTTTAACCTTTCTGCCATTTTCGTGCAACAGGTCATAGCTAAGGCCATAAACCACTATGGTGACAGTCGTGAAGATATCGAGTGGACTCACACTAGGCGGCAAGTGGCAGTTTTCCTTTCTGCAGTTGTGAACCAGTTTCTTGTTTATCCATTATATTATGCTGGAACACGCATGGCAAACGATGTCATAACAAGCAGTAACGCGAGGGAAAGGCAGTTTAATGGCATACTCGACGTCTACAAAAAAAGGCTGAAATCAGATGGCATAGCCGGCGTGTACCGTGGATTTATTGTAACGATTCCTAAACTTACCGTCATGAAAGCAGTAACTGGTGTTTCAAAGCCTTGGCAACAATTTTTGATGCTCCATTTTCAGGTCAGTGGATTACTTGAGATCTTAAGAACCAATCTGCCGGTATCTAACAATCTGATAAATTATATGGCTCGGTTTTCCGCAGGAAAGTGTTTTAGGCAGGGCTGTTGTAAATATTTGGTATCTTAGTTGTTGCAGCATGGCGGTTTACCCGCTGGATATTGTGAGCAGGAGGATGATGATGGCCAGTGGAGCTGTGAAATATAGGCATTCACTGCATGCAATTACATGCATGTTCTATAATGAGGGTGTAAAGTCCTTTTATAGTGGTGCAAAAGCAGAAATCCTTAAACCTGCAGTCTACCAAGTTTATGCGTTGTGTTTGAGGTACGTAGTTGGTGTTCTTCGTGCTACAATGGAAATCAGAAGAGCCGGCTAATGGCGGGGCGGCTGAATCACTTCCCCTTTAGATGGAAGAATACCGGTGATGAATGGCCAGGAAAGTGACGGCAGTAGTCTCTTTTTTTTTTCCTGCCTGTAGAACTTGTGTAAATAATTGTTTGTAGGGTATCTAAACGAAGAAACCTATAAAATAGGAGCATCAATCAACTGTCATGCCATAACCCTCTTCGTGTAATTTTTTTTCAAAATAATATTCAAAATTGATAAATAAATAAAATTCAACAAGTCCAATTGAACCAACCGAACAGGATCCTAGAATTAGTGAGATGCGCGGGAAAAGCAACATGTGTTGACTTGTTGAACCCACTAAGACCTTACACGACCACGCATGTCCAACACGTGGTATTAATATGCTGCAACCTGTCGCTCTATTGCACTGCCACCTTCCCCTGTTCTGCCTCCATATAGTTTGCATTTTCATGGCTAAGATATAGGAAAAAGTACTGAAAGTTAAAGCCATTACTCAACAAGAAGACACCGCTCAGCAAGAACTAAAACATCCTCAACAATGGCTGCCTCGTTAATAGCTAAGACCGCCATGTTCCAGCTCTCAAAAGCGTTCCCTCGAACCGTGTCTCTTCGTTCCTCCACCAATGTCTCACGAGTCTGCTTCACCACCAGCGCTTCCAAACGCTCTGAGGTAAATAAAACTACCGATTCTTTGCGTTTTCGTGGAGTTTTAAGTGATGGTTTCATGGCTTGATGATTATAAATTTCAGGGCAGAGACACCAAAGCTGACTTTGCTTACAGGGAAAACGATACCTCATCCGATGAAGACACCACCGCAGAAGAAGCTATGGAAAGAGCAAAGGAATACGCTCATAACGCTAAGGAGAAAACGAAAGGGGCCTTTGATGCGGCGGCTGATAGGGCAAAAGTTGCAACGAACAGAGCGGCGGAGAGTGCACAAAGTGCCAACGAGAAAACGAAACAGAAAGCTAGAGACTACGCGCAAGGGACCAAGGAGACTGCCCAAAGTGCTAAAGATAAGACCAAAGAAGGGGCTGATAAGGCTTCTCAAACTGCGTACGAGTTGAAAGAGAAGTCTAAAGAGAGAGCACAAGGGGTGATGGAGAAGTCGGAGGAGATAGCGGGTTCAGTTGCCGATAAGGCGTCGGAGACGATCCAAAGTGTTGGAGAGAAGGCAAAGCAAACGGCACAAGGAGCTTGGGATGCTGCAAAGGGAACAACGCAAAAGATAAAGGAGACTGTGGTTGGGAAGAGTGAGGAAGAGAAGAGGATGGATGATGATATTGTGGAATTGAGGAGGCGTAGTGGAAGAGAGAGTGATGAGAGCAAGTATTAGAAAGGAGTTTGATGGGGGGGGGGGGGTTACGTGTTGTATTTTACAAATAAGTTGGGCTTTTAGTGTAATGGTGGTTGATCTTTACGTTTATTTAAAGAAAATAAATGAAAAATATTAGTTAACCATAATCCTATTCATAATCCTAAGAGAAAAGGGAAAACTCTCACAGTAAGTTGACAATTAAATTCTAGGATTGGTCTGGATTCGTCTTCGAGATTTTCTTTTCTTTCTCTTGTGAATTCGTCTCACTCAAAGATGTCGTCAGTGGTGACTTATGGCCATCTATTTTCCGACGTCATTTTCTCAATCTCTTAATTAATTTCCACAACCACCTTTTACTTATTGTTGTTTTACGGATTCTTCAACTAAAACGATCATCATACCCTTAATTACCTTGCTTTCTCTCTTCGCTTTACTCATGTTTGGCTTGTTTGAGTTTCAGAATATTCAACAAGTTTTTCCTTCTCAAGAATGAAATTAATTTTTTCCTTCTTTTAACTTTGTTCTTTAGAAAATAAAAGAGAAGAAAATGAATAATTATTCTGTCAAAATTTGGAAATGTTTTGAATAGAAAAAATTTAATTTATCTTTAGATTTATTAAAGATACAGTTTTTTATATTGATTAATTTAATTTTAGATTATATTTAAATCGAAATTTGATTAAAAATTATATTAAAGAAATAAACATTCGATTTATCTACCATTATGTTTTTATAATAAAAATTAAAAGAGAGAAAAATAAAAAAAAATAAAAATTAAATTGTTAAAAAAATAAAAATATAGGGATTAATTGTGTAAATTTAATTTGATATGATGACATAACAAGCCACATCATATTGTCATTGTATCATTAACAATAGTTAACAATTCACTGATCATTTAACAATTTGGGCAACAAAACGGGGGCTCACCCATGAATGCTCCAACTCCAATTGTGATTTCAGTCTTTCCACAGTAATGAAATTTTGATTAAATATTTATAATTTAATGACTGAATTTTCTCATTTATCTCTGTTTCTTCACTAAGATTGTGACCTTTCCCCTAAGTTCCAACACTCAGTACACAATTTCTCTTACTTTACCTTTCATGAAAGCAGCTCATGTCAACCCCCCCCCCCCCCCTCTTGCCTATCTAAATAAGTACAGAGAAATAAATATATGATGTACATATATAGCATGGGATTTGTCTAAGATAAAAAAATCTGGGTAGATTTTGTTGGGTTTTTTAAGTGGATATCTTCATAATTTCGCTTCTTTATTACCATTTAAAATACCATTGGGGAGGAGCAATGGTTTTCTTATAAGAGATGAAAAAGGAAATATAGGCTGTGGTTTTTACTTTTTGTTTGTAGAGCGGAGATTCTCAAGAACCAGAAGCAGACACGTAGAGTTTTAACATACGGATACAGCTCTATACAGAACCATGAAGCAAAACCAACAGCAAGGTCGGAGATTGAAGCCGCTAATGGCGGCCGAGCAGCATCATAATCAACAACAACAACATCAGCAGCACACACCTCAAAAGTGTCCTCGTTGTGAGTCTCGTAATACAAAGTTTTGTTACTACAATAATTACAGTCTCTCGCAGCCTCGTTATTTCTGCAAGGCATGTAGAAGGTACTGGACTCAAGGTGGAACCCTAAGGAACGTGCCTGTGGGTGGTGGTTGTAGGAAAGGAAAGCGCCCCAAGCTTTGTTCTTCTGGTGATGATAATCCAACAAGGCAAGCGCAAGATACTCAACGAAACTTGATATCACCACCAGTACAATTACAAGCCAAAGAGTCTGATAGTTTGGTTTCATCATCTGCTGCTATGGGATCTTATTATCCTGCTAGTGGGTTCTTGTCATCTTTGGCTGCAATTCAATCAATGAACCAACCCCAATGTTTAAAGCAACCTCTAAATCAGGCTCTACGTATTGGTGGTGGTGACTTGGGTAGTAGTTCTTTAAATTTGGGTCTTCTGCAGGGATATGGTGTCCCTTTTTTGGGGTCACAACACCATCAACAGACCCAGTTTCAATGGCCTGCTTCAGGTAACTCTTATGATCAGCAGAATTGGCATCAAAATTTCATCAATGAAGAAGTCACAAGCACCGCTAAAATCACTAACACCAGTAACAGCAAAACTGCTTCTTCTTTGTGCCCAAATCAATGGCCTGATCTTCCAGCTTATGGTGCTCCATAGGTAAACAGCTTAATGTTGACTTCTGTAAACTGAAGACAATTAAACCACACTTATATTGAATCATTTTGTTTGTCTGTTTAGCTGCTATTGTTTGTGTCTGGTTTTAACTTAGGTAATGTTGGGTGTTGCTGTAAATGAAAGAAGAGCAGCAGACAATTATTTGTTTGTAATGCTGTATAGAATATAGATATAGATTTGAGCTGGATTTGGTTTTGGTATTGATTTTGAACTTTTTAATATTATAAAGGGGATGTTTTATGTTTGGGCATTGGTTTTGATAGTTTTATTTTGTAGTTAAGTTAGGGTTTTACTATATCAATGTCTTTCGGGTTAAATAGTAAGAAATTCAAAGTCTTTTAAGTAAAATTTCGAATTCGAATCTCGTCAATTACGAAAACTTTGTTTCTCTTTAGATATTAAATATATAGTTTGAGTTAGAATTTGAAATTTTCATTACCTGCAACATATAGTTTTTTATACAATTCTTATTATTACTCAAACTTTTAAATTGAAGTATAACACACGTTTAAGTACGATTTTTTGCATGTTGTGACAACAATAATATCAACTGAACTAACTCTTAATTTAAATTACCTGAATAATTTTATTTCCGGATATTTGGGAGTTTAATAATTATCTACTCATAATTTAGTAAGTCATATTCAATTTGGTGGAGAGGTATAGCAGCAACATCTAAACACGCTAATTGAAACTATTAAAACATGTCCAAATTTAGAAGATGGAACACCATATTGGGTTGAATTGAAAAAAGAAAAAGTGGGTCGAATTGGGTATGAAATCTTTTTAGTTAAATTGATGAATCTAATTTTATCAACTGAGGGCAAGAGATATTGGGGCATGGACCATAAGATTAACTTAGACAATTTTTTTTTTATTTTTGAATAATTTTATTATAAGTTTCGATCATATCTGTTTTTTTTTTATATAAAATTTAGAATTACCTATAGTCCTTTTCCAATTCGAACCCACATCTTTCTATATTGACAACAATGCTCATGCCAGTCGAGTTAAGGCTCAATTGACACTGACTTAGCTAAGTTATTTGATAAGTTTGGCAAATTAAATTAATGCACCATATGAAATCAATGAGAACTTAATATGTTTGCACCACGAAGTGGCAAATATGAGCCAACAAATTAAGGTCATTCTTCGGATAGGTCCCTCCTTATCTATTTCTATTCCTAGCAAAATGTTTTGATGAGAAAAATAAATGGGTTAGATTGAAATACAAAATGAAATTTCGTAAATCCTTTGCAAGATTGTTATTTAGGGCTTGCTTGGAAATGAAGGGTTGATGGTAGTACGCCAAAACATTACCAACTAAAACATGCAACTTTTTTCTATGTACTTCAAAAGATATATATATATATTTTAAACCCTAATCTTAGTTTCTGATTAAATTTTGAGTCGAATCAAGTTGGACCCATAAACGAAAATAAAATTTTTTCGATACTATTCTCTCCGCCCACAACTTGAATCCGTTGATGTTGATAATGATATAGGTATGAATGTGAAGAAATGGGAATTTTTTTTTGAATAATTGCTTTTTTTGACACAATGTTTAGAATTACTCATAATCCCTTCCAACTCATAAATAGGAGAATAATGCGTTTTAGTTCACTCGAACCCACGTCCTCCTACATTGGTAACAATACCCATGTCAATCAAATTAAGTTTCAATTAGCAAGAAATGATAATTAATCCATGTTTAAAGAATGATATTTGGTGAGGGTTGAGAGATAATTTTTGATAAATTAAATATTATTACTACTTGGTGGAATTTAGAACTTTTTGATTAAGACTGATTTTTTTTTTTTTTGGGGGGGGGGGTGGGTTTGCCTTTAATAATAATAAAATTTGTGAAGTCTCAATGGCAATGCCAAAATTAGCGTAATGGAGTGAGATCCTTGGTCTAATTGTCTTCTTCTAATTATGTCATAGATAGTGAAGGGTGTGATTGCAACATTAAAGGAAAATTAATTAATTTGTTGCAAACTATTGAGCCACGGAAAAGATGAATGAAGCAAAAGCTAGCTTTTCTTTTTTCTTTTTTTTTTCAGACCAAATTGCTCAATGATCCAAAAGATGAAGATCTTGTTGTTTAATGTGGTAAGGATATTGCAGAAATGTATGTATGTATGTATGTATGTAATGGAGTTAGGATTGGCAAAAAAACATTTAAGCAGCTGAGATCAGAGTAGAAGGTATATTCAAGATTGGGCCTCAAGTACTTAGCTAGCCCACAAATGAATTATACTTCAATAAAAAATCTTGTTGAACGTTGTTAGATGGTTCGAGTTACACATGTTTTCAGAAAAGGTAATCGAGTTGTCGATGGCATGGCGGTAATGGTGTTTTCAAGACCTTGGGGCAGATGTATTTATATGCAGCCCTCGAATGAAATTTTTCAAAAGCTACATGACGATTGTGCTAGATTGACCTGATCTTGATTAGTCTATAGTATAATTTTTTCATTCTTTTACCAAAAAAAGAAAACCCAAAACTTAAAAGTTCAAGGAATAAATTTTAAAATTATAAATGATTTGGTAACATTATATATCAACTTTAATTTTTGTTCATTTTTCACGTTTAACTAACATTATTCTGTATGTGACATAATTTTCCATTAAATTATTGTAAATTGTTGACATGATATTTTAATTTTATTAGGTTAAAAAATAAATAAATAAATTTAAATTATTTTCACTTAAATTTTAAAAAATAAATAAATTGAAAAAACAATTTCTTATTTCCCTCGAAATTTTTTTAACTAATAAAATATTATATCACTAATTTACACATGATTTAATAGAAAATTGTGCAGTATAGAAAACGAGGTCAATGAAATGTGAATGTTGAACTAAAATTAAAATTTGATATATACAAATGCATCAAATTAAAGTTGATGTATAACATTACAATTTGTATCGAAATTCATGTATAATTTTGATATTTATCCCTATAAAAGAAGGAAATAAACTTTTTAATTAGCTTAATATATTTGGTACTTGAATTTGATATTTTTTAAAATGGATATTTATGAGTTTTTTAGTCTAGTGTAGTACTTGTATTTAACAAAAGTCATATAATTTGGTATCCAAAAGTAACCGTATTAACTTTTTAATTTTTAATTTGAGTTTTAGAGTTGATTTAATTAAAGCTAATTGTTAACATTATTAGGATTAAATTTTTATAATTTTGTTAATAAAATAAACGGGTAATTATTTCGTAAACGAGCGGTGGAAAGTTTTTATTCCATAAGCAAAGTTGAGATTTGCCACATGTTTTTTTTTTAATACAACTTAATAACAAATGACAAAATATCAACTTCACTTGTAGAGTTAAAACTTTCCACAACCAATGTGCGGATTAATTATTTAAAATAAATTTATTTTTAATTTTATGTTTAATTCATTATATGCTATCAAATGGTTATGATTTTTAAGTTTTAAGATTGTTTGATGAAAGTTAACCGCTAATTCAAATCACATCATTAAATATAAATTCTAAACTTGACGAATTCCTTCCCTCTAATATCTTCCAAACTCGACTCATAACTAGAGTTATTTGAACCAAATCAATAAAGAAAAGTTTAAATTAGTTAAACAGAGTTGAATCATACTAAAAATCGATACAAAATTTTAATAATTTATTAATTAAATTATCAAAATTCATCCAACCAACAAATCGATAGGATTGTACACCATATATATTAGTCGTCTAGTATTTCCACCTCGTGTTTCTAAGTAATCAATTACAAGCCCTTAAGTAACCGAAGAAAACACGAAATTAATGCAGACAAGAACTCAACCACAAACAACCAGCTGCCTTTTTTTTTAATGAATAATAAGATCAGTTTTTTTTTTTTTTTTTTGGGTTTTGTCATGTCTTTCTGAAAATGTAAGAAAATTCAAATTAGGAAAAAACTAAAAATAAATAAATATTTTTTTATGAATTATAAAAGGAAGATAAAATTTTAATAGTAATGCGATTAGTGCTACTCAAACTACAGGTGGGTTTAGATAGGTGATGGGATGCGGGGGGGTGCTTTTAATTTACTTTTTGTCTTACGCTACAGTATCATTACTGTATCTAATATCACCGTCACTGCTATTTTAACACTAACTACAAGTAAACGCACTGTCCATCCAAATCCATTTTATATATGGAACAATAAAAATATTGACCATCAAGCCAACACAAATTTCAAATACATAAATAAATTTAAGTTGAATATAAGAGTAGGAGAAGATGGAAAATATAAAATTGGTCCCCCCAAAGACAATGGAGGGACACCCACTTAGAGTTCACGTATGCTACAAGTTATGAAATGAAAGCAATGGGACAAATAGTGGGGAAGCTCAGTCGACCAGCAATGGCAGCAAATAGCTCCACCACCTATTTTGTGCTATATTTAGTGAGTGATTAAATTTCCTAGCCTTAATTCCATGTTACACGACAGACCGTCCTATGTTGTACACTACAGCAATTTGGATACCCCTATCTTTAGGGGTTGTGCTTCCAAATTTTTTATTTTTGTAATACGTACGACATTAAAATGAATCAAATAAAATAAATTGAGTAAAACGAAATTTCGTAAACACACCAGATTAATAATATTAAATAAATTTTATTACGGTATTGTTATCAATTTTAAGTTAATATCGAGTTAATTTGTGACATCAACTCAATTAATAATATTATTGATATGTATACACAATTCACGAAAGTCATAAAAGTATACATAGTAAAATAAAAAATTTTAAAACATTAAAGTTTTGGTTGAGCGCTAAAGTAAAAGGTTTATCAACTCGATGCAAATGTCATGAGTTCAAATCCAATCATATGCAAATTCTTTATTATTGGTTTCTTAAAAATATATGAAAGCACCCAAGAATATAATTTATTTTAAATACGGAATGACATTTTCATAATTTTTCTAATCAAGTTGGTGCTCGGTAGACCTAACCATGGGTCGGGTTAGATTGAGTCGGAGCAAAATTTTAGGCTCATTTTCTAGGCCTAAGCCTTGTTTGACAAAATGGGCCTAAAATTTTACTCAAGCCCAACACATATTAAAAATGCTAAGTCCAACTCGCCCCATATTAATTTTTTATATTATTTTTTATATAAAAACAAATTTAAAAATAAAATAAATCAAATACACTAAACAATCAAAATAAATGTTTCTCAATAAATTTTAAATACATTAAAAAAATTTATATTTAAATAACACTAATATAGTTACAACTTAGCAAGCAAATGTCTTTAAAATAGTAACAAAATTAACAATAAAATAATAGTTATACAATATCCTAACATTAATAATAAAATAATAGCAAAATGGTAGCAAAACAGCAGCAAAACATCAACAGAAAAAAAGTTTAAGCTGATTCGGGACAAGCCTACGCCAAAAAAATCCTACTTGAGGCCCGACCCATTTAAAGCGAATCTTATTTTTTGTCGAAAACCATTTTTCGAGCCTATATTTTTGTCCAAACCCTTCCACTTTTCGAACAGGCCTTTGAACTTCAACGGGAGGCTCGATCCATGATTAGGGCTAGTGCTCGGTTGACTGGTGAAAATAACTCAATTAGGGGTTTAAATAATAATATGGATTATTATTCTTGTTTAAATTTGAATTGGGATAAAGTAATATTTAGTCCATAAACTTGATATCTTTTCTCAACTTAGTCCATGATTTTTTTTTGTCTACATTAATCATAAAACTTGGCACAACTATAAAATGTCATGTCATCACAAATTTGACAAAAGTTACCAAATAACAAGAGTCATGTGGACTAAAATAATTTAATGACTAAATTGAGAAAAATTACCAAATTCAGGAACTAAATATTGTCTTATCTCATTTAAATTCGATTAAACAATCTGTTTTTCTTTGGATAAATCCATTAACCCATTTTTCTACTGAAAAATATATATTTAAAAGTTTTATATTCAAATTTATATAATTTTATAATTAAATTTAAATAAAATAATATATGATAATTTAGTCTAAATTCATTTTGTTGGATGAATAAGTTGACCCTTGAACAAATTTGTGGTATTTTCAAAGTTCATTTGACAATGAAAAAAAAATACACAAGAAACTAAATCTTTATCGCTGAATCATGAAGTAATCCAGGATTTCAAACTTTGAATTTAGTGATGATTTTAGGCTTAAAATCAATTTTGCATTAGTTAATTGTCGACCAAATACTTTTGATTTTGTGGGATATATATATATATTAAAAAGTTAAATTCTGCTGTTTTAAAATTTTATGTAGTAAATATATTACATTTATTAAGTTAAATTTTGCTATTTCAAAATCTTATGCGGCAAACATATTATCACAGTCATGTCAGCTTGTTATGTCCACATAATACTCACACAACAATCACATTATTTTACTTAATATATTTAAGGTTATCATTTGAGTTAAAGATTGAAATTTCAAAATTCGAAAATTATAGAGATTAAAAAGGATCAAATTAGATAATAATGATTACATTCACAATTTATGGGACCAATAGCAGAATGTAACATAACAAATTTAACAGTTACCATTTAGGTCAAAATTAAAATTCGGAAAAAACAAAAAAATAAAACTCATCATTCGAAATGTAAATAGATTAATTGACTAAATCAGGGTATAGGAATTAAACTCACCCCTTAGGTATACAACACAGACTAATAGTAAAATTTAAACTTATATATTAATTTTTTATACAATTTAAAATGTTAGTATAAATTCCTTTACACATGTAGATATATATGCTAATGTTAGGGTTCCTAAAGAGAAGTTTAGAATTAATTCGACAAATTAACTCACCCATTTATGGTTTACATTAAGTTGTATGAGAATCTTATAATCTATGCAATAGCAAGGTTCACCACTTATATTACATTGGATTCTTAAGACATATATGGGTAAATTTCAAAATAGTTACTTTTATTTATCTCAAATTACATTTTAGTCATTTATGTTTGAAATGTTACGTTTTAGTCACTTACGGTATCGTGTTGTAACATTTTAGTCACTAAGCGTTATTTGTCGTTAACGTTCTAACGGTAAGCTAATGTGGCACGTTAAATCATCATTTTAAACGAAAATTTTAGATTAAATTATATAATTGATCACTATATTTTTTTCGTTTTGAACAATTTAATTTTTTTTTTATTTTTTGTTAAAAAAGATAGAAAATGAAGGAAAATAAGGGAAAAATAGAAGAGAATGAAAAAAAAAGGAAAGTTAAAAGAATATAAAAGAAAAAATTAAATTGCTCAAAACTAAAAAATATAGAGAGTAACTATATAATTTAACCTAAATTTTTTGTTTGAAATGATGATTTAACATGTCACGTCAGCTTACCGTTACACCATCGGTAATTAACGGCTCAAAACATTAACGTAAGTGACTAAAACGTAACATTTCGTACATAAGTGATTAAAATATAACCTGAAAGAAATAAAAGTGAGGTGCTCCCATAGACATTCTCATCTTTCCCTTTCATTTTAACACAAATTCACATACACACAACACATGCAGTACTGAAAAACAAAACAAACACCGAGAAAGAAAGTGGTAATGGAATTGGTGTTTTCATTACAAGCAGCCAAGCTGCTAAATTCCAAAGTGTGGACCTTTAAGAAAATTTCTCATCACAAAATCCCTGCCATAACTCGACTGTGCTGTTTCTCAATGTCTGGATCGTAAAACCGGCAGAGAATATCCAGCCAACTAAATTCCAAACCTTTAAACAACAAAAATAAACCTATACATACACATTCATAGCTTTGCCTACATTCATTGTCTGTACCAACTTATTACATAAAAAGAACTGCCATTGATGCATAATCTATATATGCATTGTTCATGCAGCTTAAAGGTTTAAAGACGACACATAATAGTTATTAACAGTCACCAAGAACAGACCAGTCACAGTAAATAAGTGCTTAAATTGCATATTGCAGGTACAAATCTCCCTCTGTTCTATACTATTGATTATACCCCAACTTCCCAAAACAACAAAAATGGAAAAAAAAAAAAAAAAAGAAGAAAGAAAAGAAATTAAAAGAAGAAAAAAATGAGTTGCGCTTTTACTGAGGACTGCAACATATACCACCCTTCTAAAAACCCAACCTAAGAACCTATAATGCAATATATATTTATATATATATATACACATACAAAATAGAAGCCAAACTCACTGGATTTGAAAAAGAAAAACAAAAGAAAGTTGCAGCAAAAGGGAGTTAAAGCCTGTCTCTTCAACATGTTGCAGATGGTGATGAAGAGGATCCGAGGTTCCTCTCAGCGCAAATTAAGGGGTATTTTCAGCCTTTTTTTGATAATAAAACTACAGGCTGAAATATTCTTGCAGCTGACATGATCGCTCCGATCCAATCTTCGCTTCCCATGCTTTGATATCAGTACTCTCAAACTTTAATTTATTCCCACACCATACTTTTGACTATTGGAAACTAAGGACCTAAGGGGAAAAAAAAGACTCTAGTGAAAGAGGGAGATGATTTGAAAGATCAATATGGTACTAGTGTTGTTGCTTATTAGATCAGAGAGGTGACTGAGGACCCAATGTTTGTTGGATCATGCCAAACACTGCTCCAATAAAGTGATGGATCAGGTAAAGTAATTTGCTCAAGGTGATTCTGGCATGGTACTTTGATATCTTTCATGGCTGTTGTTTGAAGATCTTGAAAAGGTGGTAAAGCTTCAGTGTTTTTAACACCACCATTGATGAATTTGTGTTGGTTAAGAGTAGAAGCCAAAAGAGAAGCAATGGTGGGTGTAGTAGTGGTAGAAGAAGAAGAAGAAGCTGATGAAGACCCGAAGATATTGGTATAGCTTGAAAGCAATGGTGGGTAATGATCAGTATTATCCTCAGAAGAAAACCCTAATCCAAGACCACTCATTTGAGGTTGGAGATCATAACCAGTGACAGTACTAGAACGAGAAAATGGAAGATTGATAACATCATGATAAGGGTCATTAGCAGTTAAACCATAAAACAAAGGGTTGATATGGTGACTTGCGGTTGTTGAATTAGGATTTACACCACCAACACCAGATGTCGGTGAAGCTCCACCGATAGACGGCGGTGTAGAAGCTGAAACAGTTGGCCTTTTAACACGCTTGTTCTTCCTACATCCACCACCGACGGGAACGTTCCTTAAAGTACCACCTCTAGTCCAATAACGCTTACAAGCTTTACAAAAATGTCTCGGCTGTGATAAACTGTAGTTGTTGTAGTAGCAAAACTTGGTGTTCGATGAATCACAACGAGGACACTTTAAAGCTTGTTGCTGCTGCTGCAGCACCTGTTGTTGTTCTTGGCTTGGTTTCTCCATAAGCTTCTGCAACCAAAGAAGGGTCCAAGATAAAAAGGGAAAGAAAGAAAGAATTGAAAGAGGTGTTATTAGGGTAAAAATAAACAACACCAGAACAAAGAGATATTCTCTTCCAAAAGCAAAGCAACAAAAATGGGGTCATCTCATTTTTTTTTTCTCTAATAATTGATTGATTGAAAGAGAGAGAGAAAGTGGAAAAAAAACCAACCTCTGGCCATTCATTAGTAGCTGAAGAAGTGATGACGGCAACCATCTTCTCGCAGTTACGCAACATCTTCTTCTTCTTCTCTCAAAGGAATCGTTTGAAACAAAAGAGTAAAGAGACAAAGAGCAGTAGGCAAGGTGAGGCTTCGCTAATGGGGTATGTGTGTGTGAAGATGTGATTTTGCATTACAAGGAACATTACATTTGCCCCCTCTTTTAGTCTTTTGATTTGTTAATCAAATTTCCACGTGATGGGGTCTCTGGTCTATAATTGAAATTATCTAGGTATTTAATTAAAGGTCAAAATTTTGTTTTAATCCCTCCACCATGCTCAAATTTGAGGTTACTTTTTTGTATTTTATTCATAATTTGATCCCTATAAGGTATTTACTTAATTTAAATAGTTAATACTACCGACTATTTTGATTAAAATAGTAACATTAATTTTTGCTTAAAAATATATCTTATAAAACTTATCGTGTTGACATGTATTTTTTTTTATTGGAAAAGATGATGTAAGAAAAAACCCACATTAGCATTTTGATTGGAATAGTTATCCGAACTATTTAACTAAACTTAATCGTTAATAATATAAATTATATATAGTTTTAATTCAATTAATTCTGTCATATGAATATTATCATTTTTTATATTTTTATACTTGTTTTAATAAAAAAAAACAAAACATATAAATTTCAATTATTACTAATTCGGTTCGATTAACCGTTTGAATACCCCTATCTATAAATAAGAAGATAATACACTTCAGTACACTCGAACTTACATCCTCTTACATTGACAACAATACACATATAAATTAATGTAAGGTTCAATCAAGTAATTAAACAAATCTTAAAATGAAAGATAAAATAATAGGAAAAGAATATATGTAATGGAGGACAAATATTCAAATCTCCAACAACAAGACAGAGTGGTAAAAGCAGCAGAAGAGATTATGAAACTTGACAACTTCAAGAAATAATATATATATATATATATATATATATATATATATATATATGGTAACATATGAAAGTATTCCATTCCACATCAGAATGGGTGTAAAAAAACATTCCCCCTTTGAAAATAGTGAGAGGGAATCCCTAGTGGGTGTGGCCTCTCCCATTCCCCAATGCTGTAGCAAATCCCACTCCCTTTACTTTATTATTAACATGCACCTAACCAAGAAATTTAATTGAAATGTGGTCATTGATTAACAACAAATCTGCATCCCTTATACAATGCCGCTAATCAATGCTTGTTTTTCCCATCATTACATCTTAATTAATATATCATCAATCCAATGTGTTTATATATAAAATAATATTTTAGGAAAATTTTGTGTATTGGTTTGATGGTCAGGGTATTCATCGTTTCAAGTGTGACTTGAGTTCGAGCCGCGCTAGTTGCGTTATTGTTAGGACTTTGCCTTCTTGTAATTTACTCAAAAATATTTAGAGTAAACTACGAAAATAATCATATTTATTTTTACGTTAAAAGAGATGGAGAAAGAAGGAAAATAGAGGGAGAAGCTGATAATGCTTAAATATGACATACTTTTGAATATTAAATATATATATTTTTAGAGTATGATCCTATTAAATTTGACAATTTATTGTTTTTTTATTTTGTAGGGACTCAAGTGATGTTAGAAGATAAATTGGAGACAAAAAACATGGTTTTGGAAGAGAATTTGAAGTTGTGTGAAGATGGAATGCTAAAAGAGAGAGTTTATAAGACAAAAAAACTTGGTTTTATTATTATTTTTTAAATATATTTTATATTATGATTTAATATTTAAGATATTACTTATTATTTAAATTTGTATTTAATTTATATTTATCTTTTTGTATTTATCTTTTAGAGTTTAAATTGAATCCAATTAGGGGAATTAAATGTTAGATATATTCTAATTATCTTTTAGAATTTAGATTGGATTCTAGGAATATTATGTACTATAAATAGTGGGTGGAGTGATTGAATTATTCATTCCTCATTCATTGAAAAAATCCTCCATCTCTCTAAATCCCTAATTCAATAAAAGCTCTATATCTATTTTATTATCTTGTATTCTTCCCTAAAATCATGAGTAACTAAAAACTCTTCTAGCCAAAAGTTATCAAATATTCCTCTAAGGTTCATGAGGCTTAGAATCCGTGCTTAATTCTTTTCAACCCGAGTATTCATCAATTCTCTGTAATACGAGATTGACGCTTCCGTCCAAAATCCCTACAAAAGTAATCTTTTCATCTTGTGCAAAGAAGATCGTTTTGTGTGTTTTGAAAAGGTTGCACAGTCGGTTCATTAACTTACTGCGTCAGAGGTTGTCGAGCCAAAAGAGACAAAACAGCGTGGCATTCGTCATTGGGAAAAGGTGATCTAGTGTAAGACAGTCTCATTGGAGCGACAGTTGGCTAGAGTCAGTTTCACTAAAAACTATATCCGGAGCTAGTGGTCGTAGGTGTCCTCTTCCACTATAACTGGCTTATTCGGGCACGAGAAGAACCATCCAAAGTCTATGATTGAACCAAGGAAGAATCAAGATAACCGGAGGCTGGATTTTTGAATATTGATAAAACTCTTCTTCTTTCAACTTGTTTATTTTATGCTATTTATTTTTACTTCAACTTCCCTATTTTCTATTTCTTTCAGTTCTGTTTTCTTTTATTTTTAATTCTGTTTCTTTTATTTTTCCTCAGATCGCGGCGCTTTTCTTGGGCACGATTTTGCCCACGATATTGACAGGCAAGACTTTTTACGACTCTCCAGTCATTGACGATTAGACCCCACTTCCCTTTTACTGTTATTTACTTTAATTTTGGAATATGTTATATTTGGTGTTCCTGACGACAAACCAAATTTTGGCACCGTTGTCAGGGACTGGTAATGTATTAATCTTGTTTATTTCTCTTATAACCAGATCTGCTTCAGGAAATCTTGCATTCTGACACAACCACCTATGGATCAAATAATTTGGAAATTAGTCGAGGCTCCTGATGATCAACCACCGTTGTGCATTGCATATCCTACCGTGGAGGCTAACTTTGAGCTTAAATCAGGTTTAATCCAATTATTACCAATTTTTCGTGGGTTGCAGAATGAGAATCCACATAAACATCTGAAGGAATTTCATATGGTTTGTTTGAATATGAAACCTCAAGGGGTAACTGAGGATCAAATTAAATTACGTGCTTTCCTTTTTCTTTAGCTGACTCCGCTAGGGAATGGTTATTCTATTTTCCTCCTAGATCTATTACAACTTGGGCTAATCTTTCTCGTTTGTTTATTAACAGGTTTTTTCCAGCCTTTCGTGCCGTTGAATTAAGAAGAGAAATTGTGGGGATTAGGCAAAAAGATGTGGAGTCTTTTTACGACTATTGGGAATGATTCAAGAAGTTGTGTGCAAGTTGTCCACAACATGATATAATTGAACAGTCTGTTCTCCAATATTTCTATGAAGGCTTGAAACCTATGGAGATGAATATGATAGATGCCGTCAATGGAGGAACATTGGTTAATATGACCCCTCAAGGAGCAAGAGACTTGATTTCCACAATGGCCGTAAATACTTAACAATTTCGAGCCAACCCTGAACCTACTCGAAGGGTTTACCAGCTAAGTAATTCCTCCTTAGAAGATAAAGTTGAAAAACTTACTAATGTTGTGAGTTCTCTTATTGTAGGAAAATTAGGGTCGGCCCGTCAATGTGAAATTTGTGGAGAATTCGAGCACACAACTGATGTATGCTCTAGTTTGTATAATGGTTCTGTTACCCAATTAGACGCTGTGGGAAACTTCTCTGGATCACCTCAAAGGCGATATGATCTTTATGCAAATACATACAATCTCGAGTGGAAGGATCATCCTAACTTGCGATATGAGACAAATTCACGTTATAACCAGCCATTCCAAAATCGAGCTCCACAACAAGCGCAAAATTCAGGTACTTCCCTAGAAACTCTGGTAAATAAATTAGCAGCTAATGTTCTTGAATTTCAACAGCAATCTATAGATTTTCAAAAGCAAACTGTGAATTTTCAAAAGAAAACTGAGGCATCTATTAAGGAGTTGACCACGCAAATAGAGAAAATAAATGCACAAGGAAGGCTGCCGTCACAAACAGAACCTAACCCAAGACAAAATGCGAATGTAGTGACTCTACGAAGTGGGAAAGTACTGGAACCAATTCATGGTAAAAATCATGCCCAAGAATCTGCCCATGAAAATCAAAAAGACGACGAACAGGTCCGATCGAAACCTCCATTACCTAGAATTCAGCCTCCGTTTCCTGGATGACTGAGGCAAACCCAGAAAGGTAATGAGGAAAAAGAGATTCTTGAAATATTCAGAAAAGTCAAGGTAAATATACCGTTGTTAGATGCTATTAAACAGATTTCGCAGTATGCTAAATTTTTTAAAGAACTTTGCACCAACAAAAGAAAATTGACTGGAAACGACGAGGTAAATATTGGTGAGAATGTGTCTGCGGTTTTGCAACGTAGGATGCCAAAAAAATGTAAAGATAGAGGCATGTTTGCAATTCTATGCAAAATAGGTCACTTTGGAATTAAGAAATCTATGTGTGACTTAGGAGCTTCTATAAATGTAATGCCTTTTTATATTTATGAATCACTTAACGTAGGTTCTTTGAAAGAAACAGGTGTTATAATTCAGTTGGCGGACAGGTCCATAGTGCATCCCAAAGGAGTCCTT
Source organism: Gossypioides kirkii (assembly GCA_005610355.1). Lineage (NCBI taxonomy): Eukaryota > Viridiplantae > Streptophyta > Magnoliopsida > Malvales > Malvaceae > Gossypioides > Gossypioides kirkii. The sequence goes on along the minus strand of CP032252.1, from coordinate 45,333,160 downwards.
GAAGACGTATTAGTCTTCCGATATCTTGTTAGGGCGACCTTTCCTTAGTACTACAAATACTAAGATCGATTTACGAAGTGGACCCCTCACAATAGAGTTTGATGGGGAGATCGTAAAGTTCAATGTTTATGACGCCATTAGTCACCCTAGTGAAATCTTGAATGTAAATGATGTCGATATAGTGGAATCCTTAGTAGATGAGACTTTCAAATCACTCCATGAGAATAAGCTCGAGACATTATTTGATGATGATTTTAATTATGATTTTGATTCTTATTTAAATTTTGAATTTATTAATGAATTATTGCCTCCTATGAATACTAAATTTTTACCTTCTATTGTGCAGACACCAGAGTTAGAGTTGAAACCACTTCTCGAGCATCTCAAGTACGTATTTTTAGGGGATGGTAAGACTCTACCTGTCATAATTTCGAATAAACTCTCTGAGTGTGAGGAAGCAAATTTAATTCAGGTACTAAAGAGCCATAAGGAAGCCATCAGTTGGATCATAGCCGATTTAAAAGGGTTAAGTCCTTTGACGTGCACTCATAAGATCTTTTTGGAAGAAAACACAAAACCGAGGCGGGAAGCGCAAAGACGATTAAACTCGAATATGATAAACGTAGTAAAGAAGGAGATTATAAAGTTGTTGGATGCTGACGTAATTTACCCCATTTTCGACAACAGTTGGGTACAAATCGTGCTCAAGAAAATTGACGTGACAGTAAAAAAAATACCGAGGGTGATTTGGTACCTGTTCGAGTGCAGAATGGGTGGCGTGTCTACATTAATTACAGGAAGTTGAACTCTTATACTAGAAAAGATCATTTTTCTCTTCCTTTTATAGATCAAATGCTTGAACGTTTAGCTGGAAAAACTCATTATTATTGTCTTAATGGATATTCAGATTTTTTTCAGATTCCAGTTACACCTAAGGACTAAGAAAAGACCACTTTTACATGCCCATTTGGCATATTTGCATATAGGAGGATGTCATTCGGACTTTGCAATGCACCAACTACTTTTCAGAGATGCATGATGAGTATATTCTCAGAATACGTAAAAAATATCATTAAAGTTTTTATGGATAATTTTACTATGCATGGGGAATCTTTTGATGAATGCCTTAGGAATCTCACGAAAATTTTAAGTAGATGCATAGAATTTAATATTGTCTTGAATTATGAAAAGTGTTATTTTATGGTAGATAAAGGTTTAATTCTAGGTCATATAGTTTCATCTAAAGGGATTGAGGTTGATAAGGCTAAGACTAATATTATAAATTCTTTACCATACCCCTCAACTGTGAGGGAAATTCGTTTTCCTTGGTCATGCAAGATTTTACAAGCTCTTCATAAAAAACTTCTCAAAAGTAGTTGAACCATTGTGCGAGTTGTTGCAAAAAGACAAAAAATTTGAGTTCGGCCAAAATGAAAAGAGGCTTTTGACACATTGAAACAAAAGTTGGTTTCTGCTCCTATAGTCTAAGCCCCAAACTGAAAATACCCCTTTGAGATCATGTGTGATGCTAGTGACCGAAATGTAAGGGCTGTGTTGGGGCAAAAGATAGATTGAGAGCCCCATGTCATTTGTTATGCTTCAAAAACCCTAGATGCTGCGTAAAACAATTACATTACCACAGAAAAATAACTTTTAACCATTGTATTTGCTTTAGATAAATTTCAGTCTTATTTATTGGGATCTAAAGTAATTATTTTTTCTGACCATGCAACTCTTAGGCATTTGATTGCAAAGAAGGAAGCAAAGTAGAGGCTTATTAGATGGATTTTATTGCTACAAGAATTCGACATCGAGATTCGAGATAAAAATGGATGCGAAAAATTGGTGGCTAATCACTTGAGTAGGGTAAAAATGCCTTATGACGATATTTCTATAAGAAAGGAATTCCTTGATGATGGCCTATTTTCGGTCCAAGAGTATTTTCCATGGTATGTGGATATGGTAAACTTTCTTACTATAGGTTCTTTACCTATTGAGTTATCTCGTTTTAGGAAAGAAAAACTTAAAAAAGAAGCTCGATATTATATTTGGGATAATCCATACTTGTGGAAACATTGCTCAAATCAGGTAATACGACGATGTATTCCGGAAATCGAGGTAACATCTATACTTACTTTTTGTCATTCGCATGCATGTGGATGCCACTTTAGACCTAAACGGACTGCTCATAAGGTATTAGAATGTGGATTATATTGGCCCACAATTTTTCGTGATGCATATGAATTCTGTAAATCTTGTGATAGATGTCAATAGGTAAGAAACATCACTAGGCGAAATCAAATGCCCCAATCCCCAATCCATGTATGTGAAATTTTTTATGTGTGAGGTATTGATTTTATGGGCCCATTTATCTCTTCATTTAGAAATCTATATATACTTCTAGCAGTAGACTATATTTCTAAATGGATAGAGGCAATTTCTACTCGAAATGATAATGCTAAAACCATGGTAAAATTTCTAAAACGTTGTATTTTTTTCCAAGTTTGGCACACCTCGAGCCTTGATCAATGACCGTGGAAATCATTTTTGCAATAAAGTAATGGAAGCACTCATGAAGAAATATGGGGTTCATCATCGTATAGCTACATCTTATCACCCCCAAACAAACGGCCAAGCGTAGGTTTCAAACCGAGAAATCAAGACTATTTTGGAGAAAACAATTCAACCTAATCGGAAAGATTGAAGTCTTTGATTGAATGATGCTCTCTGGGCTCATCGAACAGCATATAAAGGCCCAATAGGTATGTCTCCATTTTGACTTGTTTTTGGCAAAGCTTGCCACCTTCCTGTTGAACTAGAACATAAAACTTATTGGCCCGTAAGGCAGTGTAATATGGAATTAGAGCCCGCAGGAAAAGTTAGGAAATTAGACATCCGAGAGTTGGAAGAGATTCGAAATGACCCCTATGAGAATGCTCGTATATACAAGGATAAAACAAAACTGTTTCATGATAGAATGATATCCCGAAAGCAATTCTCAATAGGGCAAAAAGTGTTACTTTACAACTCAATTCTAAAATTATTTCCTGGTAAGCTTTGGTCTCAATGGTTAGGACCTTTTATTGTTACTAAATTATGTACCCATGGTGCAGTAGAAATAGAAAGTGAGGAGACAGGGAAACGTTTCACAGTTAATGGTCAAATGTTGAAACCATCCTATGAAAATTTTCAAGCTCAGACAGTCGAGAAAATTCATCTTGAATAGCCTCAATACTGATTCGGGTCGTCGAGCTAACAACGTTAAACAAGCACTTGTTGGGAGGCAACCCAATTATTTTTATTTTTATTTTTATTTTTTTATTTTTCTATCTTATTTTATTTATTTATTTTTGTTCAGGAAACTCGATGAATTTATTTCAAAAAAAAATTAATGATGGAAACTGCAGGACTACGAGAGCAACGATAACATGGGGAGTATTCTAAACCCTTTTCTTTTCATATTTATCTTCACATTGGGGGCAATGCGTTTTAAGTAGGGGGAGATGTTTCTCATTGTTTTTGCTATTTTTATCTGCTGTTTGTGCTGCTATGGATTTATTGTTGTCGCTACCTTGTTATTTTCTGCCTATTTTATTTTTTTAAGTATATTTTATCCCATTTCATGCTCATAATTTTACCTACGAAATGCTCACTATTTTGCTTATCAGTATGATTCTTGTTTGCTGAGTTAATTTTGATTTTGCTATGATTCTCTACTGTTTTATTTCTATTAGGTTCACAAGATTATGATTAATAAAGAAAATTCTATCTTGCTTATGGTAAAGTAATTGAGTTTAAGTATAAGAGAACAGTTAATTCTGATGCATGCTAAAATTGTTTTTCTTGATTGTTAGTTAATTGCTAAATTTATTTTTGATACTTGTTTGTTTTTCCTAGTCATCTTAAATTAAAATTCTCTATCCGAAAAAAAAAGAAGAAAAAAAAATAAAACCCTTTAATGATTCCGCGGTTATGAGCATAGTTTAAAACGTGACTAACTGAGTAATCGATGTAGGGTGCTTGGGTTGTCATCCTTCTTCACGTAAAAAGATTGTGTGACGTGTTAAGTAAAACTTCGCTAACCCGAATAAAAAAAAAAAAATATAAATAAATAAATTCGGAGTGTGTTAGACTTAGTAACCGGGGTGGAGTGTTTGGTTGTCATTTCACTTGGCGTCAAAAGGGCTAACACATTCTATAAAAAAAAAAAAAGAAGAAAAAATTGAGAGCATGTTGGGCTGAGTAACCGGGATGGAGTGCTTGGGTGTCATTTAATTTCGCGTCAAAAGATCCAATGTATTCTTAAAGAAAAAAAAGAAAAAATTGACAAAATAAAAGGAAGAGAACTAAATTTGGAAACAAGGGTAAACAAATAGGTGTCTTGGTAAGTTTAATAAATTATCTAACTCTCATGAAATAATTCAAGATGATTTAATTGTTGTGTGTTTTAATTGGGTTGCTTTTTCGATTTTACCTACAGCAAGTTAGAGGTTCTCTTTATTTTTCGTAAGTGTTAAGCCTAATTATTTGTAGAACTTTTGAGTATTATTTTCCATGGTGAAATTTTAATTACTTAGTAGATTATGAGTCATACTTGAGGGCAAACATGGGCTAAGTAGGGAGGAATATGATAATACTTAAATATGACATACTTTTGAATATTAAATATATATATATTTACAGTATGATCCTATTAAATTAGGTTATTTATTGTCTTTTTATTTTATAGGGACTCAAGTGGTGATAGAAGATAAATTGGAGACAAAAAGCATGGTTTTGGAGGAGAATTTAAAGTTATGTGAAGATGAAATGCTAAAATAGAGAGTTTATAGGACAAAAAGACTTTGTTTTATTTTATTTTATTTTTTAAATATATTTTATATTAGGATTTAATATTTAAGATATTATTTATTATTTAAATTTGTATTTAATTTATGTTTATCTTTTTGTATTTATCTTTTAGAGTTTAAATTGGATCCAATTAGGGAAATTAAATGTTAGATATAATTCTAATTATCTTTTAAAATTTGGATTGGATTCAACTAGGAATATTATGTACTATAAATAGGGGGTGGAGTAATTGAATTATTCATTCCCCATTCATTGAAAAAATTCTCCATCTTCTTAAATCACTAATTAAATAAAAGCTCTATATCTATTTTATTATCTTGTGTTCTTCCCCAAAATCATGAGTAACTAAAAACCCTTCTAGCCAAAGGTTATCAAATATTCTTCCAAGGTTCATGAGGCTTAGAATTCGGACTTAATTCTTTTCAACCCGAGTATTCATTAATTCTCTGTAATACGGGATTGACGCTTCCATCCAAAATCCCTACGAAAGTAATCTTTTTATCTTGTGCAAAGACGGTCGCTTTGTGTATTTTGAGAAGGTTGCACAGTCGGTTCGTTAACTTATTGCATCAGAGGTTGCCAAGCCAAAAGAGACAAAATAACGTGGCATTCGTCGTTGGGAAAAGGTGATCTAGTGTAAGATAGTCCCATTGGAGCGACGGTTGGCTAGAGTCAGGTTCCACTAAAAACTATATCTGGAGTTGATGGTCGTAGACGTCCTCTTCCACTATAACTGGCTTATTCGGGCACAAGAAGAGCCATCCAAAGTCTATGATTGAACCAAGGAAGAATCAAGATAACCGGAGGTTGGATCTTTAAATATTGATAAAACTTTTTTTCTTTCAACTTGTTTATTTTATGCTATTTATTCTTACTTCGACTTCCCTATTTTCTATTTCTTTCAATTCTATTTTCTTTTATTTTTAATTCTGTTTCTTTTATTTTTCCTCAGATTGCAGCGTTTTTCTTGGGCACGATTTTACCCACGATCTCGATAGACAAGACTTTTTACGACTCTTCAGTCCCTGAGGATTAGACCCTATTTCCCTTTTACTGTTATTTACTTTAATTTTTGGAATAGGTTATATTTGGTATTCCCGACGACACACCAGAAGCACAAAAGAACGGAAAATAAAGAAAAAAATTAAATTGCTCAAAACAAAAAAATATAGGAATCAATTGTATAATTTAACCTAAAATTTTAAATTGAAATGATGATTTAACGTGCTACATCAACTTACCATTATACTGTTAACGGTAATTAATGGCTCAGTGACTAAAATGTTACAACATATTAATGTAAATGACTAAAACGTAACATTTCAAATATAAGTGACTAAAATATAACATGAAGAAAATAAAAATGACTATTTTGTAAATTTACCCGGTTTTTTATGACTTAGTGATTACCAATAGTTGTTGCGGTGGGGGAGCTGTTAAAGAGAATTTGAAAATTCCAAGAGAAAGCGACAACACACAAATATATACGAGTATCGGAAAGGGATAAATTAACATTTAGTCTTTGAGCTTGATAATTTTTCTTAATTTAGTCTCTAAATTTTTTTTTCACATTGTTTTTAGAATTTGATAATTTTTTCAATTTGATCTCTAAATTGAATTTTATTAAAGTATGATGACTTGAAAATTTAAAAAGTTATATAATTCCTTTATCATTTTTAATAATTTTTTGTAATTTTTAGATATATTCTTGAGGGTTCATTCTTTGCTGTGTGTTTCCATGGCTTCCATACTTAATTTTTTATTGTTTTCCGAGAGAAATAAAGGAAGGGAATCGTTAATGGTGTCAGAATAAACAAAGTGATACAGAGCCATGTGGTGGGCAGCACAGCTTAATTATAAACTTAAAAGGAAGAAGCATAATAATTTTATGTTTTTAAGTAAAATTTTGAATTTAAATATTAAAATTTAATGTAATTATAGAATATAAAAAGATTTCGAATAAAAAAAAAAACAAATGGATTTTGTAGTATTTCAAGGGATCTTCTCATCTCCCTCACACCCATCCCAATTATTCTTGTGCACCCTTTTATTATTTTTTTTAAAAAATATAATAAACAAAAAGATAAATTATAAAAATAATTATTTTTGTAATTTAAAGTTATATTTTAATTATTTATATTTTAAATGTTACTTTTTAATCATTTACGTTATCATTTTATTACGAAACAGTCATTCTACCGTTAAGATCTGCTACCTCCCAAACAACAATCTAACGTGACAATTAAAATAAATTTTAAATGTCAACTTAAATATCCAACTGAGATGAACAAAATTAAAATGGGTTTTAAATATTTTTTATTTTTAAAATTTTAATAAATTTAATCATAAACATCACCGGTGGCATGTCACGCCGTGTCATCAACTAATGTCTCATGCCACGTAGGACAAAATTGTTGACCATTTGATGAATTCGGTAAATTTCGGTATTATTTGAAAATTTTTACAACGCTGTAGGTTATTAAGGGCTAAAGTAAAAAAAAAAAAAAAAAAAAAAAAAAACTAAAAGACATTAAGGGTGAATTTTGGAATTATACCTAAAAAAACTAAAAACAAGATAAATGATAATATTTAACTCCTATCTATAACCATGTATTAAATACAAACCCTAAAAAGGAAAACCTAATTAGCCAAACATGCACATTAATTTGACGTGATGATCATCTCCACAATTATAATTAGCAATTTTTTTTTGATTTAGCATTTAAAAAAAATAGTTTTTTTTTGGTTTGTGAATAAGTTATATTAAGATGAAAATAAAATATATAGTTTTTAGCTGTTAATAAAATAATGCTACATTGTCAATTTTTAAAAACATACAAATATTGAATTCAACGAGTGGCTTCAGTGATAAAGAAGATATTGTTCATTCTGGGTTTGAGCATTTGTGTGCTTTGTTAAAAGGTTAAAAAAGTATGAACAGATGTTACAATGTAATCACACCAGTATATTAAAAAAAACATACAAATATTATTCTGCACTTAATCACATATAATATCATCTCTAATTTAATTAAAATAATTATAATTTTAGGATAAAAAATGTTGAAACTATATGCCGAAAAAAATAACCAATAATAAATAAATTTTGAAAAATGCTTAAACCAATAATTAGAAAAAAAAAACTAAAATCAACTATTAAAAATCTAGACATATAATCACACCCATTAAAGAAAGAGGGAAAATCAGAATGGACCATGATTCCATGAAAACTTTAATCAACACCACAAATTGTAATGATGGTTTTTCCCTATCCAAAATTACACAAATTCTCAATCATCTTTTTCTTTTCGAAACTTTATCCTTATTAATTTGAATGTTTGGTGCCAAATTAAAGTTGATATACATCAAATAAACACACATGGATCAATAATAATAATACTTATATAACAGGCTCATCCAATATCCACATGGTATTAAAAAAGAATAACCCACTTAAACTTAAAGTCAGGTTTAGGAAAAAATATAAAAAGAAATCAATTAACAGTCAAACCTGGGAATTGGGTCCCTAATTAAGATGGGAAATTTGCAGAAATGCCAGTTTCCAGGTCGTTTAAGGCTATATAAAAACAATATTTATGGGTTTTCGTGGGGTCTTAGGAATATTGAGGGATGGGACAGCTACATACATTTTTATTTTATTACATATTTCTAAACTAATTTATGCTTTTTTTTTTGTTATAGATATGTCCAATTTGTTTGGTTAGAAAAAAACATTAATACGATAATAAAAAGATAATGTGTTTCAACATATTCGAATTAAATTTTTTTACACTAATAATAATATTAATGTCAATCGAGTTAAAATTCAATCAGTACGAAAAAATTAATTATTAATTAAGGGTTTTAATTAAGAAATAATGGGGATTATATGAGAATTGAGATTTGAGAAGAGATAGGTTCATATCCATTCTCGAAACTCGCTGATAGCTCATGTTTCAGCTTAATTTAACACTACAATAAAGTGAAACTACTAGGGAATTTCTAGACTATAATTATATAAATCAAGATTTCGTAATTAAAGAGACTAAAAACTTTCCTTCATTATTAGCTTACTAACAGAGTTGAAAATCATTATCGATTAGTGTTAAAGTATAGTGGTAAGGCATATTATATTCTCAAAAAAAAATATAAATTTAAATTTTAAAGATAATAATTAGAAGCAATTACAAAACTTTAACATGAATCGTAATACAAGTACTGAAGGGAAAAAAAAAACCAAACTTATTGTAGAACATGCCTTTTAAGTTTTGGGACTATTTAATTTTTATTTAAAAATATAATATTCTTAAATTTTCCAAAACTTTAAGGGTTTACTAAAATTTTCAAAAAATTAGAGATTTAAATAAATTTTAAGAGGATTGAGGAGAATTTTAAAAAATATTGAAGGGCCTAATTAAAAAATTAAAAACTTTTGAATGATTTAATTAAAATTTTTAAAAATTTTGAAGGACCTAATTCAAAATTTCAAAATTATGCATAATAAAAACTTTTCAAAATTAGAGGGGAGCAGAGAGAAAGGTTATTTGGCTCCAATGACGCTCCACCCCTAATTCTTGATATTTCAAGTTTGAGTCTTACTCTATGTAAATCATGTGTGGACTTTTTATTTAGATTTGTTTTAATTTAAATACAATCATGTATGAGTCTTGTGTAGATCTATTTTAGACTAAGTTCGGAGATATTAGTTATTAGTCCGTTGTGTTTTGTAATCCTAATTATAATTATAGTTATCTGAATGTTTATTATTTGTAATTGCAATTTTACTTGTACTCGTAATCACAAAAAAAAGTTTCTTTTTTTTCTTAAGATTTGGCATACAAGTACAATTACAATTGCAAGTTAAAAAAATACACATCCGACTAACTATCACTTGAATTAATAATTACAAAATACAATCGAACTAATAAATTGAAATATGTTCTAACCTAGATCGTAGTGAATTTAGACAGAACTCAAAATCCTCAGTATCTCAATATCACCATTAAGTCAATGCCTCATTGGCAATAACTTCAATGCAACAATTGGATGTAAATATGAATTGGATCTAAATATAAAATTTGAGAAGTCATTCCTTTTGTTTTAATTTATTGAAATTTGGTCTTTATATTTTATAAAAATCGAGAAGTTAATCCATTTACTGGTAATCATATAAATTTGTATTATTGATTTTTTATAATCTATTGCATATAAATTATCGAACTGTTATTTTTATTCATTTTTACATAAAAATTGTTCAACTACGGATTAACAAGTCTGTAATTTAATGAAGTCTGTAATTTAATGGGAATGTCCAAAAATGTTATTCATTTAGACTAATTTTTTAATTTTCACAAAATACAATAATCAAATCCGAATAAATTAAATTAGATGAACTAATTTCTTAATTTTCGTAAGATGGATGAAATATAGAATTATACATGTAAATTATTCATGTTATTATCACACGCAAATACTATTTTCGATCACTCAACTTCAAAAACTTATCAAATAGTCACTAAATTATTCGGATATTTTTATTTAAGTCACTAAACTGTTAAATCTTTCTTTTAAAGTCCGACTGGTTAGCTTCGAGCGACGAGTAGACGATTGGTACGGTGGAACAGTACCCATTGACTATAGAAGAACATATCTCAAATCCAAACTAATCTAATGGTCTGTGCCAAAGATCATAGAAGAAATTTATTCAGATTTCAGTTCGCAAATTTATGACGTTCAAAATATTGCTTCATGAAAGAAACTAAACTGTAGAAGTGAGAAGTTTAACCTTCAATTGGTGTCGGAGGTGAGACGAAGAAGACCATACAACGACGATTTTAACAATCTAATGACTTAAATAAAAACTTTCAAATAGTTTAATAATCATTTTATAAATTTTAAAATTAAATGAAAAAAATAAATTTATTAATAATTTAATAACCTTAAATGTAATTTACCTTAAGGTTATGGTGATGGGACATTGCTAGTTGTGATAGTGGAACCGTGGTCCCTCAGCTAGGCCTATGATTTTATATACAGACAACATAGCTTGATTAGGTTAGGGATTTTGGATATCAAATTTCAAAATTGACTACTCACTCTGCCCATCTATTAATAGAGATTATCAATAAATTAATTAAATAAATTTAATTTAATGAAAAGTGAATGTAATTATTTTTTTTAACAAATTAATAGTGAATGGACTTATATATTATCTGTGCGTCAAGTATAAATTTCAAAATAAAATAACGAATTCGTGTATTGATTTGATAGTCAATATATTTATTGTTTCAAAACTAATCTGAATTTAAATCGTGCTAATTACATTATTGTTAAGATTTTACCTTTCTTTTATAATTTACAAATTTAAATAAATAAATAAAAACAATCCTGCATTATATACAATGAGCCATGGACCATAACAGACCACAAAGTAGATTTTGACATCAATGACTGGTTTGAAAAAAAAAAGGGGGCATGTTTTAGCCCATATATTGTTATTCTTTAAGAATAGGCCAATAATCTCAATTAGATCCGATCATGAACTGAGTCACACGTCCAGATCCAAAAATTTACTTGAAAAATGGGATGGTTTGAACAAAGCTATAGATCTGAAAAATGAATTTAGACAAAAAAATAAAACCTATTTCTAAAGGGCCGAGCCTTAGGTGGTATTTTTTTTGCTCAGACCCGACCCAAATCAGCCTAAATTTTTTTCTTATTGTTGATTTACTATTATATTGCTGCTATTTTATTGTTATTATTTGGATATTGTATAAATTTTGTTTTATTGTTAATTTTGCTACTATTTTATATGCATCTGCTTGCTAAATTGCAACTTTTTTAGTGTTATTTGATATATTATATTTTTAAATTTATTTTTATATAAAAAGTTAATATAAAAAGCTTGAATACGAGCGGGCCGAATCAGACTTAGATTTAACATTTTTAATCTGAGTCGGGTTGGGCAAAATTTTAATCTGAATACGAACCTAAAAAATAAACTTAAAATTTTACATTGGCCCGATCACGATCAGTTCTAATCTCAACTCTCTATAATCCTTTTTTCAAATTAGACAAACAAATTCATGAACCAAAAGTACATGAGCTAAAAATGATTACTTGGAGAATATATATTAAATTCATAATTTATGCATAGTAAATAGATTAATAGTTAAATTTAATGAAGTTAATGGTTACCGTTTGAGTCAAAATTAAAATTTAAAAAATTAAAAATATAGTAACTAAATTTAACCAAATTAAAATATAAAAATAAAAATTAAATTTACAACTTATACATAATACAAACCAAATGGTTGAAAATTTTCTCAAGGCAATTATTAATTTTCATCCGTCTTTTCATAAGTCTTTTGGTACATACGATACAATTAAAGGTCTATCACTTGCTCTCTCAAAAACTCGAATTCGAGTGAATTTTATGAGTGAATATTTTTTAACTATCAGATCAATTACAGAAGTTCTTTTTATGCAATGGGCATGGCTATAATTTAAATTTGGAAAAAGCCCAAATATCCTTTGGGTTTAGCCCAAATTTACACTTAATTTGTTTGGACCATTGCTTGCTCAATTCATACATCTTGAGGAATAGGGCCAACAATTTCAACTCTCAAAAGTTTTTTTTTTCAAGATATAGAAACAATTTCATGAAGCAAAAGGAAAAGAAAATTTTATCTTATTTTATTTTTTAAAAAATAAATAAATTAAATTAAATACAAATTCAATTAGTGTCATATGGGTTTAAATATACTTAAGTGTGTAATATTCTCTCGAATCTAATTAATTAGAAATTTGATAGAGTGTATTACAAAAATCATATCATTTTTAATATTATATTTTTAATCAAATCATTTCAATAAAAATTTTATGATATGAATTAAAATATTTTATAAATAAAGAGACCCTAGGGTTAGTGATGTACCTAGGGGACTGACAAGACCTCGATCCCCCTAAAATGAATAGTTTTTCATTTAATTCTTTTAAAATTTTTAAAATTTTAAATTAATAAGGTAAAATTACACTTTAGTCCTTTATAAAATTGATAAAATTTTGTTTTAATTTTTTAAAAATTATAAAAATATAAGGGTAAAATTATATTTTTATTATCGTAAAAAATTACAATTTAATTTAGACCTCTTAAAAAAATTTTCTAACTCTGCTCTTACCTAGGGTGTAGGATGATTGTGGAATTATATAAGTGGAGCCTAAAAGAATAATTAAAAAAGTGAAAAATTTTCAATAAAATTATATTTAAATGAATTATTGGTGTTAAGCAAACCCCATTTTACCTACTAAATACTAATTGAACCTTTGCAATGGATCCATATCTCCATATATTATTACTAAAAGTAATTTCTTTATTCAAAATTTCATTGTCTTCTTATCCCGAAATACATTAATTAATTCATAATTATTACTTCAATTCTATTGCTAGTAGTTAGTATCATTTTGGTCGATTGAGTTGTAACTCGATTGACGTGAGTATTGTTATCAATGTAAGAGGAAATAAGTTCGAGTGCGTTGAAACACATTTTCTTCTATTTATGGGTTGGAGAGAGACTATGAGTAGTTCAATGTATTGTGTAAAAAAAATAAATATGATTAAAACTTTTAATCATATTGTCCAAAAAAAATTAGTATCATTTTGATACTAACAAATTGGTACCAAATAATTTAATTTCATTACAATCAAAATTTTAATTGGTATAAATTTTTAATATTTTAAATTATTTTTTAATATTTTTATTTTTATTATTACATTTAAAATAAAATATAATCAGTTAATAGAGTAACTAAACTTAATTAATAATTTCAAAATTTAAATTTTCAATTTATATATTTGCATGTATATATAATATATTAGAAAATATTTAAAAAATATCAATAAAGTTGAAATGATACATTGAAATATGCATCATAACAAAAATAATATGTTTGCCAACTATCTTGATTCTATTGAAAAAGGGATAATTTAGTTTTTGAACTTAACAATTTTTCTCAACTTGATCTCTAAATTTTATTTTGTTCACATTAGCCCTTCATCTTGACAACTTTTTTCAATTTTGACCTCTGTTGTGAGGTCATGGTACTGTAAAATTATGCCAAGTCATTATCTAAATTTTTTATTAAAAATATATTTTTTAAATGATGATGTCATGAACCGAAATTGGAAAAAGGTGTCGAGTTCCAAAATTAATATAAACAAAAAAAAGAATTTAAAAATTAAACCAAGAAAAATTGTCAATTTAAGGATTAAATGTTACTTTATCATTATCGGAAAAAATAAAGAAATTAATGGACTTTGTACTTTTGGGCTGTGGCTCAACAAGGGGTGAGTATTCGATCGAGTTGAGTCGAATCGAGTCAAAAAATTTCGAGTTAGTCGAGTTGACGAATCCTATTTTACCAACCGAACTCAATTTGAAATTTTTTTGAATCGAATCGAATCGAGTCAAAAAATTTCGAGTCAAGTTAATGAATCCTATTATTTATACTTAATGTTGCATTTATATAGACTGATTATTTAACTAGTAGATGAAGTACAAGATTATTTAACTACATAAATAATATAATAATTTTTATTTTTAATTTAATCGGTAAAAATCTATCAAAACGACATACTTTTGCCTTTTAACTTAATAGTTTTACTTTTATCTTTAGAAAATGTAAACATTCATCAAAATGACGTAGTTTTATCTTTTCTTATTCGGATTTTCGGATAATTCGAATTGTGTAATTCATATTCGAATTAAACCGAAAAACTTTTTTTTTTATTCGAGTTGATCCGAATAACTCGATTAACTCAAATAACTCAAACTATTTAATTCAAAATTTAAATTTTTATCGAGTTTTTTGAATCGAATCGTATTTTGCTCACTCCTAACAATAATAGTCTTCTCTTCTAAAGTGACCCACAAATAAACTTTTTCCAAAATTGTGCATTCAAAAATATTTTGTCAGAACTTGTAACCAGTGGAAGAATGTAGTAGAGATTCAGGACGCCATGGCCCTTATAAAATAGTAAAATTTTAATTTTGTCTCTTTATAATTTATAAAATTTTAAATTAGTAATGGTCAAATTACATTTTGGTCTCTCGAAAATGATAAAATTTGATTTAACCCTATAAAATAAAAATATAAGTTATTAAAATGATGAAATTCTATTTTTACTATTGTAAAAATATACAATTTAATTCTGACCGCTCAACAAAATTTCAGGCTCCACCACAGTTATAGCAGTTTATTACATGTTCAAATATGTTATTACCATGAATCAATTTGTATGAATACTACATTTGGTAATATGGACTAGATTATAAACACATTATATAATTAGAATATTGATTACGAGTTGTGAAAAATGGGTCATTGTCTTTCACTATAATGCTCAACTACATTTGTCCTAATCAATTGAGGGATGAAAATGAAAAATTTTCATCAAATCCTTATCATAATTTGTTCCATTTGATTTGATAGTGCCAAATGTTAGGTAATAGGCAGTGATGGAAAAAAAAAAGGAAAAAAAAGTGTAAATTAGCTTGAAATTGTGGATTAGATGTTCAATGAACAGATACATTGAATTTTGAGATTTCGAATTTAAGTTTTATCGTATATATATTTACACTGTAAAAGGGGATTACTTCTATTCATTCAACATAATTTTAGAAGTGAAGAAATCTTGTGTTAATGGAATCGATTTTACTAAGAGAGGGGGAAATGATAATTGAAAACTCTTTTCTAAAATCTGAAAAATGATAGTAAAGATTGACACCATAATTTACAAAGGTTCGATTTCAATTACCGACGTCTTTTACTTTAACCTCACTTGCTAAGAATTTTCCTAATTCATTAATTTGAATGGTTATCTTTGAAGGATAAAGTATAACATTTAGGTTTAGATAGAAACTTCTTCCTTATCTTTTACGGTGAATAAGATATAATGTCTCGGACTTGTACCTTCCATACCATGTTTTTAAGACTTGTAATGTTTTATAATATTTTTCATTTGAAATTTACAAACTGATTAAGGAGTTAATTGTAAAATTAATTTGAAATGTTTGTTACATAAAAAACATAATAAATTGAAGCTTCAAGAGAATATCTTAAATACTTTAAGTTTTCTCCAAAACCTTAAGAAGTATCTGAAGAAATTAAACAACTTGAAAAATTTTTGAATAACGTTGCATCACTTCAAAAGAAAATTGCTGTTCAATCTTTTTCAACAAATAAAAGAAAGGAGTCTAACCCCTTTTTTCAAAATAAAGTGCGAAAAACCCTTGGTGTGGAATTATTCATCCAAAACTAGGTCTCGAATATCATTAGATTAAAGCTCTCTCCAATTTGATTGCATCAGCACAAATGAGATAAAATTTGTTCTTCAAGATCAGATCTCTATTACTCTTATATTGAGCCTTATTAACCCAAGATTAAGTCTTGAAGATCCTTAAATCAATTCTCAAGTAACTCTCCAAACTCATTTTCTAAATCAAACCTCGACAATCCTCGAAGTGAACTGCATCATCCAAAATCTTAGTGAAAACAACAAAACTCCTACCAACGAAACTCAACATCAAGTTTTTCAAGTTGGTAAAATCTTTTTCTGTTTTGTATGGAAAAAACCAGATTATAGTTATTTTGTTATCTATATCTTCGACCGTTTCATAATCATAAGTTGGAACTTTGGTCAGAATCTTGTACATTTTTGGGATATAGCCCTCAGCATAAGGGATATCAGTGTCTTCTGCAGAATGGAAAGGTTATAGTTTCTAGACATGTTGTATTCGATGAGTATAGATTTTTGTTCACAGAACAATCAGTCACTGATAAGTCTTCTTCTGATCATACTACTACGCATGTTCCGGTGGTGCATCCGGTGCCTCTGAATACGTCAGTTCCAAGTCCGAGTGTGGTACCTGATTCTTCAGTGACTGATTCCATTGTTAGACAGTGCGTCCATGATTCCCCTGGTGTGTCCGAGGCTGAGTCTTTAGCTCAAGGTACTGTGGGTGAACCTGAGCCTCTGGTTCCTATGATCAGACAAGGTCATGATGATAAGTTCTAGCCTCCACGTCGGTCTTTGGCGAGTCTGTGACATGTACTACTCCAATTTTTCCAGCAGTAGTTGCTGATCCACCACAACCTCTAGGCAACACTCATTCTATGGTGACTCATACTAAGGCAGGAATTTTTAAGCTTAAGGTGTTTTCTACTGAGCTACAGGAGCGTGAACCTCGAACAATTGAAGAGGCATTTGCTTCTCTTGAGTGGAAGCAGGCAACTCAGGATGAGTTCGATGCTTTAGTTCACAATCGTACATGGGACTTAGTTCCATTACCATCTGGAAGGAAGGCAGTTGGCTGTAAGTGGCTGTTCAAGATTAAATGAAATCTAGATGGCACTGTTGCAAGAAGGAAGGGTCGGTTGGTTGTGAAAGGATATTCTTAGGAACCTGGTTATGATTTTCGGGAAACTTTTAGTCTTGTGGTTAAGCTAGTTACTATTCGTACTATTTTCTCTATTGTAGTATCTCTAAAGTGGTCTTTGTGTCAGGTTGACGTAAATAATGCATTTCTGAACGACGATCTCACTGAGGAAGTATATATGCAGCAACCTCATGGGTATGTTCAAGTCAATGCACATGGAAAGCCTCTTGTTTGTCGTTTAACAAAGGCTCTGTATGGGCTACGGTAGGTACCCTACGCCTGGTTTGACAAGTTAAAATCATTTCTTGTCTCACTTGGATTTATTGTGTCCAAGTTTTATGCGTTGTAGTTTGTTCGAGTCACTGATCAGCTCGAATGTTCGTTCTTGTTTATGTAGATGATATTATTATTGCAGGAAGTGCTTCTTCAGAGATTGATGTTTTTGTTACCACATTGAATGTTGAGTTTTCACAAAAGGATAAGGGTGATCTTCATTATTTCTTAGGTGTTGAGGTCACTCGATTGCCTTCTGGGTCCCTTCATTTGTGTCAACGCAAATATATACTTGATTTACTTGATAAGTAGGGTATGAAAAATGCTAAGGGAGTCAATACTCCCATGGTTAGTTCTACATCTTTGTCTAAGGATTTGGGAACTCCGATTCCGGATCTTAGTAAGTATAGAAGCATTGCAAGTGCTCTGTAGTATATTGTTCTTACCAGACCATATATTGCCTATGCTGTGAATAAGATTTGTCAGTTCATGCATACGCCTACGGATGAACATTATGTTGCTCTAAAGCGAATTCTAAGGTATCTATGTAGCATAGTAGATTATGGGCTAGTCATACAACCTTCTAAGCGATTGTCTTTGGTAGCATATGCTGATGCTAATTGAGGGTTGGATTTTGATGATCGTCGGTCCACGACTGGTTATTGTGTTTATTTTGGTGGTAACCCGATTTCTTGGTGTTCCAAGAAGCAGCAAGTCGTGTCTCGTTCAACTGCTGAGGCAGAATATCGCAGTGTTGCAACTGCTACTGCAGATGTTGCTTGACTTATTTCTTTGCTCAGTGAGTTACAGTTTGTTTCTGTTGATACACCACAAATCTAGTGTGATAATTCTAGTGTTGTTGCTGTAATAGCAAATCCTGTGTTGCACTCAAAGTTTAAGCATGTGGAACTTGATATGTTCTTTGTGAGAGAGAAAGTTCGTGATGGATCCATTATAGTTGGTGAGGTACCTGCGCGTGATCAGGTGGCCGATGTTTTTACTAAACCTTTGTCGTTGTCTCAGTTTAGTCGCTTCAGGCAAAATTTACTGGTCCAAAAGGTCAAGTAGATGGGTGAATATAAGAATATGTGTAGCAGGTGGTTAGGGTGAGTTAGCTGTTAGTATTCTGTTAGTGCTGTTAGTGATACAACTAAGAAAATAACAGATAGCAGGGGCGTTATCAACCTATAAATATTAGGTTCATTGTACAAAGCATTTATTCTGGAATTTACAATCAGAAATCAAATATTTTTTACAGTATTTGTTTTCTCAAATTCTCTGCTCATTTATTATTCTTCCATAGATCTTTGCACTCTGCATTCATACACATAAAAAATCGTACACTCAAAGAATTGGTCATTTGAAGATGCTTGAAATTTCTCAGCCCTCAAAATTCAAATAATTTGACGGCAGAAGAAATCCACATTGACATTATCAACTCAAGATCAAGTCTCGAAGACCTTTAGATCAACTCTCAAGAAATATCAAGCAAGCAACTCTCTAAACTTGCACCCATCCAAGACCAAATCCAAACAACTTTTGAATCAAAGCTCCATTAAAAAGAAAAATTAAAAAATATTTAAATATTATAACTCAAATTTTAGATCTTATTTTCAGTGCACTTGAATCTATGTTCTCTTACATTGACAATAATGCTCATGCTAATTGAGCTAAGACTCAATCGAATTATCTCATTAAGCTTCCTTTATTTTTAGGAAAAAAAAAGAGAAAAATTATAAAATCTTAAAAAAGAGAATATTGGAATTCACAAAAATAGTAAAAATTATTTTCTTTTTCTGTTTTTCCTTTTGGAAAATAGTAGTTAGCAAATTGTTGATTCTTCACCTACTAAAGTTGTCCTCGTTTATTCTTCTCCTGGTACCAACAAGTCAATTTCGGAATCTAAGTTTCCAATCCACCGTTGTGGTTGCCTTAGCACTTTGTGCCGTCCATACCATTCAATTATTATTTCACCATCCATTAATATTAATTTTTTCAAAATTAGTGTTTATCCGGTAATTAATTCTTCGCATTCTATAAATCCATTATAAGGAGTAAATGCTGATAATGAGTTTTAAAATAACTTCATACCCTGAGCAAGGATCGAACCCTTAACCGTCGATTATGGTAGGAGAGGCCCTTACCAGTTTACCTAATTCCCGTGAATGCTTATATAAAATTTAATCTAACATGCATCTTTCAATCATTATTTTCTCTTCTTACTATAATTTATATAATCAAGAGCAAAAGGTAGATAGGGATTTTGACCTCTCAAAAATGAAAATTATATAATTTAGTCTCTTTATGAATAATCAAACTTTAAGTTAATATAAGATAAAATTGCACTTTTATATTTTTAGTCCCTTCAAAGTTGATGAAATCATAAAATAATAAATGATAAAATTATATTTTGACCTCTCAAAAATCTATAATTCAATTCTGATCTCCACTAAGAAAATTTCTTAATACGCTTTTTTTGATCTCATTGTTAGAGTCTTGTGATATAAACGCAAATCTCTCATATATATATATATATATATATATATATATATATATGTATATGTATATGCATGTATATATCAATGTGTTGGAAACTATGATAGGGTAATAGGGCAACCATGTATAATGAATGCATGGGGGGTCCTATAGTACAGAAGCTGACAACAACGTGAACCCAACTGCGCGTGGTTCCCTGGAATCGAATTGACTCAACTTGATGCAGCTGACCATGACCTCGTACAATTAGACAATGGGGACCAATCTACACAATAATGTACGTACGAGATGATGGTTGTGGTCCTGTTTTTTTCGACCATGGAACTAGTTGTAGTAACCGGGGCACGAGGCCCAGTTAAGCTAGCTAGGTTCCCACTTATCTGCAACCCCGTTGGCTATCACCAATTTGAGACAACAATGCAAAAAACAAAAAGCCATCGTGAGAAATTATAATAGGCTGCTATATAGACTATATATATAATTATATATATAAAAGCTAACTTCATTGGACCATTTTTTCTTCTTCTTTACAATGGGTTTTTAACCCTTCGTTTAATACAACTTTTAGATGTTTGCCAGCAAAAACTGTCCCCATTTTATGAAAAGGACTGTCCGAATTTAACCCATAATTTATATGCAGTATTGAACAAGTCAAGGACACCAACAACTGATACGGATAACTCTGTCTTTGCCAAAATTTGGGTTTTTTTCTTCCATTAATGCTTCTTGGAAACGAGACGAGTTTCTTGCTTTGTGATTGGACAAACCAAGCTGCCTTAGAAAATATGAAGAAAAAAATTTAATCTTTTTTTCCCCTCATTGGTTCAAATATTTGATTGAGGGTGATGTTTTTCACTATATTCCGACAATATTTTAATGGGATATAGTTACCTCCTGTATATATGTGTTGCTGCATTAAAAGTCAATAAAAGTCTACAGGTACAATTCACGAAAAAAAAAAAAAATCTACAGGTACATGTCAATTATGTATTTATTTATATTAAAATGTATATATACTTACTCTATCAAACAAAATATACACACTTTATTATTAGTTAAATATGATTGACTAGATTTCTAGATCATAAATACGTAATCATCAACATGTGTTAGGTGTAATTATAAATAAGAATAGGACTGGTGGTTGAACTAATTAGATCATTAGTTCATTAGATCAATCCATCCAGTCGATTCGATTAATAAATCACTAAAAAATTCAAAATATAAAAAATCTGATTTAATCCTTTTTTCACGGTTCAACTAGTTAGAATTGGTTCCAAGGTTTACCGTCTAATGGCTTAGCTCGACGGCTGGTTTAGTCCAGTTCTGTCAACATTGGTAGTAAAATACATTGCATTCTTAGGGAGTGAATACATATTCAAACCGTGATGACAATATTATTGGGAGAGATAAACATGAACCCCTAAAAAATTAAATTTTTGTAGACAATAAAGCATGCACGAT
This sequence comes from Gossypioides kirkii, assembly GCA_005610355.1. Taxonomy (NCBI): domain Eukaryota; kingdom Viridiplantae; phylum Streptophyta; class Magnoliopsida; order Malvales; family Malvaceae; genus Gossypioides; species Gossypioides kirkii. Next base: position 45,311,640 of record CP032252.1, on the reverse strand, counting down.
TATGGTATAATCTATTGGTCTAATGTGAACTAAAATATTATGGTATAATCTAAGTCACAATTTACTGTGAGTGGACTTTGGTAAAAAGATTATGGTTTGTACAGCTATGATTAAGCCCCTGTGAACTAAAATTTATTCCTTAGAGCTTTCAAACTTTTTAACTGTTGAACTAACGCTGACAGGGACATAAATGGAACTTTATGGTCCTCATACATGATTCTCCTCTTCTTCTTCTTCTTTTTCTCCCTTTTTTTTAACCTTATTATCTCTCAAAGAGTATTTTTTTATTGTTCTTCTTCATAGAAAACCTCTTCATCTCCACTTTTCTTTTGTGATTCTTTAAGCAAAACCCAGAAATGGCAACAAGCAAAGCTGAAGGGAAAAGGAGACTGAAGGAAATGGCGGAGGAGGAAGAAGAAGAAGAAGAGGACGAGGATAATAGTACTACTGGTGACGATGACAAGAAGAAGAAAGGCAAAAGAGGGTCCAGCACGGTGGTCGGAGGCTCCTGTCTTCCCGCCTGTCAGGTCGAAAACTGCACTGCCGACATGACCGATGCCAAACGGTACCATCGGCGACATAAGGTGTGTGAGTTCCATGCCAAAGCTCCTGTGGTTCGAGTTGCTGGGATCCATCAACGCTTTTGTCAACAATGTAGCAGGTTTCGAACAAAACCCTAATTCTTTAACTGCTTTTACAGACTTTTAACGGTTTAACCTAACAATCTTATCACTTCAACTCTGATTATGTCTGCTTTTAATTTCTATTTCTGAACAAACATTTAGTTCTACTTTTACATGCTTATGTCTGAATCCATGATTTTTTGCAATTTTTCTTACCTTAATCATATGTTTCCTTCATTTTAGTCATAAATCATTGATCTAATTTTTTGATTATTTATATTATTTATTATTTTTATTACGTATTGAATTTAGTTTTTTTTTGTAAGGGTACTAGTACTCATACTTCTTAAAAGCATAGGCAATACTAACTCACAATAAATCCTATCAAATTAATAATCCAAAATTTGTTGATCAGTATTGTTGTTAGTGTAAGAGGACGTGAGTTCGAATGTGTTGAAGCGTATTATCTTCCTATTTAAATGTTAGAAAGGGGCTATGGATATTCTAAGCATTATATCAAAAAACAAAATCTAGGAATCGAAACCCAAAATTTTCAAAGTACACTTCAATTCTCATTTATGCATTTTTTTCTAATTTAAACAAAGTTTTTTCAAAATAAAAGTTAGGAAAAACTATGTTTCTATTATATATATGGTGAAAGATACAGTATCATTGACAAAGATTGTACAAAAGAAGCCCACTTTTATTTTCACAATATATATATAGACATTAGACTAGATAGATTCAATAAGCATTGATATTATCATTATTTATTATATCAAAAAAATTACTTTCTAGGAAATTACATTTCATTTTCTTTTTAAGAGGTTCATTCTCATGTATAGCATTAACACTGGTGATGCTAATGCAGGTTTCATGAGTTATCAGAATTTGATGAAGCAAAAAGGAGCTGTCGACGACGTTTGGCCGGACACAACGAGCGCCGTCGGAAAAGTTCATCGGATTATCATGGAGAAGGCTCGAATTATTAAAACTAGCTAAGAAGGCAAGCCTATATATATGCAAAAAAGAGTCAATTCAGTCTTGAATTTAATATGATCCTATTTATGGGAATGGACTTTCCCAAATGATCATGCAACTATATGGAATTCACTAATTAAGCATGCTCTCTCTCTTCTGTCAATCTTAATTTTACTCCTATAATAATGTCACCTTTTTCATGCTACCTCTACTATTTTTATATCTTTTATGTATGTACTGCCTTCATATATGCTTCTTAATTTGTGGGTTTCTTTTGGTTCGTTTAATGTTTTTATTGTATTCTTTTGCTTCCTTACATGCTTTGTGCGATTCATGAAAAAAAAAATAACATTAGGGTTAATTTTTTTATAGTGGTAATATACTGTTTAGTACTTAAGTTTAATTTTAATATTTAATTTGGTACTTGAGATGTTGTTATCCCAATTTGGTACTTAAGTTTGGTCTCAATGCTCACTTTGGTGCTTGAGGTTTTTGTTTTTTTTTTTTTGTCTTAGATAGGAACACGAGTGTGACTTTAATGTTCAATTTGGTACTTGAGGGAGTTTTTTTTTTTTTTATCTTAATGAAAGACCTATGATTTTTTTACTAGAGGACAAGTGTCAAACAGTCCTTGGGATAAATGATGCATTTGGTCTAGGTATCAAATTGAATATTGAAATCAAATTCAAGAATCAAATTGGGACAAAAACAAACTCAAATATCAAATTGAATATTGAAACCAAATTCATATATCAAATAATATATTAACCCATTTTTATATATTGATTTGAGATTGTCAACAACGGTGAAAAGAAAAAAAGATCTAATAATTACATTCAACTGACTAAATTTAGAATCTAACTGAACCAAACCCTAAACAAGAGGTAAAGTTTTTTCATTGTTGGTTTTTCATTCACGGAATTTGAATCCAAAACTTCACTTAAAACAGTGAAATCATATTTTATTTAATTCATCCTTAAATCGGGAAAAAAACAGCCAAGTTAATTTTCCGACAGGGAAGGGGTGTCTTTTTACGTGTCATAATCAAAAGTCACACATTAAATTTTTTTCACATGAACAACATCTACTCTATAGCTTGAGCCGTTGGTGAGAAGTAACTGCTGTTTTCTCATATGTCAAATAGAGACACAGTTAAAAAAAGGAGTTGACAGTTGGAATTTTTGTTACATGTTAGTGTATTAAAAGCCACCTAAATAGAACCCATGTGTTGATCTGATGGTCAGTGTATTTATCGCCTCCAGGTGTGGTCTGAGTTCGAGTCGCGCTAGTTACGTTGTTGTTAGGGTTTTGCCTTCCTCTTGTAATTTACTAAAAAAAAACCACCTAAATAGAACCACATGTATTGACCTGATTATCAGAGCGTTCACCGTCTCAAATGTGGCTTGTGTTGTTATTAAGGTTTACCCACTTCTTGTAATTACAAAAAAAAAAAAAAAAACCACCTAAACAAGCTTTTTTTTTTTAATTATGGGTCTCTCTCATAAATCTTCAAATTTTATCTCGAATCTATCATGGAGAATAATGAGAGCAAAAACAGTAACATTACGTACCGACCATCATTTTCCTTTTGCTTTGCCCATTGGAATATCGAAGGCTGTTTAATACTACAGCGAAAGTGTTTGTTGTTTTGTTCTTGTTGCTTTGCATCATATACCAATTTTAAACGGTTGGTCGACACAATTGTTTTCAATATCGTCCTTTGGTTACATTCGCTTTTTGGCACTGAGTCGACTTAATAAATTGGAAGAGAAGAAATTACGTTAACAAGATTTGAATTCTGGTAGTTGAAATTCTTTTTTTAAATTTTATAACGTTTTAATCAAGTTATTAAAATATCAATATCGTATCTATTAGGTTTTTTAATCAACAACTTAGATATTATATGCTAATTGAAATTGGATTCAGTAGCTTTTGATGAAGATTGAGAGTTGACTTCTACAGTACGTGTCTAGAGATAACAAAAAGGACGCGGATTGCATAGCTAAAATGGCTTTTGATAGAGAAGATGACTTGATTTATATGGAAGAACCTCCAAAAGGGATATCCTGTACATTAAGTTAATGTAATTTGCTTATTTTTATTCACCAAAAAAAAACATATAAATTCATTGCATGGACCGTTTAGGTTTGAATATGTTTAGAAAAATAAAACAGTTTTTTTAAATTGTAATTATACAATTTATTTTTCAACACAATAGATTCAAGTTATTCATATGGTAGGTGTCATGGGTTGCGCATTCTAACCCTGTGACAATAGGTATAAACGTACTTAAGATTTGATCAATATGTTTTAATTATACTCTTAATCATGTTTGAATTAGAGTTTAATGCCCAACTTGACAACTAAGCTAATAGAAAATTGAGTGATACGATATAAAAATTTTGAAGACTTAATTAAAATGTCTTAATGTTTAGTGATCAATTTAAAATTTAAATATAGGTTGATAACATCTTATGCAATTAATCCTAGCTTCAATAATACTAGCAAGAACGAAGAAAAATGATAAACGATGGTTGCGGTGTTTCATATAATTAAAATCGCCACTAGACCAGATGGGTGGTACAATACCCACTCATTAAAACATATAGTATTTGCTTACACAAGTATCCTTTGCCAAATCTCTAGATAATCCTATCAAGTACCACTCTTCATCTCAGATTAGATTACATCAAGTTTAACTTCTTCGATAAGATTACTATGTCTCACTAATAATAAATCTTACAATTTTATCACATCAAGTCATATAATTGATCTAATGAAAGATTCCCACTAAATATTAACTCATGATCAATAAAAAAGACACATGATGGCTTATGACTTATGAGTGTCTCCCTTTATTATATCACCAAAATTCCCTAGACAAAGGACACAATTGAGACCATCAACTATCCCTCTCTCTTTCCATCTTAAGCGTCACTTATGGCTGTCGATCCACCAAGTGAACCGCCTCCAACCTTCAACCTCCAATTATATCTTTGTATGAATTCAACACCCAGAGATTATTAGGATTTCTAGGGTTTAACCATTAATGGTTTCCTCTGATATTATGATAAAAACATAAGAAACATTACAAGCATCTTGTGATTAGATGAACTAATTGATGTAATTGCTGCTGCATTATAAGCATGGAAACTTGTAGCCACGTGTCATGCGTTTAGAGAGTGGCCCGTGGTTCCCAATCCCACTCATGTCTCTCGGTTGGTATTGGTGTGTTTCAAAATCTGATGAGATGACTAAAGTTTATTTTGATAGATGAATTGAGTATGGGCACTATAAGGATTTGGATATCGAACATGAAGATTTAATATTGTCAATTTTTTTTGTCCATCGAGTCTTAACTCGATTGATATCAATATTGTTATCAATGTAGGAGGACATGGGTTTGAATGCGTTAAAACGTATTATTTTTCTATTTATAAATTAGGAGGGGTTATTAATATTTCTAAACAATGTGTCAAAAAAACAGATATGATCAAAACTTATGAGATTGTTAAAAAACATTTATCTTAGTCTTTACAACAATTATAATGAGATTGTTCAAAAATGCTTAAAAGTTAAAACCTTAATAATAGTGGAAGAAAATCAACGCTTAATTTTATTTAAGAGATAAATTTCAAAATTATACACAAACCGGACATAGTTAGAAGGACAGGTAGTGATCTTGGCCCACTAGCTAAGGAATATAATATCTCTTTTAGTCCCTTTTAGTTATGAAGTATTCAATTTAAGTCCTCTTTGAACAAAATTTTTAACTTTGGCCCCTCAAAGTTCTAAAATCCCCCCCCCCCCAATAATGAATTGTTGGCTTAGTGTATACATTTAAAGAAATAAATAAGTACTTTATTTTTATATTAGATAAATAAAATTATTTATATATGTAATATGTAAATATAAAATGATGTTATATCGATAATTATGTTAGTAATTTGTTAAAACTAAATTAAATTAAATTAAAATTTTAAAAATAAATTTATATAAAATCATAATTAATGTATAACATTATATATTTAACCTAAATTTATATATGAATTTTATTCCTTTATTAATAATCGATGCATATTTAGGACCAATTTAATCTCAATAAGATTTCAATTGCGTCTTCCAATCCAAAATGATTGGATCATAGAAGAGAAAGAAGCGTACAAGGCCTGCTGGATGAAATTTTTGTATGTTCCTTTGACCCAACCTTTAATATATATGAAAACACTTAAAAATTGCAATTCTTTATTACTGAATCCAACCATTTAAACCCCACAATTGATGAGAGAAGTTGCTTTTTCTCTCGATTTTGAAGATAGTTTAAAGGGGCTCATTAAAATTTAGAGATTTTCCTTAAGTCGAGAGATAAAAAATTGAAATTAAAATCAAACATAAACATTTCAAAAACAATACCGGTATTGAGGGTCCGAAATTGACCCAAAGAACGACCTCTCCTCAACATGAATAAAAAAAAATTTGTCTCGGCCAGCCTGCAAGCTCATGCAAATGAGTTCAAAGACTTGTTTCCATACAGATATCCCCTGTTTCATTGGTAAATCCACCAAACAAATAAACCAAAACAAAGACATTGGTCCAAAATATCCCAAAGGAACCTTATCTTATATAACCTTGGGGACTAAGAACCCAAATCAACGGGAACCCACAAGCAAAACTTGATCTCCATGGATGCTGCAGCTGATACTACTTCACTTGATTCACTCTCATTTGCTGGCCTCGTACGCATTCAAGATCAACAATCCAAGCCTCCTCCCAATAGAGCCTATCCCAGCAATAAAGATGACCAAGAGTTCGAGTTCGTTTCCAGTACAAATCCGCTCGGCAGTAGCAAAGTGTCCGATCACGAAAGAGTTTCTCGTAAACCGAGTCAAGGTAAAAAGGAGCAGAGTGGGTCTAGGTCATGGTTTGGGCAGAAATTGCTTCAATCATTCGTTTCCCCATGCAGGGAATGTCATGCTGTGAGGCCGACTACGAAACCACATACAGGGCCACAAGAAGGTAGGGTCGAGTTACATTGACTTCGAGTCTATTGTTTCTTTTCTGTTTGGTCCTTTCAGAATTGAATCAATTTAGAGCATACTTCATCACTGTTGATTTACTGTTTGGGTCAAATTCAGCTTCAACCATAATATTCTAGTTAACCTAATGAATGGTAACGGTTCAGTTCAATTCAATTTTGAAATATTCTAGTTTTTAGAAACTCAAGCAAACGGAATATAAGAGATATTGATGAAAAACTACAGGTCGATAATTAATAACGGTTCACTTGAAGATCGAGACATACAAATAATCTTTTAAGAGATGAGAGAGAAGAGATTAATGTGACAAGCGTGAGGTATATAAAGTCATGTATAGATAACGTATAGCCCACGTGTTTGTAATCGTTCAACACTTTGATAAGGTCATATTTAAAGTTAACCAAGCAAAATCTCTATACATGATGATTAATCTAGTGAAGTAAACAAAACCAACTAAGAGGAAAAAATTAAATTCCATATACTCAAATAAGTTGGATTAAATAATTTTTATATAATATATTTTTTTTCAATAATTCAAATATAAAATAAACTATAATTAAATAAAAACAATTGCAATGGTCTTGGGCTAATTTCTTTTAAGAAAGCCGACTTTGTGAAATTGTAATTTAATTGCAACATGCAGATGCAACCCTCGAACAAGCGTTACAAATTTACAATAACCCCCACTCCCCCAACCCCAAGCCTATCTTCTCGGAATACATAAAATAATTTCTTTTTAAAGTCAATTAGATAAAGAATCCATTAAATTCCATTCCATCTAAAGAAATATCGGCAACAGATACGGATCATATATATTTTTATTGCAAATTATTTCATCTTAGTGATGTTTTGAGTTTTTTTTTTTCCCTTTCGGGAGGGAATGTTTACTTCTTTCGCTTATAATAATTGTATTGGTTTAATATAATATTTGCTACCTAAAATTAATATATTTTTAATTTAATATTTGAACTTGATTTTTTTTTTCAATTTGGTACTTGTTCCAATATATTAACAATGTTATTTTTTTATGAGGTAAAGGAAATAATAAATATATAACATGTGACAGATGATATGGTATTTCTTTTGTATTTTATATGTTTAATTACTTTTAGTTTTAATTATTTTATTAATTAAAAATAATTAATTTATTTTAATTTGAGTTTTTACTTTTTTTTATTTAATGTTAATTTGTTAAGCATAACTCAATACTTTTTTTTTTAACATGAATTTCTTCTAATACTAACAATATTTTTGTAACATAACATAAAAAATTAACACCATTAGTGCTTTGTGTAATTTGTATAACATTTAATAAATTTAGATACCAATTTGGAAAAAAAAATGTCAAATTTAAGCATCAAATTAGACCAAAAAAATTTAGATACCAAATTAAGAAAAAGTATCAAGTTCAAATACCAAATTAGGCAAAATAAGTTTAGATACCAAATTTAAAAAATAACAAATTTAGATACCAATTATCATATTAAACCAATAATATAATACCAAATTAGACTAAAAAATAAGGAAAAAATTAATAAAAATAAAAATATTTATATTTATCCAAGTTAAAGTCCATGCTTATTTATTTACATTTCATTTCAATCAAATAATTATTATAATTACAGTCGCACACCTTCGTCTATCAAATATAATATTTTATAAAAAGAAATACTTGGAAAAACAATTAAACATCATAAATGGTATGGTAGGTTAACTTTAACACACATTGAATTGCATTATTTCAACATCAACTAATTTCGTTGAGGGAGGGTCCTTTGGGTGAGTAATTTAAAAGTTTTTGTCTATTTTCCCAACCAACCAAATATCGATAATAATCATGCTTTATATATATATAAAATCTAAAATTATTTATAGTCCTTTTTCAATTTTTTAATATAAGGATAACGCATTTTAATACACTCAAACTCATATCCTTTTACATTAACACCAATATTTATACCAACTGAATTAAGATTCAATCGTTTTATATATTTAATTAATCAAAATAATATACAAGGCTATCAAAATATTAGGTAGAGTTAGTAGTGAACAGTTACATAATTTTTAAGAATTTAATTTTGTTATTGAAAATTTTTCATACATTGTTAATAAGTAATTTTTAAAAAAAAATTCCACATAATTCACTAATTACATTGAGATTTATATATTAACAATTTATCAAATATATTTTCTTGTGAGTTGAAGGATCAAAAATGATTGCAAAGAAAGAGTTTTATATACAAATGAAAACATTCACGTTTGCGTAGAAATCTTACTTTGGAGAGTCGAGATAAAATTAAAAAATTAGGTGTGATCAAAATTAAATATTTTGTATTAAAATAATTTAAATCGATGGATTAATTTTTTTGAGGGGTTGAAAAATAAAAAATTTCCATTTATTTAAATAGCTAAAAGATATTACGTTAATTAAATTTAAGAGGGCTTGAAAAAACAATTATACCATTCAACTAAGGAGCCAAGGTCTACTACCCTGGCCTAGACACGTTTTGTATGGGAATCAAATTAAACATTGAAGAGAAATTTAAGTACTAAATTAGAAAAAAAATTTAAATACAAAATTAAATATTGAAATTAAACCAGATACCAAGTAGTAAATTAACCAAAAGTAAAAAAAAAAAAAAAAAAAGAGCATAACTTGACCCCATTTCTAAGTTGCTTTGTCTATAAAGGCATTACTGTGACACATAACACTCCGCGGATTACGCACCAAATCGTGCCCAAATGAAAGTCAACAGTCAACAAATCAACTCCTCTCTCTGACCATCATACCATTACCCTCAACCGTCCGATCAAAAAGTCAACAATCATTATAAGGTCATTTAAGTAAATTCAACAATATTTTCGTTTCCTCCGTTCTTTTTCAGTTCTACTCGTCAGTAGTCACGTGCCTTTCATCGACGAGTTTGTTTCACAAATACATATATCACGTGGCATTATGGCAAATCTCCACCACCAGGCCCCACCACTAAATCTCCACCGCCCACTATTTCGTAACCCACTTCCATCACCGTCAGATTAGACGGGTCCATTAACATTGATGAAACTCACTTGTCGCTGATTATCTCCAACTCTATTTAGTCAACTTAATGAAGAAAATTTTGGCTGCAATCACGTCCCCAGCATAAACGCACACATACGCTCTTTCTCTCTAAAAAAGCAAGAAATAATAATAAAAAAGATAAAAAGAGAATGTGAGAAAATGATGAGACCATAGGAAAAAAAAAGAAGAAAAAGAGATAGAGCAAAAGAAAGCACAGAGGAAGTGAATCGAAGGCTTAAACTTAAGCTTAAAAGATGCTGAGATTTACTCTATTATGGCTTCTCGTTTTCTGTTTATCTCTCGTTTCATCTTCAGCTCGGCCTGGTTAGCTTCTGTTACTGCATTTTATAAAATAATATGTTGTTTATCCGTGTTATTTTTAGTTCGTTAGAGATTCGGTTGGATATGTTTCATGTGTGAATCATATTTTTTTTAAAGCTTCTTGTAAACAAGTCTTATTTTTTTTATAATTTACGATTCGTTTTTTTCGCTTTCGTGATTTGGTAGATTGGCTGGTTTTTGGAATGTGAATTTAGTGTTTTGTGTTGATTTTCAGTGAGTTGTGCAAATTACATTTGTTTTGATTAAGCTTCTTATAAACGAGTCTTGTTTTTTATAATTCAGTTTACGATTCGTTTTCTCGCTTTGGTGATTTGGTAGATTGGCTGGTTTTTGAAATGTGAATTTAGTGTTTTGTGTTGATTTTCAGTGAGTTGTGAGGTTTACATTTGTTTTTATTAAGCTTCTTATAAACGAGTCTTTTTTTTTATAATTCAGTTTAGGATTCACTTTTTTTTGCTTTGGTGGTTTGGTCGATTGGCTGTTTTTTTAAAAACGTGAATTGAGTGTTTCGTGTTGTTGTTTAGTGAGTTGTGAGGTTGCGTCAAAAGGAACGGTATCGGGGGATATGAATGTGTTTTTTGTGGAAACTTCAAGTTAACAGTGTCTGGATCAAAGCATTGATCGATTTGGATCCTATTTGGACGCAAGAAAATGTAGGAAAAATGATCGAAAGCAAAATCATTAATGTACATTTAAAAAAGAAGAAAAAATTGCTGTGAAAAGAAAACAATTCTGCCATGGCCAGACAGAGGAACAACATGAATATTTTATGGTTTTCTTGTGGATACAGTTGTCCGTACCATGACACAGGGATTCATCACCGATTACATATTACTAAGTTGGTGAAATAGAATCGTATGTCAAATGTTTCTATGGACTTGTGAAACAAGAAATCAAAAGAAAATTATAAGCATTACCATTTTTTGCAACAGTGAGTTGTAGCTTAGAGTTTGTGGATAAAGCTGTATTCACTTTTCATATTTTTTCTAATACATTCTTCTTATATGGTTAGTTCTTGGCACTAAATGGTCATGTTTTCTTGCTACAGCACCTTTTGCTATGCGCATAAGTTGTGGGGCTCGTCAAAATGTCCGAACAGCACCAACATATGCACTTTGGTATAAAGATTTTGGGTATACAGGTGGAATTCCAGCTAATGCAACAACTCCAAGTTTCATTACTCCTCCTCTAAAAACACTCCGATATTTCCCTCTATCTGAAGGTCCGGAAAATTGCTACAGTATTAATAGAGTACCGAAGGGACACTATACTGTGAGGATCTTCTTTGGATTAATTGCACAGCCTGATTTTTACAATGAACCTCTATTTGACATATCTGTTGAAGGCACCTTGATTCATTCACTGAAGTCAGGCTGGACTGGCCATGATGACCAGGTGTTTGCTGAAGCCCTTGTGTTTCTTTTAGATGGCACAGTATCTATTTGTTTCCATAGCACTGGTCATGGAGATCCAGCAATTATTTCTATTGAAATTCTTCAAGTTGATGGTAAAGCATACTATTCTGGTCCAGAGAGGGGCAAAGGTGTTATCCTGAAAACAACTTCAAGACTGACTTGTGGCACAGCAAAGCCAAGATTTGATGAAGATTATAGTGGGGATCATTGGGGTGGAGATAGATATTGGGAACCCCTCAGAACTTTTGGCCAAAATGCTGACGAGCCGAGATCTACCGAAAATAGCATTAAACAAGCTTCAGATGCACCAAACTTCTATCCAGAAGCCCTTTATCAAAGTGCAATTGTTAGTACTGATAGCCAACCAGATCTAGCTTATACAATAGATGTGGATCCCAATAAGAACTACTCCATATGGTTACACTTTGCAGAGATTGATGCTTTAGTCACAAATGCGGGACAAAGGGTGTTTGATGTTCTGCTTAATGGTGACACTATATTTAAAGATATAGATATTGTGAAGATGAGTGGTGACCGGTATGCTGCACTAGTGCTTAATACAACTGTTGCTGTCAGTGGTAGGACACTGACAATAACCCTTCACCCTAAAGAAGGCCACCATGCTATCATTAATGCCATTGAAATCTTTCAAGTAATAGCTGCTGAGTCCAAAACTTCATCAGCAGAAGGTAGTGCTTTCTTCTATTATTTCTGCAGACTGTTTATGCTGATGTGTGTGATTGGTCATTAGAAATTGTTTTTTACTGCTCATGACCAAGGTTCTTCATGGAAGGTGGTAGATATTTACTAACTTGTTGATAATTCCTGATTCTAGTTAGGGCTTTACAGGCATTGAAGAGATCACTGGGGCTTCCAAATCATTTTGCTTGGAATGGAGACCCATGTGTTCCCAAGGAGCATCCATGGAGTGGAGCCGATTGTCAATTTGATAAATCTGGCAGCAAGTGGTTCATTGATGGCCTGTACACTCTTGACCTTTTTCCTAATCATTGAGCTTTATTATTGATTTCTGCTGAGAGTATCTCTTCTTTTCAGTATGCTTCTGTTGATGTCTATGCTATGGCCTATCCATTGTTCTTGATAGCTAAAGTTATTCTTAAACTGTTTTCAGCATTTGAGTTTGTTTTGTGTCATGTTAAAAAAATATGAGAACATGTGCATATGCGAAGAAATTATATTTTCATATGAGAAGAAATTAAAAGTCAAAGCTGCTTCCATTGATCTCTTCTCTTCTGTTTGGTTTTACCTAACCCATTTGGCTGTAATATCTGCACTTTATTCATTCCTACATCATCTCTGCTCGCTGATGTTCTGAATGCAAGGGAAGCATAAATGATCATATAAGCAAATTAGTTTTTGGAAGGAAAGCATCAATTACATATAGCAAGCGTTTCCTAGAATATAAATGTATCCATTTTTTGAGCCTAAAATATATCTGTTTTAAACTTATATTTGCAACTTTATCATTTAAAGCTTAATATACGTTGCCTTCATCAGTTATATTGGTTTACCATAAGTAACTGTCTTTTAATTTATGCATGACAGTGATCTTTCCAACCAAGGTCTTAAGGGGTTCTTGCCTGATGACATATCCCAACTAATTCATCTACAGAGCTTGTAAGTACAGATAGTTCTTATTCTTTCTAGTTGGCTTTATTTGCTATCTAAGTTTCATTGACAGAAAAATTATTTGCCCTTGCTTGCTTTCTCGAACTGTCTATAAATGTTTTTGCATATTCTTAATTTTACAATCGATGAACCTCCTCTTCATATATGCCTAATATCCGTTTCTCTTGATTATGTTGAACTTGGTCTTGATAGAAACTTGAGTGGAAACACAATTCACGGGGTCATTCCATCATCACTTGGAACCATAACCAGCTTAGAATTGCTGTAAGCGTATTGTGATTTCTTTTCCTTATTGAGTATTCCTTTGATTGTAATGATTTGTGTATTTTCTGCATGAACATGCGATGTTGGGTTTGATATAACCATCATATCCAATGTTTTCTTGATCAGTAACACATCCTTGGAGTTGTTTATTGCATTCTCCTTTCAATAGGGATCACGCTTGAAAGGACACTAAACTCTTGATGCTAGATATTAGCATTCTTTTCTTGAAGGCAACTTTGAGTTTAGAGTCTAATGTCTGGCTAAGAGAAGCACATGACTGTTTCACTTTAGTACACATTTTGCTAGGCTCTATCGATGTTATACATATGATGCCTGGATACAAATTGCAGGGACCTCTCCTATAATTTCCTCAATGGATCAATTCCTGAAAGCCTAGGGAACTTGACAGCATTGCGCAGATTGTAAGAATTCATTTGCTTTACCCGGAATCTGAACATACGACTGAGGAACCTGATTGAAATTGTCATTGTGCAGGAATCTTAATGGCAACTCTTTGTCTGGAAGAGTCCCAGGTGCACTTGGAGGAAGGCTTTTGCATGGAGCTAGCTTCAAGTATGTTCTCAGAATCTCATTAGTATGTCTGAAATGTTCTTTATGAGTATCAAAACTGCCACATAATGATCAATGAGTAAACAAAAGCTTATAAAAGACGTAAACAAGCGCATGCACTTGCACATGCAGTTTTACCGACAATGCTGGTCTCTGCGGCATACCCGGATTACCTACATGTGGACCCCACCTTTCTGCTGGTACAAAGGTCGGCATTGCCTTCGGTGTATCTCTATCATTTTTACTTCTTGTTATCTGTTCAGTTTGTTATTGGAAAAGACGGCAGAACATTCTTCGAGCACAGCTGATAGCAGGTTAGTTAGTACCTTCATTATTTAACAACTCAAAATTTATTTGGTGCTTTTTTCTCTCTTTTCTCTGCGTTGCATATTCATATTTCATTGGCTTGTGCAGGAAGAGGTGCTCCGTATGCAAAAGCAAGAACCCAATTCTCGCACGATATCCAAATGTCAAGGCACCATAATCATGGCCATACTCGGACAGTTGCCGAGAATGGACCTAGCTTGCTATCGTGATTAAAATCATAGTAATAATTCCAACTCTTCTTCTTGTTTGGGTTTTTGCTAGCACCACAATCATTTCTTTAGCTCATGATGCTTCTGCCTAGATCTCCTTTATTTCGTAAAACTCTCTCCCTAAAAGCCCCCTATAGAATCACTTCGAAAAGGTCAGATACCTCAACAGTAAAAAAAAATTGCAGCAAAACTGAAGTATATTTCTTCAATTCCTTTTTAAATTAATCCATTATCTTCTGTGATGTGAATTTCGGAAGGAAAATCGTTGTCTACTCGCTCGGGTCGTGGCAAAGAGGGAAAACGGCGAACACCTAACTCTCTTGTAAGCTTTGTTTTACTCTGTTTAAATTCATTCTAATTGTTTCTTAGATGTTTGTTTAGATTTTCACTTTAGCAAATAGCATATGTTTATATGCAAATAGTCTTGTTTATAGATCAATATACAAATAATAATAATATACAATTATAATTTAAGGACTTATTTATCCTTTATTTTTTATGACATTTTTCTGCATCCGATAAAAGTTTTCACTAAATTATTATCATTCGTCTTGATAGTAAGGCTTAATCTTTATAGTTGTCTATTATTAGGGGTACAAAAAAAAACTGAACTCAATGGTTACTAACTAGATTTGTTCATGAATCGAATTATTCGCTCAAGCTTGAAGGCTTTCTTGATTGTCTCAATTAAAATATGAGTCGAGTTTGGACTTGTATATTTAAGTCTCAGTTTGGCTCGTTTTTAATGTTTGTAATATTTTATATTATGTTATTTTTATATATTTGTAATTTATAACACATGAAAATTAGATCTATAACTGCATTATAACTAAAAAATGTTAATATGACTATAAATTTTTAATAAATTAAAAATAACATAAATACATATTTTTAACTTTTTAAAAAAATATATGTACAGGCTTAAAATAAAATTAGGTTTGTTAATTATAAATATGGGTGAGTTTAGATAAAATTTTATGTTAATATTTTAAGTCGGATTAAGAACAGGCATAATGTATAAATATCATGCCTAAATTCAGTTGAAATTTACTCCGACACAACCAATAACATCTTTATTTTTAACTCATCTTAATTTGATAGAGTCAAGTTTATTTTAAATCGAGGGTGGGATAGGTTTATTTTTTCAATTAGTTGAATTTGGATCAGGTTTATAAAAAATCTACCCTACCCTAAGATAATTAACAAAATAAATTTTTATTTACAATATTAGTTTAAATAAGTTTTAGTTGTAATGGTAAAAACATTTAAAATAATGGATATAAAAATGATATTTTATATCCATTATTAATTGTCTAATTATGAAGTATTATTTTTATATTTTGATAAAAAATTGAAAGTATAATATATAGCATATTGAGTCGGAGTTGGAAGGCTGAAATGTGTTTATAGTCTTCTTTGTATTTGAATTTCTAAGAATTTAGTTGATTTATTTTTTAAATTTTAAAATTTTGGTTAATTGTTTAATACTTAATTTTTTTGTTAAATTTGTTACTTTGATATTTTGAAATTTAAAAAAAAACTATTCACTTGATAGTTATGTAATTAAAAAAATTGTTATAATTAATCTAAATTTAACAAAAAATTAACAATATTAATAGTTGTACTTGAATTTTAAAATTTTAATAGTAAAAGGACTAAATACCTAATTTTCAAAAAGTGCAGGGATTATAGGCATATTTTAACCAAGTTGGAATCATGTGCAATATTAAGAGTACATTGAATCGGGACAGACAAAAAACTGATCCTCTATTTATTACATAAAAGATTTAACTTTTGGACACTTAATTTTGGGTTAATATATAGAGAGGTACCTGATAATTTGTACTTCTTTGGTATCTAAATTTTTTTTAGATTAATTAGTATTTAAATTTAAAAATTGTAAGTTATTTTGGTATTTTTCTTAATGTATCTGATTAACATCATTAAGAAGATTGACATAGCATTGATGTGACATTAACGATCAATAATAAAATAATACATGTAAATTATCAAAATGTGAAATTATCACGTAATTATGTTATTGATCATCAATATAACGTCAGCATATTTTAACGATATTAATCAAGTACTTAAAAAATATTAAATAGACTTAAAGATTTTCAAATATAAGTATATGATAGATTAAAAAAATATTCTAAGAACTTAAAAAGTTCAGGCAATTTCGTATATATTAATCCTTTAATTTTGAGTCAAGTAATAAGTAAGTATGAATAGTAATTCAAATTTGTTTTAATTATGACGCCAAATTCTGTAATGACTGACATCATGCTTCGGTCTAGGTAGGTTAGAGGTCTGACATTGTGATTTTCAGGCGGCGAATCCGTCTCCCAAGTCCAAACAAATAAAGTATATGAATGTTTTTGTTACTAAATACAAAAACCCCTATTTATTAAAATTAATTAATATATGATTTATAATAAATTATAATCGATCACCCAATCATAAATTCAACATGAAAAATAATAATAATAATAATAAGTTATTTAATTGATAATTATTTTAAATTAAAATAAGATACTAATAAATTGAAAGAGTTTTTCTTTTAAATACTATCTCCTTGTTAGTAAAGGAGTTGAGGTTCGGTTTTAAAAAAAATTCATAATCAAACTCGTTTTTTACTCAACCCTGCCGATTTAAAAAGTTTATTTTACTATTCAAAAGAGAATAAAATATTAAAAATTATATTTCTTATTTTATATAATTTTATAATTATATTTAAGTTTTAAAAATATTTTTTATTATTTAAATTAAATTTCAAGTCGATTTAAAAGTATGAAAATTTACATCTAAACTCAACTACAATGGAATCAAATTTATCGGATTGAATAAATTACTTAACCCTTAAACAAATTTACTCGCCAAAATTATCCAAGCATTTACATCCAAACATATCCCTAACAAGTCTTTTTGTATTTAAGTGAAATTATGAAGTAATCATTATATCGAGAGTTTAAATTTTAAGTTGTGATCTATTTATCAAGTATTCAATTTTTTAAAATATTTTAAAATTTTATTACTCATATTATGAATTTACGATTATACTTGTTAACAATATTAATTCTTTTTAGTTTCTCAATATACTTATTGAAGTGAATAATTAATTTTTTATATTCGATTAACCAATTAAAAAATAAATATTAATTATAAATTTTAAAAATGTTATATACTCAAAGCAAATATCACTTCACACTTATTTAATATGGATGTAGTGTAATACCAAGACAAGAATCAACAACTCTAAAAATATACAACATAAATAAACAAAAAAGAAAAAAATAAAAATAATAACATCACGTGAGAAGGTGTCAGTAACATGCAGTGATTTTCACCCCCCCTACCGCTTTCCTCCTTTCACAGTTTCTCTTCCCAACACTGGACTGCTGCTGCTACCTTTTTTTCCTGACTCTCAAAACCGAGTCCAACACGCCACCCCACTTCACTCCAGACTCACTCCCTCCCCAACTCAAACTCGGTCCTGTCTCCTGCAACTCAGACACCTCCTTGTGTACCTTCCACGTGGGGTCTCTTCCTCTCTCCTCTGCTATTTTCCCTCCCTCTCAACTACCCCACACGTCATACCCTCTCCTCCTGCTCTCTCTGCCATCTCCACCGCTCCCCCACCCTTTTATTAATCATCATCTTTTCTTTTTCTTTTGGGCATAATCCCTTTTCTCCCCTTCCAACTTTATCAAAAACTCATCTTACTCCCATTTCTTTTTTCATTTTTTTAATCTTTAAATTTACGTTTTTGTCAAATCATTTCTAAATTTATAAAAAAGTTAATATTTTCCTTAACTTTTCTGAAGTAGCATACACATAAATGATATGTCAGCAAAGTTAATAAGAAAAAAAATGCAAGTTGAAAGATTAAAAAGAAGCTAAAAAATAAATAAAAGTCTAAACTGATTTTTTTCGTAAAATTAGAGGGTCAAACCCATCATTATTCCATTTCGTTTACTTATAGTTTTTATACTGAAAGAATATTAAATGCAGGCGCCGCTGAATACCCGTACAGAAGAAAAAGGAATAGGGCATACGTAAGCACCGGCGCTGAGTTCACTCACTTGACAGACACACCTCCCCCTTCTGCTCCTCACGTCTAATCAGGCGGCGGCTCTCTCTTTTCTTTATTTAATTTAATATGCAATTTATTTTATAATGGGTTAATATCTGGATGAGTCCTTGAGTTTTCATCTAATGGATAATGTGATGTTTATATAAAGGGAAGGTCTAATTTGATACCTATGATTGGTATTGGAATTCGAATTTAATTTGTATAGGTATGATTAAATTATTAATTTTATTTTAAGCAATAAATAAAACTTTTAAATATTATATTACATCAATCATATAATGAGACGTGACATTCATTTATACATTTTTTTTGAAGCCATCATGTAAATTAGATGATGTTAAAGCTTTGGGGTACATCGGTACGTTGTAGAATAGTAAGATTTTTGAAATGGGATTGATGATGGAATCAGCCAGATGACCAATTCCTAATTCGATTCATCCTTTCGTTAAATAGTACAGATACCAAATTAAACAATTTCCTTAAGTAGAGGGGCTAAGTATGGAATTAGCATTTAAAATATAAAATTGCAGTAATGGGTACGGGAGAGACCGTAGTGGGTCACTTCTTTTTAACTACAAACAAAGGCACACAAAGTCCCCTCCGGTCTCCCTTTTCATATCATATTTACTTTTTCTTTTTTCTTTAAATTTTCTCTTTCACTAATACGAATAACCCCCAAAGCTAAAACCTTTAAGCTTCTCTTTCATGGCGTCCTCAAGGGAAGGTCACTACAGAGGTGTAAGGAAGAGACCGTGGGGAAGATACGCAGCTGAAATACGTGATCCATGGAAGAAAACAAGGGTTTGGCTAGGTACATTCGACACACCCGAAGAAGCTGCACTCGCTTACGACGGAGCAGCTAGGTCCCTCCGTGGTGCCAAAGCTAAAACCAACTTCCCCACACCGTCTTCCTCTTCTTCTCCACCGCCGGCTCTTTCTCTTGATCTCAATCTCGCTTCTCATAATCCCCATCGTTGGGCTTTAGCTTCACCTCATCACCATCACCGTTTTGCCGCCGTGGGTGATTTCCTTCAAGCTGGTGGTATTAAAGATATGAACTTTGGTCCCGACCCATCGTCTTCGACGAGACCCAATGTCCTCTCCGTTTCAACTTCCCCTCCGATGACTGGAAATGGTAACACGGCGTCGTTTCTTGGGATTGTTCGACGTGGTTTACCTATAGATTTGAATGAACCACCTCCGCTGTGGCTGTGAATGTGGTTCTATTTTCTCTAGGCATTTCGCAGGCTCCCTTTTTAACTTTTAACCCTTCCTTAGCCATCTTTGCTACTTCTGTTTAGTAATTATTCTGTATTTTGAGAACTAAGAATCATAAAAAAAAAAAAAAAAAAACATATTAAAAACTGAGGACCCTTTGTGTAAATATATGTTTTTTCCTTAATTTATGTGTGAATTGAAACACTTTATCAGCTGTGTTTTTTTCTTTATTTTAAAGCATGAAAATGATTTAATCGTCGATTTTAATCTGCCACCCGGGAACCAAACAGATACAGAATCTCTGTTTCTAAAGCCATAAAGGAAGTATTTTTGTTGAAGAAAAAGCACATGCACGCGCAGGTTAGGTGCGAGTGGGGGTTGGACAGTTGGCGATGGCAGCCAACACCGTGTAAAGTTGGGGGTGTATTTAGACGTGGTAAAAATGCGAACAAAGCGTGTGGATTTTACATTCCCATTATAGCTCGCGTGTTCAGAGATCTGGTTTACATAAAAGCAGCAGCTTATTGTTTAGACCAACTCGCTTCTTCGCGCGTTGTTGCTACTCTCTTGTTCCTATTTTATTGTTGCCTAGTTAAGTGGATTGATTATTTATTTGCCAAGTTATTTTATAAAATTTTAATTACAAGTTCTAAATGATTAAATTATAGTTTTTTCTATGTTTGGACTTGCAATTTTGTAGATTTTATCTAGCAAGAGTTTTTTTGGATGAATATGTACTCACGTTATAATATTTATCAATAGATCTTCTAACATTTTCAACACCCCAAAATATTGGGTCATGCTTCAATTTTGGAGTGAGGTGCTTCCTCCCCAAACCCTAATTTACTTTTTCATGAAAATGGGATTTAAAAAAAATGAAGGGTAATTTTGTAGAAAAGAAAGGCAAATGATGGGGGTAGGGTTCTTGGTTACACTCGATTTTCTTGGAAAATGTGGTCCATTTTTTTTTTTATCTTTTTCCTTGCATAGCCCTTAAAACCTATGAAAGTTATCCATTACCAATATGATATTTGCTTCTTTTCATATTAATCAATAAAAGGAATTTATAATAAAGTTTTCCACTGGTTTAGCATTTATTAATTCTATAATAATTTGCAAATTGAGAGTTTAGGTTTTATATTAGATATTTTTAAAGTAAAAATATTGTATTAGATATTTTAAGAAAATATAGATAGTAAATAATACACAAATTGATAGCTCAAGTACCGCATTAGATATATATCTTGGGCATTTAATAAAAATACATGTACAAAACGATTACCTTATATCCACTATGTGGGTGACAAAAAGATCTTGTTTGTGTTCGTAAAAAATCTCAAAATCATGCTCGTGTTTGTTTGTTTAAAATTATATGCGCTTGTTTTCTCTTGTTTGAATTAAATGTATTTGTTTGTAAATATCAAACAAATATGCTCACGAACTTGTTCATGAACATGTAATTGAATATGGTCATATTTGTAAATAATTATAAATTTAATTGTGAATAATAATAAGAGAAACATAAATTAGCACACAAAGAATAGCAATACTATCAAAATACTATACTAACCGAACAATAAACAAGCTTCATATAATTTATTTAATGAGGTTATTCATGAACATTGGTGAATTGAAATGTCTTGTTCTTTGTTCAGTATGTTTAATAAACAAACCTCGAAATCTTATTCATGTTCGTTCATTTAACTTAATAAACGAACGTAAATGAACCAAAACTTGAATTGTTCATCCAACATCGTATTCATCTGCAGCCTTAATATATTCTAGTAATACTAACAATGATACAAGCATGATATAAAAAGCACAAATTTGAAGTGGATTGATAAGCCAAAATCAAAAGCCAAATAGGGTGAAAACATGATGGCAAAGATGTTAAAAGCAATGTACCATACTATTATTGCACTATGCTTTTTAAAGGATCATGCGGAATGGAGAGACTTTTGGGTAAAAAAAAAAAAAAGGAGCAAATTGGAAGGGATTGAATAGGAAATTAGGGATGAAAGCCTATCATAGCCTTCCATTGAATAGTTTGCACCAACACAAAATTCCCATTCTCATATTGGTTGTGTACCTCCATGGATGAATAAAGGCCAAAAACATAATAATGTGGTTGAGGCGGCCTAGCTAGCTAGGGAGTACCAACATTGGGTCGTTTTACCCCTCCCCCCCCCCCCCCTAAAATGATGGCTTAGGGTTTGGCAAATCATGATAGAAACATTGAATGGTATTCAAACCACATCATGGGAAGGTTGTCTTGTTGCAACAAAAGATGCATTAATAAAGATGTAAACATTAAAGATTGTTTAGGTAATTCGGTGAATACATTTATATTTGTAGGATTTCTTTCAGTGTTGAAATCTGTCACAAAGGTTGAGTATGAGTACCAATTTAAACCCAATTAATTTGAAGATTGTTGTAGTTTTAGTGTGGGTTTAAATGGGCGGTGTGATGCGTTTAGCTTATTTTTTGTCTCACACTATAGTATCGTTACAATATCTAATCTTACCGTCATCGTTATTTTGACACTAATTGTAAGTAAATGCATCGTCCATCCAAACCCACCCTTAATCTCGCGGACTTTTAATTAACTCACTCAGCAGGAAACCTAACATTTCCTACTTGATGTTTATAAACAACTCTCGAACACCTTCCTATTGAAGGTAGCAAACACCTCTTACAAAAAGGAATAAATGACAAAAATAGCATCAAGCAAAACAACTCCTATAGATTTGCTTTAATACTCTTATGTTCATGGTTTTCATGGAAGATTGTAGTCCCTAGTTAAACTCGCGACAATTAGAGTGTTTGGTATTTTTCATTTTCGTTTTACAATTCATATTTGAGGTTCGCGATTATTTTTCTCAACAATTCTATCTTTAAGATTTGAGCATGCATCTTGTCTTAAAATACAATGTACAATGCATCCAACACTTATTACTAAATTTATGACAATTAAATAATACCCTTTATGTAGCAATATCACCCATAAATCAACTATATCTTTATCCCTAAAGGGGGAAAATCAAATATTCACATTACAAATCTAATCTAATCAAATCTCTATATGAGTTAAAAATATTGACTTGTAAGATATGTTCATGTTATTGTAATATTTGTAACATTCAATAAAATAACAATTTATCCGAGTTCAATTATCGATTTAAGAAAATCATTTTTTTATTTCTCAATATATCTATCTAAATGAGACTAATAACTTAACTGTAAATCCATTAAAAACTAGATATTGACCACAAATTTTAAAATAACTTCATACATATGTTTAATTATCAAGTCGCACAAGTAAAACATTTATCAATATTTTATTATCATGATGGATTATATTCAAACAAATTTAACCTATGGTTCATAGGATGCAATGAAAGCCAATAGCTTTCTCATTGACTACCTTTTCTCCCACATTTTTCATATTTCATCAACTACAAATTCAACGTTAACAATGTCGTATTCATCACGACCTACCAATCTTAAATTATTTTATGTTCCATGCATATTATTACTTTATTATCTAACCCAACATTCAATAATTTTCTTCAGAGAGATCAAATTTCGCCATTCAATCATTGGTTATCCATCTTTAGTTAGATAGGTTATAAACTATTGGTTAAAATATGTTGTTAGTGCTTATATTTATATAAAATTTGAGTTTAGTCTCTATATTCAGTCTTCCTATTTCTTTCAATTTAAAAATCCTAATTTAATCATTATTTCTCTTGGTAGGTTTTTTTTATCAAAATTTATCAACTTAACATATTTATTTCTTGTCAATCATATATCGTACATCACATAAGGTCAACTTAATCGAAATTCAAAGTTGACAAAAAATACTTACAATTTTAATGATCAATAAAGTAGGAGAACTTGATTTTTGATATTTTAAATCTCAAATCCTATAAAATTAGAGGGACTAACATCATATTTTAACCTAAACTATTCAATGCATCTTTAAAATAATAATTTAATCAAGGTACATTTCTTTTTTGAGTATCACTATAATATGAATTATATGATTGTTGACCCTCTAACACGTAA
The DNA here is from genome assembly GCA_005610355.1 of Gossypioides kirkii. Classification (NCBI taxonomy): domain Eukaryota; kingdom Viridiplantae; phylum Streptophyta; class Magnoliopsida; order Malvales; family Malvaceae; genus Gossypioides; species Gossypioides kirkii. The sequence continues at coordinate 45,287,780 of CP032252.1, read as the reverse complement.
TTAAAAAAATATTAATATAATAATCACAAATAGCACCCTGAAAACATTCTTTAACAAATAGATTTAATATAATCAGTAAAAATGTAAAGCATCACTTCAATACAAAACAAGTTAATAATTTGAGTTCAATGCATCTTAGATGAGATGAGATGAGCTACCTATTTTTGTTTTATATATGGCCGCAATAATAAAGAATTCTCGTCGCCACTAAAGCAAATTCAAGAACAAAAATACAAATTTCTTTAATAAATTAAAGTAAAGAAATTAAAATTTTAACATAATAATTAATTTACTTTTAATAGAAGTGTCAAAATACAATTCGACATTCGTAATGCAATAACCTCTATACCACTTTTACCGCACAAAACATTGAAACCTTAATCACTTGTGTCAACCCAATTAGCTTAGTTCCACATCTTATTTGCTTAGCTTTATCTATTTATCAAATTTAGAATTATAATTTTGTATAAGAAATAATATTCAATGCATTACTAATAGAAAAATATAAAAAATATGTAATTGATTGAATTTTAATTTGATTAACTTTTATATTATTATCTATACAGGAGGATGCGAATTTAAACGTGTTACAATGTATTTATTTTGTTATTTAAAAATTTAAAAAGTAATAATAAATAGTTCTAAACATTTTGGAATTTTATGGGTTGGTCAACATTTTGGGATTTGGGGCCATTTTTGTTGGACGGTGGCCTTGCTTTGTTTATTAATTTCATCATCCAAAAGAATTAAAATAAAAATAAAATACATGAAGTAATTGTCAAAGCAGAAATCCCAATGAACCCATTTGTTCAAGCATTGATAATGATTTTGCAAACAACTGGGCTTCATTTCTTCAAATTCATCCCCAAACTATTGCATGCCTTCTAAATTAGACCTTCAACTTCAAAACCTTTTAATTGAATCATTAAACTATCACTTCATATTAATCAAATCCTTTTATCAATCCGACAATTAATTCAAGTGTTAAACCCCTCTTTAGATATGATATGGAATTTTTAAAAGGAAGTGGAAAAAAAGCAAACGCGTGTACTTATAATACGAACAACTTAGATTAAAATGTTAAAAATACAAATATAGTTATCAAAAAATTAAACTATTTTTTGGTTTTTTCCACAGTTATATCCAAACTATCCATTTGATAAGTACCGAATTTTAAATATGTTTCACATCATTTATAAGCTATAGGCTTACAAAAGTACATGCATAATACTTCCAAGGATTCATTTACATGTACAAGCTAATGGATAGAGCAAAATGACACTTTTGGTAAAATTTAAAATCTAAAGTGATAGTTTGGAGAGTATGATGCAATTAACCCAACTAAAGAATAAGGTTGAAAGTAATAGTACTAGTAGTTAAAAGTGTGATTGTTGCCTTTGCATTTTGCCCATTTATTAAAAAAATAAATATACATTAGATCAAAGAATAAATTAATTATTTTATTAAAAATTTTATATATTTTTACTATTAAAAATTGATTTTCATACGTCAACATAAAAGGCACGTAACACATTACATGTTACTATTTGATTATTCTGTTAGCTATTTCGATTTTTAACGCTAGAAATAAATAAAATTTTCAATAAAAATAACTAGAATACTCATTAATCTAATTTATAACGACTAATTTATTATTTTTTGAGTCAAAAATCAAAATATAATCCGACACATATAGTAGGAACTTTCATGATATTTTTACCGAGTAATTTTTAACCTATTTTGAATGGATAAAAGAAAGGCCAAGTGAAAAAAAAAAAAACCAATTATCCAATCTAGCGCCATTAGTTTTGGTGTTTTTGTTTTAGGAGGTTTTAATTAAGGTTTCTCCCTTCCCACGTGTAAGTATGGATAGGGGGGTTATTTTTCATTAAAAAAAGGTCAAAAGCTGATACAAGTCCCTCTACTCTTAAGAAATTAGTTTATTTACTTTTATTTTTAAGAAATTAGTCCCTTTACTTTTGAATCTTTAGTATAAAATTATCCAATCTTTCATTCACCAAGCACTACAATTAGAGAATTTGACTATCCAATTTTTTATTTGTGCTCAAATTAACTAAAAGAAATTCCAAAACTCTGTTTACCAAACACCCCATTAATTATTTTTTATCTTAAAGTTTTTTTCAATCAAGTCCTTAGGTAAGGATTAAAAAGATATGTTGGTTGGGAGTAGAGGAGGCTTTATTTGGACGGTGGCTAAATCTAGTCCGCAAATTGGGTGGTCCCAATGTGGACAATCAAAATACATAAATTAAATCCAAAGGAATATCTTCAAATTTTTCTTTATAAAAATACAAAAATTAAATTAAATACCAAAAGAGAGAAAACAATACAATCATGCCATACATCTCCGTAACATGGAGGATAACGGGGGACCCATCACAGCCAATATTCACTATTACAATTAGGCATTATCCTCATTTTAATCACCAATATTTACAAATTTTTTTATTAATTTAGTCCTAATTATACAGCTAACACGTAAAAGAAAAAGCTATATAAAAAGTGTGTTGACTAAAGTAAACGCTTTGTTAATTTCAAAGGGAAAAAGAGCAGTGAAGAAAGGGCAGACCCCAAGTTTCAATTACATTTTCATATTTAGGAAATTATAATTTTCGTTCACGTATAATAAAATAAAAATTATATCGAAAATATTATTTTTTTTAATATAATAATATATAACAGTATGGGCGAAGTTATTATTATTGTTCGTGCTTGAGGGATCAAAATATAAACACTAAAAATTTTGTCACTAATTAGAAGTTTACCTTTTAAAAAAATTAAGTTTTTATTATTTGTCTTTGTTTTAAATGGTAAATTTTTGTTTCTAGTCCTTATATTATGCTTGAGTTGCATATTTTAATTCCTCTACTTTAATTTGGTCATTTAATATTAATCAAGATGATGACAATTAAATTTATTAAGTTACATTTTGTTATTCTCAAAATTTTGCACCGACAATATATTTTCACACGTTTAATATCATGTCAATTTATCAGTATTAATGAAAAAATTACGTCATTTTAATTAATAGATTTAATAACTATTGCTCGAGCCAAGAATAAGATTTCAAAATTTTAAATAATAATAAGACTCGTACACAATCAAATTAAAGAATAAAAACTAAATCAATAACAACACATAGTGTGAGACTAATAACAGAATCTAACCTAATAGAATTAATAGCATCGTTATGGGTTGTTGAGGGCGATTGATTCATTCAATATAAATTTTCGAAGTGCCATCTATTGGGCAATCGATCGAACTCCCAAAAATGATCGTTAGTAGGCATGGGGCAACTATACTCGATTTTAATCATGAGCTTGTCTCTTATTCCATTAAGTGCCTCGAGGTGGTTTACAAAGCGAACATTTACATCCACTAAAGAAATATAGGCATTTATTTTTGGTGGGGTTTGAACTAGGGTATTAATCTTACTCACAAATGCCATATAAGGTCATGATTTCAAACCCTTTGAAGTTTTAGGCGAAAGCAGGAGACTATTTGGGGTCAAAACTAAGCACAAACGCTTTAAACCCAATACTAACTATTACTTGGGATTTCGCCACATACTTGATAAACCTAAAATGAAATTTCAAAACTTAAAAAAGTAGACACAAAAAATACAAAAGTTAAGTTTACAATTCAAGGACTAAAAACAAAATTGAACCATTTTAAATTCTAGGTATTTAGACAGGTAGAGGTGGATTAAGCTTAAAGTTGAATTGGTATAAACATAATCTTTGATGGAATCATAGTGGGAAGCAATGAAAGAGGATGGGAAATGGCGGTTTGGATAGTGGTTTTGGACCAAGAGTAGCATAATGTTGTTGAGCATAGTGGGGAACATGGACCGTGACCGCCGAACAACCTTGGCGGTTTACGTATATCAACTTTAATGTTTGTTTTGTCACCTTTGAAAGCAAACGCCTATCCCCATGGCTATGCCTATGGCTATGGGTATTGCAATGCTATTAATTATTTGCGGTGATTGAATTGGATACGGTCGAATTTTTAGAATTTTTTTCAACTTAGTGTTGGTTTTTATATTAATTTAAATTTTATTTTTTTTATTGAAGTTATTTGTTGGATTCAAAAAAAAATTGTATTTTTTTTTGAATATTATGATTAAAATTATAAATTAAAAGAATAAAGGTGATTGATTTAATTTCTTTTATTCATTTTCAGCCATATTAAATCTAAAATAAATTTCTTTCCTTATTTATTTATATACTGAAGCGGAATCCATCATTACTTCGCGTTATGGGCCGTGGCATTAATTGGTAGTGGGATTTCTTCTTTTATCAAAATTGATTTTCTTTATATATTATTAGGATGTAATCTTTTTAATAAAAAATTGGCCTATATTGAAAAGAGGAAAAATCATCTTAATTAAAGTATAAATCATAAACAAAATGAAAATGTTATCATCTTCAGCCCGTGGAAGTTTTGAAACCTTTGGATATTCAGTTATCAAATTTTACTAATCACGACATCGGGTCATCAAGACGGAATAAAAAACACGAGAGTCGATCGCAAGTTCTTGATTTGTATTTTTATGATGAGATCAATTTAATTGTTACATATTTATGATAATTTGCATAATATGATATTGAGGTGAGTTGACAATAAACGTTTGTTTGAATGGTTATGTTTGAAATTGAATATTGAATTAAATTGAATAAAATAAAAATTACATGAATTAATTTATATACGTGACTTAATATAAAATTAAGTTGAGACATGTTATGCTATTTGATGAGTTGAGAATGATGTGATGTGAATTGAATTATATGATGAAATTGAATTTTTGGTTACCTTATCAATTGTTCAGGCAGAGTTAGATATAGTTGACATGCCATAGGATTGATAGAGTACGGATTACTTCGACTATATGTCGATTAGTGTTGGGTGTATTTTCCTTCAGACGTTTCGATAAGTCTTGGGCACAACCTTTACTTCGGTTATACCAATGAGCTTTAAGGGTAATTTATCTACTTCAGACGTTCCGAGGAGGCATTAGGTGCCAAATTGATGTGTTGGTTGGGATCTGTATATCCATTTGAGTTCGAGTCAAGTAAATAGAAGATATAAATTGTGAATTGGTCAAATGATGTTCGAAATGAATTAATGTTATGAAATTGTACTACATATACATATATGCGATATATGATTATCAATAGCATGTGAAAGACAATGTAAGTCGATTAAACAAGCCTAAAGATCGATTTGAAAAGATAATGAATGAATTGATTCGGTTCAAAAATAAAATACATATCTGATTGGATATATTAAATTAAATAGAAATGTGACATTAATGATATTGGTACGATATGTTTAATTAGCTTGATAATTGTGGTAATGTATAATTGGTTCATTTGGCACAAATGGTACACCTTGAAACATATACGTATTGATATGTGGTTTGAGAATTAGTATGAATTGTATATGTATTAGTTGATATTAGGATTTGGTATTGAATATATGCAATTGATGTAAACTTGTTTTATATTAACTTGAATCATGTAAGTATTACTAAGCGTTATCCCTTAACGTATGATTTGTTTTTTTTTTGTGCACATGTATAGGTATATCTCGAAAAGCTATCCCTCGAAGAAGCGACATCAACTCAAACTTTTGAAAACATTACAATTTGATCTCGATTCAACTTCGGGTTAAAAATAAAGCTTTTGTAAGCTATTGTAAAACCTCGATATAATTGTATATTGTATTGTATGCTTACATCACACATAATTGAAATGTTTTATAGTATAAAAGAAGGATGTAATGAATCGTAGTTACTCCGGCAACAAATGTGATATCCTGTAACTTGAACTCGATGATTGGTGTTTGAAGTTATAAAAAAAATAATCAATTTAGACTACATATAAAGTAATAAAAAATCGGGTTAAATCACTTTTTAAGCCCTGAATTTGACAACTATTTTCATATCGGTGTTTGAATTTTTTTGTTCAAATTAATCCATAAACTTAATAAATGTTCGTAAGGCATAGACTTTAATTTTATTCAAATCAATTTTTAATAATTTTTAAAAAATCTTAAATTCGGACTCCAATATAAAATGATTATTAAATTTAAGTTTTAATATGAAAATAATTACAAAATTTAAAGATTAAGTTGAAAAAGAAGGAAGGGGGGGACAAAATTGTGTAGAATTAGACCACTTGTGCGTTAGGTAACGTTGTAACCACGTGTGACGCTGTAAGGTTCTCCCCACACCGTACGTGTCTCTGACGGCTTTAACATTTTCCTTGTTTCCTCATGATATGGGGCAATCCAATAATAGCAAAGCTGTCTTGCCTTTGAATTTGAAATTCCATAATTTCATTTTCCTTTTAAAAAATTAAAATAAAAGAACTATTTTATTTATTATTCACACTTTCATGCTTAATAGCTAATAAAGTAGGCCAAATAAATAACCTGAATAGACAATAAATAATATTTTCCAAGCCCATGAATGGCAAAATCTGTACGAGGGTCGAAAACGACGTAGCATAAACCCCCAAAGCAAGAATTAAGATGTGGGAGAGCCTTCTAGAAAACTAAATAAATAACAAAAAAATCAGAAGCCATGGAAATGAAAAGAAAATAATTAAAAGAAAAAAAGAGAGAAAAGTGTCACCCCACAGGAAACGAATTAAGCCAAAATATGTATATAATGGTAAGCCGGCAGCCGCCCCACAATTCTTCAACCTAACCTAACCTTTTCTTTATTGTTTTTTGGCCTCATTCCACTTTATTATATTTTATTTTGACGGTCGATTTTATTAAAAAAAGTGATTATGATCCACAAAATGAACGTACCTTAATCTAACAATATAATAGTAATAGAGATATAGTATAATTAAAAAGGTTTTATATAATATTTAGTATCTCAATTTCATATTTTTTAATTTAGTGTTTAAATATTTTTTAATTTGATTGGATTCTTAAATTTGATATTTTTTTAATTTGATACACAATTTTTTTTTTGTTCAATTTGGTATTTGTCCAACGTTTAATAAATTATTTTAATATCTAACAATTTAATTTTTTTATGAGGTAACAAAAATAATTAATATATGATCAACATGTGACATATGATATGATTTTTTTTGTATTTTAAATGTCTAATTACTTTTAGTTTTATTTAACTAATTGAAAATAATAAATTTCTTTTAATTTAAGATTTTAAAAAAAAATTTACTTAATATTAATTTGTTAAGTATAGTTTAATACCTATTTTTTAACATGAATTATTTTTAATACTGATAATATTTTTTTAATATAATTTGTAAAATATTTATTAAATTTAAGTACTAAAATGAATAAAAATATTTAGATATCAAATTCAAAAACTAAAATACACTCGAAAAAATTTTAAATATTAAATTAAATTAAAAATAATTTAAATTTAAGCATCAAATATTATATTAAAGCTAATGAAGATGAGAAATTAAATTAATTACAAAATCAGCAATAATAATGAGGGGAAAGCGAAATCTTTGACTTTGGGCATAGGTATCGGCGACCAAAAGACCGGGGCCCACAAAAAGACAATAAAAATAAAAGAAAAGCGGCAGCCGCGCATCCACACTTCCCACTTCCAGCGCTTGCGTTCCACGTGGGAGCCGGTATTGTCTCCTTCCTTATTTTTTTTTTATTTGTATTTAGGTTTGACGGTGAATGATTAGATATTGGAAGTGGTAGAGACATAAAAACAGATTCAAAAGATCGGATGGCCGTATAACACGTGTACTTCACACACGGATCTCGAGAAGTTAAAAAACATGGGAAAAAGTTTTTAATAATTATTACCCCGGTCTCCTACTTAGAAACCCGCTCTTTCCGCTTACGCGCGCCGCTTGTTTTCCTCTTTTTACCCGCTTTTATTTACTGTTTAATTTTTTTTTATTTGAGTTCTTTTACCGTATAAGAAATAGTGTTTTTATTTTTCTAAATTTTTATAATTAAAACATTCAAAAATCAAAACTCATACCGACTGAATTATTATAATCTTTACCCATTTTTTTTAAAAATATTTGTTAGTCCCAAAGAATTTTAGATATCAATATCGTACTTTAAAAGTTAAATTAAAAAAAATTTATGGCTGAATTATTATTATCGCCAATAATTTTTGTAAAAGATTGTACTGTTAATTAATTATCACATCATATGAAAATAGTTTAATTAAAATTTTAAGTTAAACAAAATTTGATAAAAATGTTTATTATTTTAATGATTAGTTTGATATTTTCAAATTTTGTATAAGAATTAATAACATATTTTAACTTTATTTTTTAAAAGTATATACACTACTAATTTTTCCAATTTTTTTTTAACTAAAGTTTGAATTAAATCTATTTTTTGAGCTTGGGTCAAATTAAAAGTTTATATTATTTTATTACAAATTTAAATTTTTTTATTGAATATAATTTTTAGAATTATTCATAAGTTTTCCTCAATTTTAAATAAAAAGATAATATATTTATGTGTATTCAAATTTACATCATTCTATATCGACAACCAATAATAATACAAATGACAACTGAACTTTTATTAAAATGTTTAAAATTTTACAGTTCTAATAAAATATAAAATATACCTTAAATGAGAGGAATCTCTCATGTTGATTTAGTTAATCCATAACTTTCAAATGTTTTAAAGAAAAGAAAATTCCAAAAGAAAAATCTTAATAATTGAAATTATAGTAACTTGCAAATTAAGAAAGTTGTTACTATATCACTTCAACAAAAAGAAGCATTATAGCAGAGTCTACCAATAAATAAATAAATAAAACTAATTTAAGCTCTTATGGATGGATATTTAGTTTCAGTGCCATACGATTATTTTTTTTTCCCTTACGATTTTTAATTTTAATATCAACAATATTTTTATATTAATTATAGATAATATGTGAAAGATAATGAATGCGTCATGCATTTAACTGGTAATTAGTATTTAATATTACCCATTTTTTTTAATCAAGAGTGTTAAATATTAAATAATTAACAAATATTAATTATGGAAATTGCGCTTCGTATTTACTAACTAATTCATTGAAAATAAAATGAATTACAGAAATTAATATGAAACAACAGACAACAAACTAACGTTACTCTGCTGCAAAAAAAGGGAGATTTTTCATCTACGTATTCACAATTTACGCCGCTCTCGCGTAATTTTTTTTTTGGTATAATTTTCTCGTCTAAATTTCAAATTTGGGACTAAAAAGAAGATTTAACGATTTCAAAGGGATAAAATTGAAAATTTGTGGGGTTTTTTCCGGTTCTTCATATCGGCGATTTAAAAAATAATAATCAGGCGACTTCCGGAGCAGGTTGGTTGAGATCGATATTGAGAAGCGATCGCCGTTTGATCTCGTGGTGGTTTATATCAACGACGGAGGATGAATCTGAGTCGCTTTGCACACCACCGTTAAAAGTTTCGTGATAATCACGGTGATCGAATCTCAACCGTTGTTGATACTGCTGTCCTTTCACAACACCGGGTCGGACCAACGCGTCGAAGTAAAAAACTTGGGGGGCTGCAACTGCCGCGACGCCGTTGGCGAAAAAACCGGCGACCGGCGAAATTTGAGGGAAAGGAAGCCTGACGGCAGGAGATCCGTACCCGGTGACCGCACCGTGTCCGAGATTGAGATCCAACGGTGAACACTTGACGAGTGTCGGCGGCTCGTGGCTGGATGACTCCACGGTGCTACTCCGGCTAGGGCTGTGATTGTTATTGTTGTTGCTGCAGTTGGTATCGCCATTGTTGTTACAGTTACTACCATTGTTGAGGATTTCACCAGGGAGGGGGAAATTAGTCTTCGCCTTGGCGCCGCGGAATTCTCTGGCGGCGGCGTCGTAGGCTTTGGCGGCTTCCTCAGCTGTATCAAAAGTTCCAAGCCAAACACGGCTTTTCTTCCCTGGATCTCTGATCTCAGCGGCGTAACGACCCCATGGACGCTTCCTTACTCCTCTAAAATGAACCTCTTTACTACACCCATTACCGTTGCCGTTTCCGTTTCCCTTGACGTCCGCCGTTTTCTCCCTCGGCGCCATTTAGGAAGCTCCGTTTTAAGAGTGATGAAATTTTGTTGAGAGAGGAAAAAATGGTGGGGGTATTGTTGTTGAAATTGGTGTTAGGGCACGACATGTTTTTATAGAGGGGAAAGGACGAATCGGTGAGGAATTGAATGACGAGAGGTGCCCACAGTCAACAACAGATTTGACTGAGAGAAAATATTGGCGCGTGATGGCAGTTTCGTAAATTTCATAAAACCCAGATTACGTGGCTTGTGGGTTGTCTTGAAGACAGCATACTCTATCATCATTATCATCATCCAACGGCAGCTATACTATTCTTGTTTGTGTGCGGTGGTTTGGGCTAAATATCACTCTCTCTTCCTTCGCGTCCTTTTCACTCGCCTAGAAAAATAAACAACACATTTACCCTCTGTGTTAAAAGTTTGGTATACAATTATACCCTAGATTTTAAATTGAGGATTCAACTTTAAAAAGTTTTGATTTGATTTTTAAAGTATTAATATTTTATCGATATAGGTGTTATAGTTAGAGTCGAAGTCAAAAAATTGCTTTGAAGATAAGAGATGAATCGTAAATTTTTTTAGGTCAAAGTGTGATTTCATGATTATACTAACTTGTAATTTCATAAACTTCAAATCAATTAAAATTCATTTTACCATTTTTGGGAGCCAAGTCAATGCCTCCCCTTAACTACGCACTTGATTAAATTCTCATATGAATGTGTAGTATATCTAAAACACATGTATCAAATTATAAAAAATAATTACCTGTTGCACAAACATGGATTTGATACATTTAAAAAATTTAAATGAAATTTAGGAGATTTCTTTTAAAACATATCATGTTCAAGTTACCTATATTAATTATGCACTATGTCTAATTTTAACCATCATTTAACGCTTAAATTAAAAGAAAATACTAGATTGATGCCATACAAATAGAATAAAGATTAAATTAGGATATTTTAAAATTCATGGACCAATTAAAAATTTTGGGAATAATTTGAGGATGATTGATTAAATTTGACCTTCCTAAAAAAAATTAGGCTATAATTTAAAAAAAAAAGAGGCGCGTGAAGAAAAGAGGTGAAAGTGAGAAAAAAAGGAAGGTTGAAGAAGTTGTCGGCATATTCTGCTAACTCGCCGTGTGACTTGGCTGTTTTTTCTATTCTAATTTTAAAAATTTCCTTTTTATTTAAATTTCCCTATTGAACCGCTCGCATGGGACCCAACTGGTGTTCGTCCCAACGCCCAATCAAATCTCGCCACGTTTCTTTTGTGGCCTTTATGCGCGTTGATAGGCACTCCAACGCATGGCTGGCTGCCCACATGAGTAGCTTCTGACATCTAGTATCAATCTCACCCGACAACTCTCTTCCCTTACCCCCTTCATTCCACGCGTCAATCGCACGCTCTCTTTTTGAAATTACCCCGCTACCCTTCCAATTTTTCCCACTCTTATTGGCCAGTATAAATTAAATACTGTTGCCGCTAATGGAATTTTTTATTTAACTGTTTAAGCATCACGTTGCCTATGTTGGAATTAATGTATTGTAAAATTGTGGCTAAATTCTACTATTAGTCTCTTTATTTTGTGAAAGTTATAGATTTAATCATTATACTTTTATTTGATCAATTTTAGTCCAAATCTAAACATTAGGAATTAAATCTATTTGGTTAAGCTCAATTACAATTGTAAGTTTAGTACATTTTTTCAATTAGATCATTCTAAGTCCCCATACTTTTTAATTTTTGAAATTTTAGTCTTAACACAAATAATAATCGGTAATTCATTAATTGAATTTTTTTTACTAATATGTGGAAATAATGAGCTGATATAACATTACACATATGATAATATGTTTGATGCATCACATTTTTTAAATAGTGTAACTTTGCTTAGTGAATTTAACAATTCTTGTTTGGTAAGGATTGAAATTTAATTGTTTGAAAAGCACAAAGACTAAAAATGGTCAAATAAAAGTATATAGATTAAATCCATAACTTTTTCTAAATACAAGGACTAATAGCGAAATTTAACCTAAAGTTGTTACTTTGAGTTTTTGTCTACCTAATTTTCACGTGTTTAGCTTTGATGGTTTTTTTTTTTTTTTTTGGATGATATTGGATCAAATTTGCATAAATTAATTAGATAGATTTAAGGATTTAATTTAGATTAAAAAAATTTAAAAATGGCAACGTGGCGGCTACCAAGTGTATGGATGGAATAATATATATTATAGAATTTTGGCCTGCTGGCGGCTGTGGGATAGGTACCTATAGTTGACATGATAAAATCCATTTTATCCAATCGAATTTATAATTATTTTCTTATAATATAAATAAATCTTTTACACAAAGTAATCAAATAAATTTAAAATCTTTAAAAAATATATTATAAGAAGCTGGATAGGTATGAAATTGTTGCCCACGTAAGTTCGAGTGCACTGAAGTGCATTATTTTTCTATTTATGGATTGAAAAAAGATTATGAGTATTTATAGATATTGTGTCAATAAGAACATATATAACCAGAATCTATAATAAGATTGTTAAAAAATTTAATTTTATTGTCAAACCTCAAAAATAGGTTTTTTATAAATTGTTTTAATTTTGAAATATTAATGGCTTGTGGTATGCATGCAAGTAAGGGTGAAACCATAAACTTTTTTTAAGGCGATTAAAATTAAATTGTAATTTTTATTATAGAAAAAATACAATTTCATCATTTTAATACCTTATATCTTTATATTTTTAAAGGCTTAAATAAATTTTTTATATTTTAAAGAGAGAAAGTGCAATTTTATCTTTACTAATTTAAAATTTTAAAATTCTTAAAAGATCTAAATTAAAAACTTTCTATTTTAAAGAATGGACCCTACCAACCTTCCTAATTTCGCCCTTGTATGCATTATCATTCTTTTTCAATACATAGAATATTCCAAATATGTAGGGAAAAAGAAAAAAAAGGAATACCAATTTTTTTTTCTTAAAATCAAATTTAAAATTTTCATGCATTGTCGATTAAGTTTTAACTTGATTAGCATGAGTATTGTTGTCAATACAGAAAGACGAGATTTGAGTGCACTGAAACACATTATACTCCTATTTATGGGTTGAGGAGGGGCTATAGATAGTTTTAGGCATTATGTCAAAAAAAATAAATATGATCAGAACCTATAATAAAATTATTAAAAAAAATTACATTGGGTTCACCATAATTCAATTATGCTTGTTGACCATACATCGAATCATGTTTTGAGCATTATTCCCTTCTTCTTCCCCGTCAAATGGACAATGGAATTCTCATGTAATATGTCAACAAAAGAATGTGATTCCATACCACGTGGTTCTGTTTAGTTATATTAAGATTGTTTCATCCTTGGTATGCTAAGCTCATCTCTAACAGTCCAAGGCACACCTCTTCCTCGATAATGCTTGATACAATCTCTATTCACATCAAATGGACCCATACATGAATAACCTTATCCAATCCTCCTCGTACACACCGTGGCACCAAACTGCCTACATTTCATCTGCTCACATGGATTTAACCATCGAACTACAAGAGCCCACATGTACAAACCAGGGCCTTGACTATACAGACCAAGTAACGTCTCTATACTTCAACTCAAACTAACTAAACCCTAACTAGCTAATTGATTGATATGATGGGACTTTAATTGCATTTTTTTTACACGATATCTAAAATTATTTATAGCCTCTCCTCAACTCATTAATAAAAAGATAATACATTTCAATGCACTTAAACTCACGTCCTCTTGCATTGACAACAATATTGATGCCAATTAAACTAAGACTCAATCCGACAGATATTTAAAAACTATTATCCTTGCATATTTAGACTTGAGGTTTGTAAAGGGACTATTGACAAGTCCCAAAGAATGTGGCTAAAAGTCTAAAGAAAACCAGCTTCAACAGTTTGATAGTGAAGCTTAGGTCCAATGTTCAAAGCTGATGGGCTATGTTTTACTTACACTTTGAGTTGGAAGGACCAAAGAGTTTCACTTGTTCTGGTAAACTCCTTTTGGGGCCTCTTTGACCTTTATCCAACTCTATTTCTTTATTTTGGAGCAAGACCATCAGTATCCTGTAATTATATTGAGTCTTAATTAAATTTGAAGTCAAATCAGGTTAAATATATTAGTAGGAAAAAAATTTCTTTCAACACTATTTTTTTATTTGAAAAAATTTGAATCCGATATCTTATTTAAGAGATATCGATCTTTTTATTATTTTACTTCAACATTTAGTGATACTTAATTTAATAAAACCTGCCCCAACCTCGATTCCGATATAATTCAACTTTGACCTGACTCGTAATTAGATATTAATTTACCCACCTTAAATCCACCCAGAAAAATCAAAGTTAAACTCAACCTTGATATGTCACCATCTTTATATATATTTATTAAAATAGAATAATATTTTTAAATATGAATATCATATATGTTTAAATTAATATTATATATACATGGCATTTGATAATTATCTGGAGACGAAACAAGTTATTTCTAAATTTGATTTAAATTATCTATCCTGAAATTCGATCTTGAATAAAGACTTATTGAATTTTGGGGTATTTTTCATCTCTAATCAAGTTTAGTTGAGAATTATAGTAAAACCTTATCATCACATCATCATATCATCATGGTGAGAATCTGAAAAGATCATCAATCAACACTAATTACGCTTCAGACTTATTGAGCATCACGTGAAAGTGAAACCTAAATCCATTGAATCAGAAAAGATTGATTGCTGAAAAACGATAAACCCTAATAGCATTGCTCAAGTGTGGTGGTGAAAATGGTGATGCCACACTTTGATTCGATGCACTAACTGATCCCACAGATTTTAGTGGTGCCACTCTGTTTCAACTATCAGATTCCCCCCCCCCCTAACCATCAGCCGGCCACCATTGCCCCTCTTTTTCCTTCTTCTGTTTCACTCTATGTACTGAAAAAAACACAGTTTCACCAAACAATATTAGAATAATGTTTCAGTTTTGAGGTTACGCTAAATCATTTGCTTGCAAGTTCTGCAACATTTTATTTTTGGTCTTTTGGGTTGTGCTTCGATCATTATCACAATATCGCCTTCTGCCTCTATCATACAACATCCACCTAACACCCACATCAAACACATACAATTGTATACTGTTATGATACTCACCGTTATGAACCCACTATCCGGTAACTCGATTGAGTCTTTACCCATAATCAACATGGTTCACACTTTGAGTTTGTAGGTGAGGTGTTTGCATCCTTCTATGAGTCCCCATGATATGTGATTGCATCACCATGAAGGCAAACCCACAACTAAAAAACATGTGTTAACCTTAAGATAAGATACATGTTGACATATATAAAAAGTTACTTACGACGTTCCATCCATGAACAGTAACCGTATCAACATATACATATTTCAGATACCAAATTTCAATTGTAATAAAGGTAAAACAAGCTCATTATATCTTAATATCTTGAATAAACAAATGACAGTTTTTTTGGGTAGAAATGGGTAATGGTTAAGGCAAAAATTTTACGTTGAGAGTCAAAATTAAGTTATAAAATTTTGAGGGTTTGAAATATAATTTTACCATCATTTAAACTTAGACTACAACATAAATTTATGAATTTTAAGGTTAGGGTTTCTTTGTAAATTGAAAATTAGGCTTCATTTTCAACGTGAAGAATAGTCAAAGACATTAATGCCCCAATACGGGTGTAGAAATGGGTGGATATATTATTGTTGCTGATATAAGAATGTGGTGCAAAGGTTGAACATAGCTCACCCAATAAAAGTTATTAAGAGGGTTGATTCTTTCAAGAGAAGTTTTCGAAATATTATTTGTTATGCAATCGATTGAGCTCTCAACAATCGAAAATATTGTCGCTCAAAAGATGGTTTTATTTCCCATGCTGTATTGATAGCCAATTTAATATGCTGTTATCAGTTGTCTTGAGGATCTGATTCATAGAGCCGAGGGTACCTCAATTGTACGTGGGCGCATGGGCACCTATCAAGAAAACATGAACATCTTGTCCTTGATAAGATTTGAATTATTGACCTATTTTATATAAGTTAACTTTTGGAAAAATTGATACCACTGACCCAAATAATACTATCGCTATAGGTTAAATAAGTTTTAAGCCTTAAATTAATGATTCGAGTGAGCTTTATATTTATTCATGTGCCCTATAGTAGCTAACACTTCTCCTTGAGCTTTGCGGGTCTACTAATTGAGGTGTTATGAGTTGACCCCTTGTACCACATGGTGCCCCTTGATAGGTTGACCCATCACTCATGGTCGTTAATAGATGTCTTATCGGAGTTGTTTGTGGAAAAAGAAGAGATGACGGCGAAGGTGATGGATCCAGTGGAGTCAAATGAAGTCTCCGGCGGAGTGGTTGTAACAAGTATACAATCATCCATTTCGCTCCAGAGTGGGATCAAAGCTTTTCCCTTTTGGGGTCTAACAATACACAAATTTCATTATATTTGATACCCTCAAAATCTAAGATTTAATCAAATATGGGGTACATAGATGGATCAAATACAGTATACAAATGTGAGGGCAAAAAGCCTTTCCATTTCGTTCTAACAATACATAATTATCATATTGCATTTGATATTTACAAAAGCATCAAGGCATGTTCAAACCATGATCCACATCACAATCTGCAAAAAGATCAATGAATCATCTCTGTTTTCTCCCCTTTTTGGTATCACCACCCAATAAATCCCAAGAAACTGAAAGAAACAGTAAATTTTATTACAAAATAGTCAGTCCCAATTTATAGTTTCAGCAGGTGATGCTTGTGAAACCAAAAAAATTCATCCGAAAAACAGAAAGTTCGGATTTTTTTTTTTACTCAAAGATCATTCTTTTTTGTAAAACAAAGCTTACCCAGATTGATTGCGGTTTGGGACATGGTATAATTGTGAGAAAATTATAGAAATTGTTGAAGAAAATGAAACGAACCTGAGAGATCGAACAGCGAGATGTTGAGAAAGAACATGGAAGAAGAAATTGGCACCGTGGAGGAACACTACAACTCCCGTACACCCCAATACGAAAAGCTCCATCATCATTGAAAAACAATCAAAGCAAAGCAAAGATCCCTTCTTTCTCAACAAAGAACAGAAAAACAGAGCACGAGAAATCCCGAAACACAAAGTGAAGGAGAAGAGGCTAAAATGCTTATAAACTGGACTTTGTTTCGATGATGATTATATAATTAAAAATTACTAATAAAAAAAGTGTTTTTTGGGTGTCAGAGTATGATCATATCCAATTCCCATAATAATGACTTTTCCACTTTCTTAAAACACGAAAAGGAGACGTGATTGGGTGACTAAATGCGACTGTTTGGACGGTGGAGATTTTTTACTAAGTTTTTACCTGTGTTTTTGGCCGTGCGATTTTTCGTGGGGTAATTGACAATGGTGTAGCTTACGGGAAAAAGAAAGAAGATAAAAGAAAGTGTGAAATTATTGAGAGGTCACTATATTATAGTGACCTGATCAAATTAGTCCCTGTACTATTAAAAAGACTAATTAACATAGTTTGTTCTTTTATCGTTTGTTAGTGCAAATAGGTATGTGTTAACTACTCTTACTAAAATAGTATAGGGACTAAATTGATTCATTTAATAATAAAAGGACTATTCAATACTGTCCCTATAACATAGGGACCTCCCAAACATTTTAACCATAAAGAAAACAGAGAGAGAGAGCGTCGAATTTATTGGGGGAAATGGTGAGTATTAAAATATGGCCTGCCAACTCTCGTTGTGGGTAATCGTTCATAGCCACAACCTACGATACACTGGCGACCGACCCGCCGCCACCAACCGCTGGGGTTGCACTCCTAGCTGGGTTTGGTTGGATTCTTTTTTACTTGGGGCTATTGGCATTTGCAAGTGCCCCCCCTGCTTTAATTCATCAAGATTCAAGCATTGACTTGTATATTTGGTTTAATTTTTTTTCGTCTAAGTAGTTAACCCCTAACTATTCTTACGACACATCTCTTCTAACCAATGTTTTTTATAATCGAATTGGTGATCAGATTGATTAGATCATTGATTCTTGATTCGTTTGGTTGGTTCGGTTAAATTAAATATATAGTTAAAAAGCATGAAAAAAATCATAATCAATCGACCCGCACCGATTCACCTCATTTTCCGAACTGATGCACCTATTGATTTTTAATCTGATTGATTGTTTTGATCCAATTCCAACAACATTGCTTCTAACTCATTTTAGTGACGCAGATTTTGTTTGTTGAAAGAGATATTTTTAAGAAATGTCTAAAATATCATTTCAATTAGAAGCACAATGTTAATATATGTTGTTAGTCTTTGTATTTTTATTGAATTTAAGATTTAGTCCTTATACTTTTTATAGAATATGACATTTAGTCCTTGTACTTGAAAAGTTAAAATTTAATTCCTCTTTCTTTTCTGCTTGAAATATCCCAATCCTATTACTAATATTGTTAGTGTTTTCTGTAAAAAAAAATTCTCAACTTGACACATTGATTAGATTATTTTCATACGAGGCAACAGAAACTATCAACTACGAGAATAAAATACCAAACCCATTTGATCTATAAATGGTTAAATCTTTTGTTTAATATGGTTTGTCTTTTTTCTTTTTGCTAACAGACCCCTTCCAATAAGCACATTATCCCCTTTGTCTTGTGGGATCATATGATCTCTCTAACTCTTAATTCATTTTCATAATTAATTAATACAAAATGAAGTCGGTGGCTTATTATAATATACACCTCATCTTCCTTGAGTTTTTTTTTTTTTTATCAATGATGAGATGAGATTTCATTATTTTAAAAAATGATGAGATAAGATGAGATTCAATTCATTATCATCCTCAACATTCTAATATAGATTGCTGTATGAGATGGGTGGGATATATATATTTTTGAGCATTAATCTCATTATAAGTTCTTGTTATATCTGGTTTTTTTAATACAATACCTAAAATTATTTATAATCCCTTCGCAACTCTTAAATAGAATAATAATAAATTTTAGCACACTCGAATCCAGATTTTTCTACACTAACATCAACGTTGACTCAATTGGCATGGATGGGATATATTTAACTGCAGTAAGACCAGTAAAGTAATAGATCATTCCCTGATTGAACCTCACGTTTTTTCTGTTCAACTTTGTATAAGAATGTGTGTTTTAGCCACACCAATATAACGTGACAACCGACAACCCAACAACCTAGTCCATGTTAGATGTGAGATTGCCATTGCCGGTAGGTGGCATGTGAGGGTTTTGGTGTAATAATTGTTTGTCGATAAAAAACTCCATGTGTCCTAAATAAGATATTGAGTTCAAAACTTATGAGTGAAAAGATGAATTCGAGAATCCTTGTTCTTCTTTTAAGGGATCTAATCTTTCATACAAATTTCGCTTAGTATCAAATCTCACATACGAGGATTTAATATAAACTATTATTAGATTCATTTTGGTATTTGTACATTTTTTTGGTCTACCTTGATACTTAAACATGACACAATCTCAAAATATCACATCATCAAACTTTTTACTTTTGCCAAATCCAAAAACCAAAACGGACCTAATTACAAAGTTCAAAGACTAAAAAGTTATATTAACCCTACACTACGTGTAGATTATAAATTAAATTATTATACTCTAATTTGATCCATTTTAATAGATGTATTTTTCAAATTAGTCAGTTTTAGTCCTTTTATTTTTAAAATTTTAAAATTTCAGTCCTATAACATGCATCATTAACTCACTCTGCAGCATGCAGATATCAATGCTACTTAAAACTAAAGACAACTGGTTTTGTTCTCTAAAGCATACTATCCATGGGGAACTACTTTGATCATATTAAGCCACAAATGATATTAAAGAGCTTTAATCATTCAAGGAAGAAGAAACATTAAACCTGGTGATGATATCTGGTATTTTTTGAAATTATAAGAACAGAAAATTTGAATGTATGTTTTTATCTGATACCTACTTCCAGATGCTCACAGAACAAATGTTCTGTAATAACAATGATTTTTCACATTCGTCCAAGAAGAATACAATGCATCAAGTCCTACGAGGTTGATCGGAATTTTTCATGGAGATGAATAGCCCCACATCCCAACCACAATCATCCATCTACAGTACAACAAAAATAGGTGTATGGTATTAGAAATGTATTACCAGTTTATCCACGCAAAAGAATATATTCAACAGTATGGTTCTCATTTTGGCTGCATTTTATGGAGGATTCAGGTCACATAGCTCTTAATTGACACACAAAGAAAACAACTAGAAGATATCACTCTAGGAAGGTTATAGGTTCAAAATCTAGGGTTTGGGACAGGCCAAGTGTGGAAGCATATGCCCAATTCATCAAGTTCCAATAACTAGAGTATCCTGAGAATATAAATTTCTCTTGAAATCACAAATTAGTCAAGATATGAATGAAATTCAATATCTTTGGTTTATTTAACTGTAACACACATTGATGAAAATAACAAAATATCATATTCATCAGCTGATCCTACCTTTGAATCACAACACCTTCAAACACACCTATTTATGGTTTTAATTCCTTACAAATTGTTGACTAATAAGAATGTCACTCATCAACTTGTTAAAGTTATGAACAGGGAAAAGCATCTAAAGGCCCTACTAAAAGATTTATTCAACCACCTTGTCTTAAGAGTGCATTTATCAAAAACTCTGCCCGAACTCTCCGATATTCATCATACATCATCATTGCAATCTGAGTGAAACAACAAATCATTATTGGTCTTTATATCCACTTTATACTGGCATGGATAAGAACATAAATAAGGTTTAGTTCACATTAAGTTATAACACTTATTAACAGCCGAATAACAGTCTCAGCTCAAATATGCATAAGCAAAGCCTATATCATCTGAAAGTAAGCATCAGATTTCATGTATTTTTCTTTGGAAAGTTATAACTAAGTTGCATCACTGAGAGCCTTTTTAACCCTTTCCCATCCATACCATAGTTATACAAGTAAGCAAGTCTAAACATTCAGAAAACCAAACAAAATGACAAATTACAACACACAGTTCACTTTTCAGAAGCTTAACAGTAAATTCAAAATCAATCAGCTAACTGAATCAAAAATATGTTTAGCAAGATTTCATTTGATGTTTCTAAAGCCATGAAATTACAGGGCATAGCATTCAATCTCTTGCCATTTCACAATTATGATCTCCTCAAGCACTGAAAAGAAATTACAGTAGAAGTTCCAAAAAGTTTAACAATGAAAAACTAATGCAAGTCACTCCCTCTCTGAGCTTGCCCTTCATCTAGTCTGGTTTTGCCCTACAAAAGGAGAAAATAATTTACATTCTTCCATTTATTTACGAGGCAGAGGAGCAATTACTACCTATCCAAAAAGGGGAGAGAAAGAAAAGATGAAAGAGGGAGTACAATTTGCTACTTTTGGCTATTGTTTTTGAGTGGTTGATGCTAGTCTTAAAGTCGGCCGATTTTGCTTAGCAGATACACCCTACTTTCCCTCATAATTCTAGTTCTAATGAAATTTACAGCAATATATCTCTTTCCTGCCAATACTGAAGCTTATCACTTGGAAACCTCAAAGTTTAGGTATAGCAATCATAAAAAAAAAGCTTTGAATCTTCTCATACGAGTGCACACACATTTAACTCTAAGGATCAAATATGGTTTTCTTTAATTTTGCTTCTATGAGTAGGATGAAATACTTCTACTAGGAACTTTAACTTTAACTCGAAGAGGCATAATATCTTAATTCAATTTCCATTGATTCATTAAAAATAAGCTAGAAACTTTGAATCCTTTAAAATAATTCAACAGATCAAAATGAAAAGGAAAAAAGAAAGTCGATAGGAATACCTTCAGCGGTCCAATTGGATCTCCGGCGAGAAACAGAAAGCATGGAAGTCAACAAAGCCGAAGCAGTGGCTGTGTGATAAGGCAGCAGCGTTTCCACACAGCAGCTCATCTCCACCGGTGACCTTTTCAAATTCATTTTAGAAATATTCTGTTAATTATTTCATAAACGAGTACAAGAGAAGAATTAATAATATCCATTACCTGAAAATGCGAGCAGGAAACGGATTTTGCTTAGAGATCCGAAAGGGCGAGCAAGCGGGCCGCGGCATGGACTTGGTTGCGCCGGCGAGCCTGGTGGCCGCGGCCGCTCGGGTGGCAGCGGAACGGAGGACGGACCTGGCGGCGGACATTTTTGGTGGAAGATTTTGGAGGGTTTTTGTGTTTGGGGGCTGCAGGGTTTTAGGCTTTCGAGGGGTTTTTGCAAATAGGACTGTTTTTCTGTGTATGTGATTGTATGGTAAAGCTGTTGGTTCTTGCAAATCTAACTCGACACGTGGATACTTTTTTTTTAAAAAAAACCCAAAGGGCAAAACTGTATATAATTAAGAAATATTATTGATAGATGGATGAAATCAGGCTAATTCAAACCAAATTTAAAAGTAGCATTCGTATCCATTAATCAATGTGCCAAATAATGGGCAATACGATTAGTTGATCTATGGATAGGGCCGAAGTGAAGGGGTTACTAGGGATTTTGGTCTTCTTAAACTAAATTTTTTTTTATTTGTCTTTAAAATTTTTTAAAATTTTAAATTAGTAAAAATAAAATTACACTTTGATCCTCTTTAAAAATGATAAAATTTTAATTTAATCCTTTAAAAATTATACTTTTACTATCGTAAAAATTATAATTTAACTTTGGCCGCACTAAAATTTTTTTTTGGCTTCACCCTTGTTTGTGGACAAAAGAAAAGCTAAGAACATCAAATAAATCACAGACACCCGAGCCCTCACTAAAAATCCAACCTTAAAGAAACAAATCTTGAGTCCGACTATTAAACTTATTAATAAAAAAAAACACAATCAAACTCTAAGATAATTCTACAAAAACTCTTTTCAACGGCTTTCTGAGCAGCACAAGCTAAAGCGAGAGCCTCAATTGAAGGAGTGCCAAAAACTTTAATCGAACAGGTGAAACCAGCTAGCACCAATCCTTCATGGTCATGAACAATGGCTTCACAAGTAGCAGATATTGTCTCCGCATTCCATGCTACTTCAATATTAACTTTGATCACAACTTCACAAGGCAGGGTTCACCGGGCCATAGACGGACGTCGAGGTTATGCACCAAGAACTCATGATGGAAAGATCAAGCTTTTAACATTACATCTTGAGGGGAAAAGCTCGCCCCTCATACATGAACTAATTCCTTGCCAGAGAAGCACAAGAAAACTAGTGAAGGCTTCTTTATCCATCTTTCGCATAGCGGTGGCGAGCCAATCGATCACACTGTAGAAAGGCAAACAAAGCATAATGTTAATGCCTCCCTCAAGTCCGCCTCCTGGGAAAACATGACACATCTCTCAATCATAAAAAGGATGTCATGGCCAAGTCTCCACCCAAAAGGTCCAACTTTTGAAAAGGTTTTTACCCTCCAAAGTTCCTTCTATAACATCCTATGAGGTCCTCAAACTATTGCACAAAGTCTAACAAAGGTCCTCAAACTTTTGAATGTATGGTATGTTTTTTTAGGTGATTTTAACAAATGTCCTCAAACTATTGCATAGATTCTAATCGGTCCCTTAATTCCAAAATGATATGATTAAATCTTCAAAAGTATTTGTAATTGAAGTAATCATGTTCTTCTATCATCCTAACCATCAATATAGGCATTAAATGCTGGTTTGTATTTAATGTGAAGTATATTTAAAACACTTAAAAGTAAATTATATATATAAATATACGTATTGCATGAACTATTTAGATCTAATGTGATAAAAAAATAATGTCAATGACATTTATGATATTTTTTAATACATTAAATTCAAGTAAAGTTCGTCAATAAGTACAAATATATTCAAACAAGTCAGAAAAACAAAAGAACATGGGATTCTTTGTGTAAGGATAGTTTGCACTTTGATAGAAGGCAAAAACATTGGATGATAATTTGTGAAATGTTATGGTTGGTCGAGATTAATCTATTTTTGTTGTTTTCATTTTCAATAATGTCGTTTTTAATGTTTAAATTTGAGTTTTTTTTTTTAGAATGCAATGTCTTTTACCATTACACTCTGCACTTGGTGGTTGAAGGTGGATTATGAAATGAACTTAGCTGGCTTTCATTTACTTTCTTATATCGAAATCATTGATACATTAAAACAACAATTTCTTCGATGGCATCTATTTAAAAATTTCATTATAGTGGAATTGTGTGAGATTCTTTTAAATCAATGGTTAAAATAAAAAGTGAGAAAAAGAAACATCAATTCACTGTTGATCATGCCACATAGGGTTTGCATTAGAAATATGAGTTTATCTTTTAACCAATTCAACAAATTTCAACGTAAAAAGAGAGAAATTGGTTTTAAAAGAAAATCAATGTATTTGGTAATTGATTTAACAAGTTCCCAGTCATCAGCACAATTTTACCAGTTTTTGATGTTACTTGATCAAATGACTACAATCTCCTCATTATTTTCTTTTAACCACAATCATTGATTTTAAAAGAATACCATAAGATCTCGTTATAATACGATCTCACATTATACATTACCCAATTTATTCAATGAAAAACCAATAATTTTTTAAAATGAATCCTTAAGCCCACTTCAGTTTGCTTTTTAGTTTCTGCCTCTCTGATGTTATGAGGTTGCTTGAAGGCCCCAAAATGGATGGGTAATGGTCTACTGGACTCTGAATGCTGAGCCGACAGCCCTTTGGGTATTTCACTGTCTTTATCCACTTTGTTTGGATTTATTCACAATAGTCACTTGGTCAGTCATTGTGGTTTACTTCAATTTTAGACCCTCTTAAAAATTATCAATTCAATTTAACTTTTTATCATGAATTTTTTTTTCATCTTGGTCCCTCTAATGAAAAAAATATTCTGACATTGCCCTTGAAGAAAAAGGCTGGCAGAAAATCCCGAACTTAGCTGGTTAGGATTTAGAGTAAAGTTGAGATAAAAAGTATAAAAATTGAATCAAATCTCGCCCCGTTTAGTTTACACATCAAAGCCCATACAATTTGACCCAAAAAAGATACGAATATGATTTCTTCCCCTTCCGAAATGCAGCAAAACGAAAACAATATAGCCATAATTATATGGCCAATATACCATCAACCCATGCCCTTATTTTATGCCGGCGTCCCAGGGCAATGAATCTTCTTTTCTCACCAGCCTGGCAACAAGTTGCTGCCCCTTGCTTCCCAATTCATCAAATTATGATTTTGATCCTCAAAATATTTAGGGTTTAATTTCGATACCATCATCAGATATAATTTGATTCTTTTACTTTTATAATGTCACAGATTTAATTATATAGTTAATGGTATAAATGCTGTGGATTTTTTTTTTGTGTGAAATTATTTTATGAAAATCGAAGACCAAAGTAGGTAAAAATATCATGGAGGCTCATCATTATCTAGGAGTCAGATTGTTTTTTATCTCATTTACTAAAAAAATAGACAAATTAGTTCATGTATGGTAAATCAAATCTAATAAAAATTGCATCTATATCTACAGTTAAAAACTGACATGGTTGATGAAATAACCAGATAGTTACATGTTGCGTGCCACATGTACCTTATGTTGACGTACAATGATCAATTTTTAACAATAAAATTGGATAAAATTTTTAATAGAAAACTATTTTTTTAATATCTATTCATACTTTTTTTTAACCCTTTGACAATGCACACACACCTTGCACACACAAGTGCTCGAGCCCGATACCCTTAAGATGAACAACATCCTCTTTCCACTAAAGCCACTTGTTGAGTTCTAAAAGAAAAACTAATTTGTTCTCTCATATAATCTATAGAGACTAATTTACTCATTTTTTTTAGTAATTAAAGTCAAATGCAAATTGTCTTATAGTAAAAGAACTTTCATAATACTTTTATCGACCAAAACATGTCTATAGGTTCTTATCATATATGCTCTTTTTAATACAATGCCTAAAGTTATCTATAGCCCCTTCCTAACCCTTAAATAAGAGGATAATGTGCTTCAGCATACTCAAACCAACATCCTCTTGCACTAACAATAATATCGATACCAATCGAATTAAGACTCAATCTATGGAATTATTAAATAAATAAGATAAAGTGGGTGATAAAATCCTAGCTCATGGTAAGCTATTGTTCCCTTTTAACTTCCACTTCAAGCAAAGTAGATGGGAAAATTAATTTGATTTCATAACATTATGTAACCAAATCAAACCCACCACCTTTTTTTTTCCAAGGCTAATCTGACCTAGCCTCCTTGTATTTATTATTATCTTGAGAGGTAGAGGGAAGTGAAATAATGTGTGGGTGGGTGTAATCATTTGTTTGTTTACAGTACAGTACCACTATTTTATCTCTTTCTTCAATTTGGTCCATTTCTTTTTAACATTAACCCTTCAATTCCCAGCATCATGAGTGCTCCCACAATCATATGCTCCTATTTTCTCACATTGGGTTCCATTTTACTGCTAGTTAGGGCACCCCGGTCCCATAAATAATTACTAGGCTTAGCCTCACACTTTTAAAGTTTATTATATTAAGGTCAGAACCTAACCCTTAATAAAAATTACAGAATAAAATGTAGACATACACAACATTAGTCTTTGTATGGCTATATTAAGTTCATATATGTAAGTCAAAAAGAAATTGGACCCAGAGCATAATATAGCCGCCATTCACGGAGAAGATAATCCAATTCAAATGGAGGGTTTTTCACTTTTCTTTCCTTTTTTTATTATTTTATTTTTAGAGTTTTTGAATTATATGTTTCCTTTTTAAGTTTTCAGTTGAAAGAGCGTTAATTCGATTGATATCGATATTATTATCAGTGGAGGAGGACGTGATTCCTGAAGCACATTATTCTCCTATTTGAAAGTTAGAGTGAGACTATAGGTAATTTTTAATATTGGATTCAAAAGAACAGATATGATAAAAATCAATATTGAAATTAATATTGACAGTTAGAGCAAATGATTACCATTTATAATCGCTTCATATCCGCTTCCCATTTAAATCCTTTAAAATCAATCAATGGGATCCTTAATTTCATTATTTCATGGCTTAACTGAGGAAAATATGTAACTTGCCTAAGGATGATGATAAAGGATAAGGGCTTGAGAAAGGAAAGTAATGATGTTTACTTTGTGGTTGTCTTGGGTTTTAAAGTCCTACAAGATACACTATTATTCAATTTAATCCTTCTAAGTATCAATTTCACATCATTTGACTACTAAATCAACATTTATTTCAATCGGTGGAAATAATAGGAAACCAAATCAAAAAGTGCCTTACTGTCAAAGGCATGCACATGCATTTATGTTTATATTCACCCATTGAGTGGACCGCCGTATAAAACGCACTATCAATGTACATCAACAGTCCCTTTTCATATCTCTTCACCACATGCCAAATGGGTGTGTATTTATACCATTTATGTCCCAATTTATTGTCAATTATTATCACCATCAAAACATAACATATCATCAAAATTATGGTACCTAGTTAGTATTTTGCGTGAAACTGTCACTTTATATCTATTAAATTTAATAGAAGAATCATAAATTAAATTTTTTTCTCGATTTTTTAATTTTTTTAAAATAAATCAAATTCAATTAAAAATGCTAAAAATTTAGAAAAAAAAAATTTATTTATTTTTCCCATATTGAAAAAAAATAAAAATTGATATAATTATAATTTCACACAATTAATTTTCCTCGATTAATGGGATTAAAAATCATTTATTTATGTATGAAATCGAATAGGGAAAGGAAACAATCTCAAATATCTTTATGAATATGTCTATACATAAAAGCTACCTTAATAGAATTTAACCTTTTTAATAGATTTTTTCATGGGTTTATAAAACAAGAAGAGATTAAAAAAATATTAAGATTTGTGAAGGTAATTGATGATGAGAATCATCTGAAACATCAATGTCATCATGAAAAAACTAGTTAAAACTTAGTTTTTCTTTGTCATTTTTCTTTTTAATTAAACTTTTTTTTTCAATTTTTGACTTAATTTTGATTTGAACACAATACTTAGAAAAGTAATACGTTTTAATGTACTTGAACTCAAATTTTTTTGCATGGATAACAATGACCCATACCAATTGAACTTAAATCATTTTTGCTTATTGTTAATTACACAAAATTGAAATATGAAGTACTTAGGAATATATAATTACATTTTTATTGCATAACATTGTTTAAGAAAAGTAAAAGGCATAAGGCTCCCATATCATATCTTTTAGAATTTCAATATCAAAAGCAAAGGATACTATCAAACCCTGCAAATAAAGTAAAAAAGATGACAGTAAAACACAAAGGCCCAATAAATAAACCCTTTTTTTTTTCTTTACTCTCATTTTGCTAATTATTTAGCATATACATATGGTTTCATGGCTCGAACTCTTCTTCGACCTCCTCGAACTCCTCTTGATTCTGATTATACTTTCCCATGTTATTGTAACGGTTCTCGTTGAACTCGTTCCTCGAACTGACTCCCCTCGAGTTCTCGAACTGGTTCGGGTTGTAGTTGTTCCCAGAATTCACATCATGGTAGTACTTCCCATTCTCCAAGAACCTAGTATCACTCATACCTTGCTTCTCAACATTGTTGTGCTCACTGTTAGCATTGTAATAGTTGTTGTTGTTCCGGTTTTCCTTAGTACTCCATCCTTTCTCAGTGAATATGGCCTCATTGTTACCATTGTAATAGTTGTTGCTGTTCTGGTTTTCCTTAGTACTCCATCCTTTCTCAGTGAACAAGGCCTCATTGTTACCATCGTAGTTGTTGGTTTCTTTGGTGGTCCATCCTTTCTCATTGAACCTGGCTTCATTTTGCTGCTCAGTGTTCCCATAGGCATTCGTCTTGCTGTAAAAGTAAGTGTCTTTGTTGTTGGTTTTGGACGCTGGGATGCTGTTGTAGGGTTCATCAGGATGGTATTTAACAGGTGTGACATAGGGTTCATAGGTTTCTTTGGTATTGGTGTTGCTAGGAGGGAGATGATCACCAGACTCGTGACCGTAAAGTCCATAGCCATTTTGGGTCTCGGGGAAAAACCTTGGTTCTTGCTCCTTCTTCCCCAGAGTGGTTTGTTCTTTGTAGGTCACCTCTTTCTCATTTGGGTTAAAACTTGGGATTTTGCTAAAGAAATCCCTAGCATGTATTTCAATGGAGAAGAGGGCTAAAAGGAAGAAGAAAGAGATGAGTTTTTGTGAAGAAGCCATTGGCAAAAAAATAAGGGGAAAGCAAATATTTTGTAGGTAATGTAAGAGACTACAGACTAACGAGGAATATGTGATGATGCAAAGTGCTTATATAGTGAAAGAGCAATGATTTTGTTTCCTCCCTAAATTGTTACAATTTTCTACTCAATTAACGGAGGGGGTGAAGATGGTTATGATTGTGGGGACTTGGATGAGAGAGAAATAAACAAAAAAAAACTTTATCTAAAGAGGTCCCTTTACTTTGTGTTTATTGCTAATCATCCATATTTCATTTATTTCATTCTCAATATCCTGATATTCCAATATAAAAAATGTGGACATAAAGTAGAGAAAATTATATATTCTTTTATGATATTCCAATGTAAAACACAATTTTATCCTATATTGACATACACTATGCATCAAAATATAAAATTCTTTTTCTTTTTTTTTGGTAATTAAAACATATAAAATTCTTTTATGCATATAAAAAACAATCATTGCATAAAAAAATTATGGTAATTATTAGATTTGTTAATTTTATATTTTAAAAGTGATTTTTATAAAATAAATCTACTAATATTTTTTAACAGTCTCATACTAGATTCTAATCATATTTTACTCTTTTTTATTCAATGATTAAAATTATCCATAGCTAATTCCCAACCCTTAAGTAGAAAGATAATGTACTTCAATGTACTCGGATCTACATCTTTCTATACTAATAATAACACCCATACTAATCGAGTTAAAACTAAATCGACAATTTACTAAAATTTATATAATCTCTATTTCCCTACGGTGGGAAACAAGTGAAATGAGTAAACTTTATTTGTTTTTTGTGACATAAGATTCCCTCGTGACAGTCCACTTAATTCTTTACCAAACCTATTAATTAAAATCACTAGTACTAAGTGATCCTATTATTTGTGTATCAAACTATTGAGTGTTTCGTATCTTCTAAGCAAAACCCAAATCCACTTTATTGCAATATTTTAATAAAAATTATTGATTGAGTATTAGTTCAATTGATATGAGTATTGTTGTCAATACAAAAAGATGCGGGTTTGAGTGCGTTGAAGCACATTATTCTCTTATTTATGAGTTGGAGAGGAGTTATGGATAATTCTAGACATTGTGTCAAAAAAAATAAATATAATCAAAATCTATATAAATTTATTATTTTCTTTTCCATCTCTTAAAAAATAATAAAAGGAAAAAGAAAAAGAGATGGGAGTTTAAGAGATTTGAAGGAAAATTTTGAAAAATTACTAAAAATATAATATTCATCTCAAAATAATTAATATCATTGAAAATTAGTGTATCGTTTTTGTCTTGATATTAGTGTGTATTGATATTGATGTGTTTTGGTGTATGAGTAGTATATAATTGGATTGAACTAATGTAATTAAGACTATAGTTAACAAAGGCGGAGACCTTGGATCTTAAGTATAATCTAGGTTCAAAATCTACCATGCGCAATTATATTTGTAGGTTTTTGAGTTCCATCGTGTGTAAGAGTTTTAGTCCAATTACTTACAATTTGTTAACTTTAGTCTGGATTGTATTAATTTGTTTGTGTTGTAATAATTTGATTCTATTTGGTGGATACTCAAACAATTTGTTTGTAATAGTTTTGATATTTGTGGTTATTCGGACTTGTATTTGTAACTCTATTGTACTTGTTGCATTTCAAAGGAAAAAATAATAATTATATTTTAAGTTAAAATTTAATTTTTTAAATGTTTAAGATAAAAAAATCAAAATAAAAGTTAGGTATTATAATTTTGTATGCACCAATACAAATTAATATTGGTCGAAACTCATTGAAACGATTGGTACATACCAAAATCTCAATTAAAATGGAATCTATATCACTTGATACCGATCGAGGATTGAAACAATATCGACTAGATCAATTTATGTGCTGAATTATTCAATTTAAATTTGAATACTTAAAGAAATGACAACAATTTTCAAATATTATTTTATCTATTCATTAAGCTCGAATGAATGAAAGAAAAGGAGGCATAAAAAGCTTAGAAAACATTATAATGGTGGGAGAATAGAGGGCATCGTGGGCAGTGGAAATTTAGAGATGAAAGGGAGCGGCGGATGATAATGCGAGGATTAAGGGGGAATTGGTGGGACATTAAACTATGTCGTTTAGCGCCTGTCTCCATGTGCTACTCTATTACTCCCCCTATTTCCCGTCTAATTTGAGAAACGGAGTAAGCCTTTTTCTACACCGTAGGTTGAATATTTTTAGAAAAAAAAATTTAATAATTGAATTTACGTATAATTACGTGTAATTATATATGCGATGTATTCGCATAACAAGAGAAATTTTTTTATGAACCTTCCTCATGGCATCATTCATGATTTTTTGAAATTATTTAATGACATTTTAACAATTTTTTTCATATCGACGCATAAATTTAGTATTTTTTACCCTGAATCCTGAAATCCGAATCTAAACTTTAAACTCCAAACTTCAAATCTCGAACATCAAATCCTAAACTTTAAACTCGAACTTAAACCCTAAACCTATTTAAAGTTTAAGGTTCAGGATAAAAAATTATCAAAATTATGTGACAATGACAAAGAAAAATTTGTTGAAATGTTAATTAAAAAAAAACTATGATATGGTGGGAAATATCCATAAAATAAATTTTCACATAACAATTATAATTATTATGTCTTATTGCTCTTCAATTGTTAAGAGAGTGGTTTAGAATTGTAACTGATAGTAAGTTTTGTTGATTTAAAAATATATATTTTTATTAAGAAAAATAAAAAAAATTAATTACTATTTATTAATTATGCATATTTTAAGAATGGTATAAAAGAATATAATGCATTTACCCTAATAAGTTGCTTCAAATGCAAATTACATCCATAGCTAGCAAGAAACAAACAAACAAACATTCTTAATTGCCCATTTAAATGCATCCATCTGTTTGTACTTAATTATAAATAAATAAATAAAATCAAGGCAAATTAAAGCTTAGTGTGAAAAGTTGGCAACATCATTATGAATGAGGAAAGTTTATATATTATTGATATATCCATCCATATTCTTTAATTGTAATTCAATATTGGATACCAAATATTTTTTTTATATAAAATTTCATGGTAGAATCTATTCATATTTTTTTAATTTTTTGACAACGCACGCATGTACTTAAATTTGGGTTTCTTAATATGAACATCATCCTCTTTTCTACTGGAACCACTTGTTGAGTTTAGATACCAAATGTTTTAAATAATCTTTAAACAAATCTATAAAATTTCACCAAAATCAAAGGGATTTAAAATATATATATATATATATATATATAACTGATTTAATCTTAATTTGATTGATATTTGTATCGTTGTCAATGCAAGAAGATGTGGATTTGTGTATGCTGCAGTGCCTTATTGTCTTATTTATAGGTTGAGAAAGAGCTATGAATAATTTTAGACATTATGCAAAAAGAACAAATATTATCAAATCCTATAATAAAATTATTAAAAAAAATTGAAAAAGATTATGAAGGGAAACTTTTTTCCATAATGATTTGGACTCACCTTTGTGACTCATGCATTGAAAATTCAAGCACCAATGGCTAAAGCAACATATATATATATATATATATATATTAAGAACATGAATGTTGACTTTTTGTTTTGATAGCCAAATAACACGAAAGTGCGACTTAAAGTCTAATCTAGGGTTAATCTTGATTAACACGTTTGAAGTTAGTTAGGGGCTGTCAAGTTTCGGGTTTTCTTAAAATGAAATTTTTTATTTAAATTTTTAAAAAATTTTAAATTTAGTAAATGTAAATTCATATCTTGACTCCCTTTAAAACTGATAAAAACTTAATTTATTTTTTTAAAATTATAAAAACATAAACTATCAAAATATTAAAATTACATTTTTATTATTATAAAAATTATAATTTAATTTTTACCCATAAAAACATTTTCTAACTTCACCCCATTTGAAGTTTATATAAGATTGCAAGATAACCAAATGGATATTTTTTACATTAACATTTTCAATTTATATCATTATTATTCTTAGCTGAAAATATTTCATTCCCAAGAAAATAAAAAGTTATGGATATATAAAAGTGTCATACAATTCGGGTGGGTGGGTGAAATTTTATTCACATGATTCTTTTATCTATACAATATTAAAAGTAGAGAATGAAATAATACGATTCGAATTCACGTTAAATAAATATTTGATAAAAATTTTGATTATTATTGTATTATTCAAGTCAAGACGATATATTTAAATTTTGAGATTAAGTAATAGATATATTAGGTTAAAATATCTTTAACTTTTTATATATTTGGAATTTTTTTTTAATTTTTATTCTTTTAAAAGAGATGTTTTTAATTTTTTGAATTTAAAAATGTAAGTCTAATTGTAATCAACCTTAAAATTATTCTGTTAAATTGAGGTTCATTACAATATCATTTTTTTATATGACTATCAAATGAGTATTTTTTTAATTTTAAAATATCGTACCGATAAATTTAACAAAAGAATTTAACGGTGTTAATGACGGGACTTAAAATTTAAAATTTATAAAGTAAAAGATTAAATTACTGAGAATTAGAGTAGGATTAAATTTCAAATATATAAAAAGTACAAAGACTTAAAACATAAACTAACCGATATATTAACAAATAAATGAGATGCAAAATAAAATTTAATCCGAATTGTAAAATATAAGAAAAATACAATCTTTATATCCTCTAGTTCAATTTTATTATCTATGTTTGGGATTTCGTGATTACACATTGAAATTTAAATAATGTGGTTTTTAATGTTGAAACTCAGAAAAATTGTAAATTCTTATTTTTTATTTTATTTTTTTTTACTTTTGGTTTCTTGCTGCATCTCATTGATTAAGTGAAGTTTTAGTTGCGTGATCAGCGGCAGAGGAGCTTTCAGCCAATACAAAGCATGTATCCATCAGAGCTGGCAATCAAACTCCTCCCACCTATTAACCTAATTTTGAAAAACAATGTTTGCCACAACAGATAAATGGGACATGAATTTTAACCGATTAAGTCTTAGTTCGATTGGTATGGGTATTGTTATTAATACATAAGGACGTAGGTTTGTATGCACTGAAATATATTATCCTCCTATTTATAGGTTGGGAGAGGCTATGGATAATTCTAATCATTGCGTAAAAAAGAACAAATATGATCAGAACCTATGATGAGATTGTTAAAAAAAAAGAAAAAAAACAATCGCTAACTTCAATTTAAGTGAATCAGATCGATTTTAGATTTACTTAATTTTGAATTTAAATTTTTTAAAATTATCTTAAGTTTGGGTTATTTTAAATACAAATTGTTTCGAGTTCAAGTCATGTTTTTCAATTTTGGTCATCTCATATTACTCCTTTATATTATTTTAGGTTTGATATTTCGGTTTTAAATTGAGTAAATTCAAATTTCAACTTTTTATAATCAAATTATATGAGATCGAGTTTGGATTCAAATTAATCGAATCAAGTTGACAATACTCAAAATGTAGTAAAACACAAGGTACATAAAATAAGGTTTTGGCCTAAAGATTAGATAAGTATCTTTAACTAAACAAAACCTCATTTTTTTTAAACAATACTATTATAAATTTTGATCATATCTGCTCTTTGTAACACAATGTTTAAAATTATCCACAACCCCTCCGCAACCCATAAATTGGAGGATAATGCATTTCAGTGCATTCAAATCCACATCCTTCTGCATTGAAAACAATGCCCATACCAATCGAGTTAAGACTCAATTACACAAAACCACATTATTTTATACACCAAAACATCAAACATGATGAATAAAGTCAAAGCAATTGGTCCCTAAAAATGAGGTAAAAGTCTAAGGTAGCTGCCTGGAAAATTCAACTAAACTGAATCCACAAAAGTAGAGTTTGTGTTAATGTGGTTGGGGTTTGGTAGGTTTATATTTCAAGGAAATTTGATGGGTAAAGTAGTTGTACATCAAATAAATTCAATGTTATTAGTTGGGTTCAGTAATTCCCTACCAACATTTAAAATAAGAGTTGGTATCGTAGTAAGAAATAAGTGGGTGATGGACATATCAAGTGATTGGTTATATCATTTTGAGTCGGATTAGTTTCGATTTAGTTTGATTATTTTAGATTTAAGTTGTTTCAAGTTTTCATCGTTTAGATTTGAGACTTGATTTTTTTTTTTTGTATTTTTCATGTCCGTTTTACAGTTCATATTCGAGATTTATGATTATTCTTTTCAATAATGTTGTCTTCAATGTTCGAATCTAGGTTCTTCCTTTAGAAGTACAATATGTTTTACCATTATATCCAACTACTTGTTGATTGTTTTCTCACTTTAGATGAATCATTTTGAGTTCAAATTATTTTAGATATGATTCATTTCAAATTTAAATTTTTTTAAATTAATTTAATTTTAAACCATTTTAAATTTAAATTAATTTTATTTTTAAAATATATTAATTGGAACTCAAATTGATTGATTAGACCTACTCATAGCATTGACAAGGTGTAGGCTAGGCGAAGGTCAAAATGCCACAATGAACTTTTAGATTCCATGTGGTAAATAATGGTCCTAATGAAAGCACATCAAGAATCACCAAGGGACCAAATAAACAAGAGGGTTTAAGCACTTAAGATTTTAGTAATATTACGAGGGTTCTTATATTAAAAATTCAGATTGTATTTTATTTTATTTATTCAAAAAAATAAATAAATTAATTAATTTTTATACTTAAATTAAAGAGAATATTATCATTTTCATTAAAAATTTCATTCAATTTTATTGTTAAAAACTAGTTTGATTGATAAAGTAATCAAACAGTTACATGTAATGTGTTAGATGTATCTTATTTTAACATATAAGGACTAGTTTTCAATAGTAAAAATGGATAAATTTTTTAACAAAATGACTAATTTACTCTTTGAACATTTAATATGAATTAGATTCGAACTTCAACATTCAAGGTCTGAAAAATAAACTTTAGCAAAAAAATTAGACCCGTTTAAAATATGAGTTAGGCTCGAGCTTGATCATTCAAGACCCAAGCCATTTGTAAGTTTATAATACTTTATATTATTTTATTTTTATATATTATGTAATTTAAAATACATTAGAAAAATAAATTTATACTAAAAATATAATATTACTCTTATGTAAATATTAAAATGACTATAACAAAATTTTCAATAAATAAAAACTGTATAAGATTATTAAATATTAAAATAATATAATATAAATATTTTTTAAAAAAAATTAAAAAAAATAATATGCACGGGCCTAAAATGGACTTGAATTAATCTTTTATAAATATGGACAGATTTGAGCAAAATTTTAAACCCATATTTTAAGCAAGACCAAATTTGGATAAACATAAAATATATTAATATCATGCTTAAACCTGACTCAACCCGATGCATAAGCAACTGATACTGTTTTTTTTTTTTAAATCTGCTCTTACCAAAATTTTCAATTTATATAAATACCAACATTTCTAACAAAAAACATTAGAAAAAATGGTAAAAGTTAGATATATGTGTATGCTTCGAGCACATGGAAGAATTTACCTGAAGGGGGAAGGCAAGCTGTCCAAAGTAAAGGTTAAAAGAACAAATGGTAACAATCATGAGAATATGCATGCTGAAATGATTTCATCTTCTTTATCCTAACTAAATATTTGTGCATAATTCCGTATGAATCATTATTACTTTACAGTAAAGCTCTAATTGTGATGATAAAAGCATAAAAACCAAAATCAAAATGTAGCAGCTAGCAAACCTGATGGTAACTACTTCAATTTTCGAGCGTGAAAAACTCTCAGGCTGCAAATTTCAAAAGTATATATCATACTGTATTAATCTGGACACTGGAATCAACTCGTGTCGGTGGTTACCGCTGATGTGATGATTATACACCGATTGGCCCTGTGCCGTGGTGTGTGCATGTCCCAACTCATCTTTCACCCTTTAGCTGTGAGAAATCAGATTCTATATTCTAGATTACAGAAGAGAATACAAACTGCAATGGAAGAGATTTCTTGACCTAGCTAAACTGTGATGACAGCACCATCCAAGCACCCAGTACAGGGAAGGTAATCAATGCGGAAGCCTGAAATACAACCAAAATGAATTATACCAATAATTCAAGTAAAATTTCAGGAACAGAAGAAGGCAGTAGATACACGAGAACATACCAGAAAGAATACCAATTCATCATTGACAAAAGCTGCAGTAAATTCATTTCTTTGCATTTCTTGTTTGATGAAACCTTGCAACTGTAAACAAACGGGTAAGAAACAAGATATTTGTTTATTTCAAAGGCAAAGGTTCCCAGTGAAGGGATACATATGTATCTTTGTTCTTAGGCACTATTGATGCACATTAACTAGTAGACTGGAACTTGTTTATATTATTTTCCATTAAACCATTAACATTATTGCAGCAAGCACAAGGTAGACAATTGATGGTAAATCTAAATCCTTAATTCGTATAGTACATCAAATTCTGCACGTCGGAGGAAAAATGAATTGTTATCACTTAAGGACCAAAAAGTATTAGAATGCAGAATTCATGTTTGCATATGTTGCACTGAGATGATTGACAGAGGATTCAAGTTGGAAGTGCAAGATAATTCTTGACCCTGTCTAACAAATTAATCTCAGTGTGTTGAAAAATAATGCCCGCATAAAGCTGAAACCATTCGAGGCGACATTTGCATGGGACTCTAAGATAGAGTCAAAGAATGCTCACAATCTAAGTCATCTAGATACTAATTGTACTGTCTATAATTCAGGGGAAAATAATCTTTTTGGCTGATAGAATTATGATTCTATGATTACTGACAATCTTGTTTACAAAACTGAGCAACCCACTTTATAGGTTGGAAGAGGCCAAAGCTTTCCAGATTCATGGTGATTAAGCATAAAACTGATTTAGTAGAAAGAGATTATGCCTAGGAGTGTACACAGAGCCAAAGGAATGGTAAACTTATCCATTGAGCATTTTCTATTGTTGGAAACTTTCACAAAGTATACTTTTATGTAGTTTTGACATGTGAAGATCTCCAAGAGTAACCTGAATCGTTTTGAGGTACATTAATCCTAGAAAATCGCATTGCAATGTTAAACATACCTGATGGTGATACTTTTTAATTGCTGAGTAAAATCTTCTCAATTGTTGCAGAGCTTGAGACATGTAGTACTTAATGGTAGATCCTTTTCCGAATGAATAATATTCCAATGCACCAAGCATCTTTGGAAGATGTCTTTCAGAAAGGTCATTAAAGAACTATATTTGCAGAAAAGATTTGATTTGATTAAGACTTGAATGAAAGATAAGCATTTGGAAAAATATCATTACTTTTACAAAACATTCAAATAGACTGAGAGAGATGTAAAAAAATAATAAAAAAAGGTCTAAAAAACTATGTCAGCTTATTATATTACCTTTATGAATGAGCATCTCATATACCTTTGCCTTTGATCTTGCAATGCCCTCCTCTGTATGACAAAAAGCAATTATGCAAAATTAACAGATTGATTATAATGGCAGAATGTTTACTTATTTCTATTAAACATCCTTGTGAAGTGACGAATAACTGATATTAATAGGGTCCATCGAAGGCAATACTTGTGCAAGTTGAAGCGCCTGCTCAAGATGTTGAATTTGAATCCATTGTTCTGTAACAACTTCTGCCATCTGAAAACAAGGGAATGAAATTTTAAGAGAGAAAAGTACAACTATTTCGACATCAGCAATAGAGAAAACAAAATCAAAACGGAATAATTTTTTTCAAGTTTTCGACACAACACAATCAAGGAAAGGCCAAATTAACCAAGATTAAGTCTGAGAAAAATGGTCATTTCGATTAACAAATTAAAAAGAACATCCGGGTGAAAAAACTTCCT
The DNA here is from genome assembly GCA_005610355.1 of Gossypioides kirkii. Lineage (NCBI taxonomy): Eukaryota > Viridiplantae > Streptophyta > Magnoliopsida > Malvales > Malvaceae > Gossypioides > Gossypioides kirkii. The sequence goes on along the minus strand of CP032252.1, from coordinate 45,248,453 downwards.
TTATTCTTTTTCTTTTCTTGGTTTAACATCGTAGCAGCAACCAGAAACTGAAGTCTGAATGAACCCCCTTCCCCAACAACGATACATAAATCTAAAAATTAGAACAACAATAAGATGGTCTTTAAAGCATTTTTGCTGTTCTTGATAAAAATTCTTTAAGTTGATAAAGGTCATAATAATACATAGAAATGCTTAGTCATTTAACATTCACTAGCAGAGTCTCTACACGGAAATGAAATTAATGAAAGCAAAATGCTGACCTTTTCAACTTTTAAATTAACAGCTTCCACCCTATCCTCGGTGTCCCGTGCTTCCAATTCCAAAACATGAAGTTCAAAGTTGTTCTTTCTCGAAGCATCCCAAAGCAAACGTACCTAGGAGAACGAGGCCTACTACTCAAGTCAGTTGAATATTGCAAATAAAGCAAGCATTACAGGCAAGGAATCCAATAGTAGAAGAAAATGGAATTAGGGATTATATTTATATTAAACCATTTAAAACGAACCTCCTCTTGTAGAGCCTTAAGCCTTTCATCGGCAAGTAATGAATCATCCTGCAATTAACATAATATAAAAATTAAAATTCATAACCGAATAAACCCTAATTTAGTACACTGTACTCTTCAGTCTACGCTTCTTTAGGGGAAGACATTCAATAACTGAATATAATTGAAAACATAATAATTAAAACCTTAAGACCGGATACAACAGACTGCAGATAAGTGATGTCGTTTTCCATGTCTTCGAGAAGCTTCTCGCGTTCCTTGAGTAGAAGGGTTTTAGCATCAATGCTTTGGATTGTTTCTTGCAGAACAGATTCTACAGTCATATTTACAAAGCATCAAGGAATTGAATATTACGATTAGTAATATGTTTCTATCGTTAAAGAGAAATTGAGAAGGAAAATTACCCAAACGAGAGAGCTTTAGCTTGGCGTCATCCAATTCACGGATCAAGAGATTGTGGTCGTTGTTATTTAGTTGATCTTGCGATGTGAGAGAGATGAAGAAGACGAAGAAGAAGAAACCAGTGAAAATGGCGGGAAAGAGAGGAGCCGCCATTGCTGATTCTTGAAGTTGCTAATACGTTCTTTTCTTAAAGAAGCTCTTTGTTGCTAAGAGAAAGATACAGTAATGGTGGACTTTGGAAGGACAGATCTGCTTTCCCATTATAGTTTTGTTTCTATTTGATATATAAGGTTAGTTAGTTTACCATTGTGTTTTTTTTTAAATGTTTATGGATATTGTAATTAAAAAGGTAAAATATTCATTTTAGATATTATTTAACTCAATTCTAGTGTGTTGAGATGGAAGTAGAATTTTATAAAATGAAAGGAAAAAAGTCGACAAGAGTCCAAATTGAACCTTCAGAGTATCTTTCAAAGCTTAAGTTACTATTATTGTCACGGGATTAGATCTCTGGTAAATGCTGCTGTCAATATTTTCTTTTGGAGTGTTTTTTTTTTCTCAAATTTTAGATTTCACAAATCGAGTTAATTTAAATGAATTAAATGTGTTTCATATAATAAATTGATTTTTATGAAATACTTGTGCATAATGATCGTAAATTTTAATTAACCATCCGTAATAAAAAAATGAAATAGAAAATTAGATTTAGACTAATTGACTTGTGCAGCTATGTGAATCTCATGCCTAGTTAAAAGCTTTTGCTCTGCTCGAATCCAACGTTTTGTTGCTTGACTTTTCATTTCTTTAAAGTGATTAAATTCTTTACACAATTTGTGCTTCTTTATTCTTGATTTAAATTATTAATTGATAAATAAAAATGTTTTTAATATATTTCAAATTCTAATATAAATTTTAGGATCATATCACACTTCTAAATCAAGAATATGTAGCCTTAAAAACAAGTTGTCTACATGATGAAATCACAAATACTATTCACATGATCTTTTATTTTGGGCACATATTCCGTTACAAACTCCCAATTCATAAAAGCTTCTAATGAAATAAAGCTTAATTTGAGAGACAAAATAAGTGATAACAGTACACATTATTTTTCAGTCAACACAGGCTGATCCACAGTTATAAATAGTTTGTTCTCTGAATTTTAAAAAAATAAAATGAAATGATAGAGAAGAAAGAGGGAAAAAGAAGAACTTTTCAATAACAGCAAGGTAAAATCAAATTTGGTCTTCATCAGGACTTCCTCCAATTTCCTTGCCTCCTTTTTTCTTCTCATGCTGCTTTCATTTGCTGCCAAGAACAACAGATTGGGTCGGTATTTGATACACCACGGTTAAATTTAAAAACTATACATATATATATATATATTAATAATTTTATTATAGATTCAGATTATATTTGCTTTTGCTTTTTTTGACACAATGTCTAGAACTATCTATAATCCCTCTCCAACTCATAAATAGGAAGATAATGCGCTTCAACGCACTTGAACCCACGTCCTCCTATATCGACAATAATACCCATACCAATCGAATTAAAACTCAATTGGCTATACATACCATTTTTTATATATCCATTTTGTATTACATGCTAGTGTCACACAAGTCATTCTTATAATTTTACTTGTACCAATAACCATTGTAATAATTAAAAACTTAAGGGACAATTATAGGATAAAGCAGTTATATATATGTCTTGAATGTATTTTACTCACTCGTTTCTCTTCTTCCATCTTGGCCTTGATGAAAGAGTAGGTTGCCACGCCAGCAATTGCTATGGCTGTTCCTATACCAGTCTGAGTTGAAATCTTGTTTCCTGCACCAAGTACAGTTCGTTAGATATGGTTGCCAGTATCCTAAAATGAAGAAGAAAAGCATGGACACTGCAAATTTTATAAACTTACCAAAGACAATGATTGAGAAGCCAATGACAAATACACGTTTCAGCACGTTGCCCACTGCATGGGTCAGTGGTGCCACCCGCTCCAGAGTATTGGTAGCCAACTGAAAATGAAAATAAAAACCTTCTTTAGCTTCGGTTAGAAAAGATTTGAATAAAAATATTAAACTCCGAAATATCACCATACATCAATCAGCAAAGTAGTATCACTTTCCTAGACCTAATCATGAGTATAAATACGGTACTGTTATCTTTAAGTGTTAATTGATCTCTCAAAGATTTATCACTTGAAGGTACGCTTCCTAAATTCAAACCTTGACGGATATTGCTAGTTGATAGATCATGATAGGAAAATTAATTTGGGTAAAAAAAGTTTCAATTATTTAAAATATAAGTCAAGCTTGAGTTCCAATATTCAAAACTTTAATTTAACTCAACTTGTTTATTTTTTAATTTCGTAATATGTTATTTTTGTTTTATTTATGTATTATATAATTCATTTCATATGAAACTTATGTTAAAAAATACGTTAAGGTGTTAATGTTTACAAATTTGATAAAAGTAAAGATTTATAATTTTAACATATATTAAGAAAACAACATATTTTTATTAAAAATAATATAGATAAGTTTAAAAGTTGGATTTAACCATTCATAAATATAAACATATTTAAATAAACTATGAACACCTCTAACCGGTAAAGAGGGGTCATGCTTTAGACAGATGAAGCATATCAAAAACAGAAAATAAACTTAAAACACTAAATATGGAGAAAATAATTTACCTGATTATAGAGATGGTAGAACATTCCCACCCAGAAAAGATCTGAGATGAACTTAGTCATACCCACTTTAGCAATAGCATCATTGAAACCATGCTTCAACAATTGAGGACCCTCAAACTGCGACAATCAGATGGGGAAACACGGAAGAGTTTTAAACAGACTGTGTGCGTAAGCTTTTAACTATCTAAAAAGCTGCAGCTGCATGTATTGAAACATTTTTTTTTAACTTACAAAGAGGGCTGGGGGAATACAGACGCAGAGAGCAATGATGGAAATATAAGCATAGACATTTGTACTGTCCATATCCGTCTGCATGTATATGAAAAACCAACAATTATTATAATTCAAAGTTATGAACAAACTGAAAAGTAAGAAGAGGAGAAAGGTCACCATGGCTTTCTTGGAATAGATACTCCTGTAAGTGAAGGAGATGTTGGAAATCATTGCGCTAATGAAACCCGTCCAATTGAATGACAGCTCAGTCAGTGATGCCATGGATACACCTGCATTCAGTTTGCAATTAATTAATGGCATTCAAACATGGTAAAATTCACACTTTGAACGGGTTTTCAATGAGGTGATCGAACAGAGAAACAGAGAGATTACCAATAACAACAGGAGCAAGAGACAACCATAGAGTGATTGGTATTGATTGTCCAAGTATGAACTGGGAAGCAGCAGCGTTGAAGAAAGGCTCAAGAGCTGCAAAAGCAAACAAGTTGTGCCTTATCAGCCTCATAAGCAATAGTGAACTATACATATATGCACAAGAGAATAAATGCATTATGTATATTACCTTTGATAGTGTGGGTGAAAGAAACAGCAACAGCTGCAAAGGAGACATTGCTAGTTACATGACCAAGTCCATGGCATACAGCAACAGGGATCAACAACTTCAGTAGGTTTGAATCAATAGGCTACACACATGAAAAAAAGATAACAATTACATGGTATAAATCAGTTGAAAATTGGTATAAAATTCTCATATTTTCTTAAAAAGGTAGCAAGGTTACAATCTTCAGACATAATGCTACGAAAAACATAACAACGGCAGTAAAGTTTGCACATGCAGCGGTTAGTAATCACACAAATTCCAATGTAAGGAATCAAATGCAAACGCATATACATTACAATGGAAAGGAGGAGAAAATAGGTCTAATTCTGATATTAGTCCTCTATCATGCTAAAATTTGACAAAATTTCATCTCTCTACTTTTGTAATGTTATTAATAGGTCCAAAATAAAAAATTTTAATTTTAATACACCGACTAAAACCAGAATTAGCCCAATAGTATCTGTCAAGAAAAAAGAAATAGTGAGTTGAGATAATAGACTTGAAGGTTCACTTACAGCCCGCTTAGGGAGGCCTACGGCCCAGCTCACCAAACAGTAAACTACCCCAACGAGCAAGTGAATGACCGATACAAAACTGCGCCAAAAATGCCATGAAAAAGAAATCCTTCATAATAAAGCCATGCTATGAACAAGCATTGAGAACCAAAATAAGAAACTGTAAAATGGAAATTCATGTACTCACTAGGGATAAGGGAAGTAATTGTAGATCTTCTTGTTGAGAATGTTGAATATTACATTCAAGAAGTACCTGGAAAAAATTTAAATTAAATGGATGATCGTGTAATTCAAAAAAATTGAAGTAAACTTGACGGAATCTTAACCGCCGTTTTGACTCATTTGAAAGTGTATCGTTGAACGGTTCTTTTTTTTTTTTTTGTGGTTAACTTACCACATGAAGAAGAAAAATCCGGTAACAAGAGCGGGATACTTCTCGAAGAATCCAACCGGAGCGATCTTCGCGTCCCTGCAATAACACACGAGTCAGTGAGTCAGTGACTGAAGCGTGGACGAATTGACCGAGTCACAACGGAGCAAACGGACCTCACCCGGCGGAATCGCTTCCTCCCTCGGCCGGTGACGACGCGGCAGCCGAAACCGGCTTCAGAACCTCTCTCTTGCTAACCGACGAGCATTCGAGTAGCAAGGAGGGCCTTAGTTGCCTCCCCCATATGACGTTCCCGCCTTCACCGACGGCTCCGATCGGCTTAGCCGAAGCAAACGAAACGTTGACAATCCCTGGCGAAAGCTTCGGCCTAAGCTGAGGTAAGCCGGTGATAACAGAAGCGCGTGATAACAATCGTGACTCCATTGCTAGAGAGAGAGAGAGAAAAGGAACGAACGAAAATGTGTGTATGATAGCAAGACTGAGCTCTTAATGGAGAGACGCAAATTAACCGTCTCTTCCTTTTTTTTTAATTTTTCTCAACTGCTAATATTTTCTATTTTTGTGGTTCTCAAATTTCACAAACAATTACATCAATTTTGTTCCTCTGCAACCAAACACAGCACAATATAATGAATCCTCTTACTTCATCAAGTAGAGTCAACGGTGCAGTATCACAGAATAACATAGAAAGAGGGAATATGGTTCGGTATACACACCTCAATTCTCCTCTAAATCTCAAGATTTCATCTTATTAACTCAAATCCAAATTCAATTGAATTCAATTTAAATTGAAAAGAACTCAAATTCGAAAGGATTGAAAATGACTAAAATCTAATATTACGTGCAAAATCAAAGGATTTAAAATTAAAATATTCTAAATAAATTATCAAATTATGTAAAGTGTGTCTCGTATTTTTAGCTGAACAGACAACAACATCATGATGAAAAGCTTCTCGATGTGCGACAATAGACGATGCGAATGAGGAAGCTACGACGTGTTCCTCATGTAAATCGATTTTTTCTCCCAGTTAAACTCTATTATCTTTTTCATGATATTTTAATATAATTAGACATCTAATCATAATCTATTTAAAGGGACCTTATATCCAGATCAATTAAAAGGTAATTGAAGATATAGTATTACAGGGTTTTCTTTTGAATGTGACAAGATGTAGTCGCAAATAAGTTTTGGAGAGAGTTTCATGATAATTATAAAAAAAAATTTGTTTTCGAGTTTGGGTTTTATTTTCGAGGTTTAAATTTATACCTTTAGCATATTTAAATTTATTTTTTTTGATTTGTTTATTCATTTAATGAAAAATAAAAAACTTTTTTTCTTGTGATTTTTATCCTCTTAATTAAAGAAACTTTCAAGTAAAATTTATGTTTTGATATTATTTATTTATTTTATTTCGTTATTTATACCCAACAAATTCAAAATGGATTGAATTGTTAATGAAATTCAGAAAACTATTGGTTAGATGGAAGAGAAATGGGAGTGAAAGAAAAGTAAAAAGGGTGGAGACATAAATTGTGGCTGAAGAAATAGGGATGGGAAGATATTTGGAGAGAGAAGAGAAAAGTAGGTAGGGCCGGGTCTTATCCCCAGTGAAAGGCTCGTGAAGGGAAAGAGGATATAGTGATTCTTGTCCAATCCTTACAGGTCTATTCCATCAAATCCTTATCCTTTTCTCTTGTGTGGTGAAAATTTTAAAATATTTATTTATTTTTGTCAGATAATATCCATTTTAGGATCATTTTAAAAAGAATTGATAGTTTAATATATATATATATATATATGAATAAAAAAAATTCATTGAGTTGTGGTTATTGTTCTGACACATGTAATTTTATTTAATAAACAGGACACCTGTTTCAATCCTCTTCAAATTCATTTTCATGTCTCAAATTCTTAAAGAGATTTTCTTTTTCCTTTTTAATTTATCATAGTTTTAAACTCCAAACTCAATAATTGATACGAGTAAAAATAAATTTGTAAAATAATTTATATATTCACATCAAATAACTTGTCAGCGAGTTAAAGTTTTATTGGGTAAATTTACATATATGCATTAATATTTCAATAAAGGTACGGTAGACGTATTTATATTAAAAATTATATTGCATTTTATTGTTTCTATTAAAAAAGTAAGTGAATTAATTTATGTATATTAAATTAAAGAATAAATTAATTATTTTATTAAAAATTTTATCTATTTTTGTTATTGAAAATTGATACATAACATGTCACATGTAATTATTTAATTATCTATCAATTACTCAATTTTTAACAATAAAAATAAATCAATTACAGGGTTTGGCATATTGGGTTGAATACGCAGATAATGCCATTAGGCCCAACAAATAACACAATGTCAAGCTCATCTTTTTCAGCTTCTAAATGATTGGGCTGTTGAATTGTTTCAGGTTTGGGCCTCATGCCTGAATTATTAAGGGCCCTTTTAGATGAGCAGTTCATTTACTTGTAATTAGTGTAAAAACAACAATGATGATGAGATTAAATATTATAGAAATATTATAATGTGAGATGAAAAATAGTTAAACGCATCGCACGGAGGTAAATGTCCATCCAAAGAAGCCCTAATTATATATGTGTTTCTTAGAGTTAATTTCCCTAAACATGATCAACCATGGTTTAGAGTTTAATTTACTCTCAATACTTCAAAACCTTCTTAATTAAAGTATCGATATCGCATTAATCAAGTATTTTATTCTGGTTAAGCGATCAACTTGAGCATTAACTTGGATATGAAAAGATTATGTAAAAATCACATGGATCAAAACTTAACGAGTGACTCTAGTGAAAATGAGGATGTTGTTCATTTTAGGAGTCCCGGATTCAAGCGCCTATGTGTGCAATGTGTGTTTCTTATCAAAGGGTTAAGAAAAAAAAATAAACAAATACTATTTGATGTATGGTACCATTGACGAGTTGAATAACATACCTTATATCCAAGTCAATCTAATAGTTAGTGTTGGAAATCGAAGAAGAAAATTGTTTAAATTTTGATTCGTTAATTAGTGATATTTAAAGTTGTTTTTTGAAAAAAAAAACTAAATTGTAAAAAAGAAGAAGAATGAAAGAAGGAGAATGAGAGTTTCTGATTGGTGTAAATTTTACAAACAGAGAATATCATACAATAATAATTTTAATAGTCCAATTACTGAAAACTTTTAAATAATTTAGTGATGGATTTATTATTTTTTGAAGTTGAGGGATTAATCATAAACAATTTACAAGATATGATGAATGAAATGATCATGAGTACATTGGTATTAATCTCATAAACGTTAATTGGCCGACAAAGGAAAGCCAATTCCATGGCGTGTAGTAGGGAATACAACAAACAACATACTACCCAAAATCCCAATCCCAACGGGCAACGCAGTGAGCATCTCCTGAGCCTGTCTCGACGGTGCCGGATAAAAGCAATTCACCACGTTCTGATCAAACAACGCCACAGCCGCGAATACCAGTATCGACAAAAAAGCATGTACGAAATCTATAAACCGCAACCGGTATTTCGCCGCAGATTCCGGCGGTAAAGTGGCCGAACCATCAATGACCCACAACCCATTCAAAGTTGCCAACCCGTAACAAACATCCCCATCCTTGTCTCTGAAACTATCCGTGAAGCTGGTGAAGAAACACGACAACCCACAAAGGAGTATCAGTCCGGCAGTCATAGACCGACACACCGAGTCACAGTCACCTTGGTTAGTGAAAATGGGGGAGAGAAGCTGGAAAGCAAGGACGGTGCCGGTGGGTAATAAGTTTGCCAAATGTGCTGTGCTTTGAAATGTTTGACTGATTGCTATTTGTATGAGAGTTTTTCTTTCGGGTGCGGGTAGTACTGCCAAGTCTTGTAGGAGGTGTTCATGCGATTCATCATCAGCATTAGCTTGAAATTTGATATCCATGGCCGATAAATGTTCTTAAATTTTATATATGTGTAAATATATATATATATATATCTGTTACTTTTGCTGAGAAACTGTGCATATATATATAGATAATGGAGGTTGATCAATTGAGTAGACATTTCCTTGAGTGGTGGTAAAGGAAGGGAAGAGAATGAAGCGATGCCTTGCAAGGAAAAGCAAGCTTCCAAAATATAGAAAATCATTAAGGTTCCGCCATATCCTGAAGTGGGAATTTTCGTTTCAAGCAGGGGCGGATCTAAGGTCCGTACCCTAAAATCAATTTTTTTTTCAATTTAAGCATTTTATAATTTATAAAATTTTAAATTAATAAAAATAAAATTATATTTTAACTTAAAAAATATAAAAATTTAATTTAATAATTTAAAAAACATAAATATATAAATTATTAAAATAGTGAAATTATATTTTTACAATCATAAAAATATATAATTTAATTTAACTCTTAAAGTTTTAACTTTATCCCTATTTTCATAAGTCGTATTTATGGATCCGTCACTGATTTCAAGATTTTACTTGGATAAAATTTACGGGGAAATGGTAATTAGCTAGATATTTAAGCATAGTCGATGGAGAAAAAATAATGTCAGGAGAGTTTTTGAGTTCAATTCACTCAAGTCTGAATTTAGTCATAGCTTACTATGGCAGCTCCCTGTCCAAGGTTTCGATTTAGTTCAATTCTGGATTTAGTGGGAGTTTAATTTGTTTAGAAAAAAAAGAGTTAAGATTGATTGATACTAATAATTATTGGGTCGAGTAGTAAGAATTTCAATATCACTTAAGTAAGGAATTATGTTTGAGTCTTTTGAACGGGGAAAATAACATTAGAAAAATTTGTCTCATTTTAAGATCTAACTCAATTCGACTTCAGATTTAATAGGAATTCAATATAATTGCCGATTATGATTAATCAAATAGGGGTCTGATTTGGCTCGACAATGAATTTAATTGTAACCGAATATGACAGGTCTATTTAGGGATTCGATCTAGCTCAACGTCAAATTTAATCAAAATCCAATGTGAATCGTTAGTATTTTGATCACTCTATTTTTTTTTTTTTGCTAATTAGATCACCCTAAAGTAGAAATTGATCAAGTTTGTTACTCCACTGTTAAATGGTGACTAACAGTGCATTTTTATGTTAGTCACTCTAAAATTAGGGTAAACTACTCGTCACTAACTATAAGTAGGGGTTATTACTATTTTGATCGCTCTAAATTTTTTTGTGTATAAATGCACCGCTAGCTTTCCATTATCATTTAATGGTAGAGTGGTCAATTTAACCATTTTTATTTTTGGAATAATCAAATTAACAAAAAAAAAATGAGATAACGAAAATTAAAACAGTCCCTATTTAGAATAACTAACAGTAGAATTTACCCTAAAATTTTAGGGTTAATGTCTTTATATTCATCATGAGCAGTTATGAAACCCCAAGCTTGAAAGAAATTGTAAACCGAATATAAGAGATTTTCGAGTTAAGTTTCAATGGACTGACATTTAACGAATAACTTCTTTGATGGCATGTGCATAGCTAGAGGGGCTGTTAGGGATTTCAATTATTTTAAAATTTTAAATTAGTAAAAATAAAAATATATTTTAAATTATAATTTAATTTCGAATCCTAACAGAGTTTCTGGCTTCATCCTAAAGAAGTGCGTTGCTTACGGGAAAGTCAGCAGATGTCATTCATTTTGCGGAGACGCAATGCATAATATAAACTACATGTGAACCGGCAATCTTTTCCATTCTTATTTAAAGTTGTCTTTCTTGTTTGTTTATGGCTTTACTTCGATGCTTGTTTTGGAGGCTAATTTTACTCTCTGCATTTCCAAGCTGCCTTTTTATATATAACCTTTTTTTTCTGCAAAAGAAGGGAAATGAATATAACCATCGCTTGCACGTCATAACTATACATTTCTTATGGATTAATGGGGGAGAGACTTTGTGATGTGCGCCTAATGCCACCCTAACTAATTCATAACTTGATTTATCTTATGGTCAAAGCTTGATTTTTTCGAGAAAAATTTTCGCAATGTCGTATCTTTGAAATCGATAGACCCCTCAACATATTCAATATCGTTTTTAGTTGGGATTTTATCTCTCAACTCTACGAAAGTTGCTTAAAAGAGGTGGTGGGCTTAATAGGGTGGACTACCTGGTCGAGTGCTTGAAGAGATGAACCATGCACCCCACATGGTCCATCTCATTGAGGCACTCCCACCATTTTGAACTCACCACTTCTTCGGACAACTTCAGGCACTTAGATTCATAGTAAAGTCGAGAGATAAAATCGTGACCAAAACTAATATCAAACGTATAAAAAAATTCGTTAACTCTATCTCAATAATAATACCAATTAAAGTAAGACTCAATTGAGATAATTAAAAAGTTTTACTTATGAAATTAGGTAAATACACAAACCGACTGTATAAACTCAACCCTAAAAGGAGGCCATTTCTTGTTTGATCATCATCCTTTATTTCCCAAACAAATACATTTTAAAACGAAAAGGAACTTCCCATCAAAGCAGTTTACGTTTTAGTGCTTTTAGATTTTATCACTTGTTTTGATGGAATTAAGGTTTAATTTGAATTTTTTAAATTCTTTTTTAAAAGTTTTAAGCAAAGCAACCAAAGGGTGAAGTAACGAATTACTTAAAGTATAAATAAGCTTTGATGGATCAAGCAGTCGATTAAGACTTAATTCAATTGACATAAATATTATTATCAATGCAAAAGTACTTGAGCATAAGTACGGTAAAGAGCAGATTAAGCAAAATTTTTTATTTTTTAATCAATTGGAGGGCGTTTACTAGAATAAAAATTTCATCTTCATCTACTTCCAATTGGGTTTGCCCCATTTACTAGAAGCAACCCAACAATGATGAAACTCAGCCCATATCATAAAAATTGTATTTAAATGGAAAGGGATAATTCCACGAATAGTCCTAAACTATTATAAATCTTTCAATGTGATACTTGTTTTTTAAAATTACAAAGAGCTATTAAATTTGATACCTACAGTTTCACTTCGTCTATTAAAGTGGAACTTGTCATTATTGTGTGATTAAGAATAAATGATACGGACAAAGGGCATATTTTACGATGCTATGTGGTGACATGTGTTAATAAAAAATTATTATTTTAATTTCATAAATTTTAAAATGACCTGTGGTACTACAATAATAATGTCACATTTCAATGATGTCAAAGTGAGATCATTGTGTGGTGCCGCATATCAATGAGGTCATTTGGTATCATTATCGTGATGTTTCGTGATTTTATTTTTTTATTAATACGAGACATCATGATAATAATAATAATATATTTTTAACAAACTGAATAAAATTTTAAGTATCAAAATTTTATAATTGGTTGAACAGTCAACTATTTATCTCAATTTATGTTTTTACTTATTCATAATGATTTGCTCTATTTCTAATTATATATCATTGATTTTCATGCCAATCAAATCAATTGATTGTTTCGATTCTTAGAACACTACCTATAAGTGTCATGGGATTGGACTTTAGGCTAGTAAATCGTGTGGTCATAGACTCAAAATCTACCTAAGTCAACCTAAATCCTTAAAAAATGAGAATCTCGATGAAAATTCTCTAACGAACTAATGCTTTACACAAGCAAGTGAAGCAAGCGACAAGAAAAGAGAAAGGTTGAGGAAAGAACACAACTTGATTCAATGTATTTTATAATTTCTCTGAACCTCTAAATGCAAATTGGGTCCTTAAGTGATTACATATGAAAGGAAATATCTCTATTTATAGTTGAGCTCCTCAAGATTCAACGATATAAAATGACTTATATCAGCAACTGAGATTAAAGCCAAACTACAATATGAGAGTACTAAAGAATTTAAACTCTATACAATCTTATCCTTTAGACTACAAAATTATCCTGATAACTCTAAATTATTGAAGTGTTTCACTGAACTACCAGACTTAAAAAAATGTGTTTTCCTTTATATTTCACGAATCGAACTAATATTAAGCGAGTTCAATTTAATTAATTCATATCCTTCAAATTATTTTGTGCATATTAATCACGAAGTTTGATGTGTTAACTGTGACACAAAAGAAAGCTTTGAAAACAGCTATAATATATTTTAATAAATACCACTAGATCAGGGGAAAAGGGAAGGACTGTTCTCTTTTGGTGCGGGACATTGGCCCTCATTTCAAATGTTGAGTCGAAAGTTAATTTCGAGTTTTGATTTACCATTAAATTAACAAGCTTCCACACAATCCACACCCACCTGTAATGTACTTTTTTGCTTATGAGCATCCATCATGAGGCTATTTGGTAACATGGATATGATAAGACATAATGATACCATATGCATGCCTAATTTCACATCCAAACTTTCTTTTTCTCTTTTTTATGATGTTTTAAATTGATGTTTATTTAGTTCGATTGGTATGAATATTGCGTCAATACAAGGGGACATGGATTCAAGTGCGTTGAACTGCATTATCTTTATATTTATGAATTGAGAAGGGGCTATGGATAAATCTAAGTATTGTCTCAAAAAGAATAATTAGGATCAAAACTTATAATAAAATTATTAAAAAATTGATATATTTTTACCCATCAAATTATTCTATTTTGATAATTTTGTACATTGTGTTAACAAGTATTAGCTAAAAAATAAATAGGGTAAAATAATAATCATGATTTCCAACATTAATTATTATTTCTAATTATGTTTTTAAGATACAAATAATAACCTAATCAAAATGGACCCTTATAGTAACTTTGTTTTCTTCAAAGCTATATAAGATAAAATTACAAGAGAAATTGTCAACGTTGTTTTGTTTTATTTTTTTATTTTCTATTTAAATGTTTAAAAGTGAAATATTTTCACTCAATCAAAGGTTAACAAAGGAGTCAAAGCCCTTCTCGCGGGTCATGTGTCCAAATCCAAAGGCTCACTTGAAAAGTAAGAGGATTTAGGTAAAAATATAGATTCAAAAAATGAGTTTAAAAAAAAATAAAGACTGTTTAAAAAACGAGTCGGACCTCGAGCAAGAATTTTTTGTCCCAGACCCAGCTCAGCCCGAAATTGAGAAAAAAAATTATAATGTTGTTTGTTGTTGTTTACTCTATTATGTTGTTGTTTTACTATTATTTCACTATTATATTGCTTCTATTTTGTTGTTATTGTTTGGATATTGTATAATTATTATTTTATTGTTAATTTTGCTACTATTTTAGAGGTATTTGCTTGTTAAGTTACGACTATGTTAGTGTTATTTAAGCATAAATACTTTTTTATATGTATTTTTAATTTGTTGGAAAATATTTATTTTAATATATTTTTATCTATTTGATGCATTATATTTTTTAGGACTAGGCCAAACTCAAGGCTAAAAAACGAATTTAAATTTTTGCACTGACCCGACCCAATTCATGATCAGTTGCCGCTAATTTTATCCAATTATAAATATATAATTGTTGAGTCCATCATCTAGAAAAGGCAAAAACGTTGACGTTCTTCCCCGAGAAACCTCACCCAAAACACCCATGGCCAGATTGGCAAAGATGAATGAAGGTGGGGAATCCCTCGACAAAACATGATAAAGACCCAACGTTCGTCAGACACCTTATACTACCTTCGGACCTAACAATAAGACTATGGTTTTTAACTCTCCTGATAACACCGAGACATGACATGCAATGAAATCAAAACCCTAAACTAATACATATCTCCCACACCCTAAACCTTACCTCTTAGCACATACTAAATCCTTAAACATCTCTTTCTTTGATCAACCATGTTAGATTTTCCTTCTCAATTACTCCAATCATAAATAAGAGGGAGAAAGCTTGAAGAAAAAGGCTAATTTTTGTGATGATGAGCTTTTTTTCTTTCTAAAAAGGAGAATGAGCCACTATCTTCTTTTTTTTTTTTTTTTTTTGCAGACAAGCTCATGGGGGGGCATATAGCACAGATGCACAAACAAGTATGGTGGTGAAGGGATTTGTTTTATTACTTTTTACTGCTCCCTTCACCAACCCCATTGCTCTCCAATAATTGAAACCCTCAACCTTTCCCCCCCTTAGGCCTCCATCTCCAATTGATTAGCTATACCTGAACTTTATCCCCCTCAAATTTAGGTCGTCTGCATGCTTGCAAAAAAGCCTCAATTATGACATAGCCATGACCTCACTTTTACAAAGGCTAATTTTTCTTTTTTTTTTTAAAAAAAATAGACTTTGTCTTTCTTTGAGTACTATGTTTCAAACACTGTTTTGAATAAATTATTAGCTTAAAAAAAAGTATTGCCTATTTGAATATTTACGAATATTCGATTAATTTTTTATCAATTCAAATAATATTCATATTCAAATATTTTAACTATTATCTGCAGTAATTTCAGAGTGGATGTGAACACTAACACTTAAGTATCTTATCAAAATCCGCTTTACTTTTGCAAATAATTAATATCCAAATTTACTTTTACTTTTACAAATAATGAATTCAGGTATCTAAATGTGCCGTTTGCATTACTTTTTTTAAAATTTTATTTAAAAATATTTTTATACTTACTAAATGTTGATACTAGTGGATTGGGAAATTAGATATGCAGATCATTTAATTAGTTTGGATTTGGATTTGGATAATAACACTTGTATTTAATATATATAACAAACGGATTAGGACTTTAAAGCAAATTTATATAGTTGGGTTCAAATTTTAAAAATTGCACATATCCAACATGTTATCATCCTTTAATTTGAACTAATTAATGACATTATAAGAATAGAAAGATCAAGTTATTTGAGAAATTAAATATACAAACCGAATCACTAATTTAAACATAGTAAAGGGATCAAAATCATAATTTATCCTGAAAGGTTGAAAATCAAATTGTTTGTGTTCATAACATGTGGGTAAAATTTTCTCAGTTACCAATAGGGGGTCCTCAACTTCTAATTGATCAATAAAAAATTTTATTTCATTTTCTAAAGTCACATGATCAACAGGTGGAACTGCATTAGCATGTTTGAATGAGGTCTATAAATTCATGATTATACCATTCTTGTATTGAAATCATCTCATTCATTTCAACACCTCATCTGTTAAATGATTGCTATACAAACCATCATCTTTATTTTATTCATTTTTTATGATTAAGGCAATCATTCATATCGTTTTACAGTCTATACGAAGATTAATATTTTCGAGTTTCGTAACTATCTCTTATGACAATGTATTTTCAGAGTTTGAATTATCTGAAAGTGTATTATATCTTACCATTAAATCCAGCACTCGTTAACTATAATTCTTCTCTTATATGGGCTTTGAACTACTGTATATATAATATATATGAGAAATTATTTTATGGATCTTTCCCATCACATCATTCATGATCTCTTTTCAAGTATTTAATGACATTTTAATAATTTTTTTATGTCATTGACACATGATTTTAATAACTTTTTATCTCAAACTCAAAACTAAACCCTGATCCTTAAACCCTAAACTTGAGATTCAAGATTCGAGTTCAAGCTCAAGATTCAGTTTTTAAGATTTTAGGTTTGAAATTTGAGATTTAGGGTTTAAGATTCTGGATTTGAAGTTCAAGATAAAAAAAAACATCAAAATTATGTGTTGATGGTATTGGAAAAATTACTGAAATATCATTGAATAATTAAAAAGGAATCATAAATGATGTGGTGGGAAGTATCTATATATATATATATGTGTGTGAGAATCAAAAGAAACCAAATAAAATCTATTTCATTGATCTTTCCAGGTAGACCAACCACCAATCATTCGCAAGCAATGCTGGGAAAGGAGTTTGAAGTTTGTACCAAAAGAAGGGAAAGTTAAAAAAGAAGGCTAAAAAGTGTTTTTGGCAGAACACATGCAAAAAGGTGAGAAAATGGTGTGAATGGGATGAAATGTAGAATTGAAGCATAAGAGGATAATGATGATTGTAAGCCACCATTGCTCTTTTATCAAACCTTATTATAATGAAATAAAGCATATACTTTCCCTCAAAGTTTGTAAAAGAGTGCTTTGATTTTTTGGTCCCACTCAAATCTTGCCTAATGTGGGCTACATCAAAAATGGTCCCTTCTGTTCTCCTACAACACTTCTAAGCACTATAGGTGTATATATTTTCTATTAATTTTCATATAAACTATAGTTTAATTTGATTCTTTTGAATTAAGATTAATAATGTTTTCACACTTTCTTTTTGACTTGTACACTTTGTTGATAAGTACTCACTTGTTGATGGGTCCTTGTGATACAAGTATCGAGTCACGGAAAGCCCTCAAATTGCGCATTTGAAAGTGATAAAAAAGATGTGTTATTTTAGAGGTGAACAATCGATCAAATCGAGTAAAAATTTTAAATTAATTGAATTAATGAGTTCTATTTTATTATGTTAATTCGACTTTAACTTTTTCCGAATCGAATTGAGTAAAATGATATTCAAGTCAAGTCGAATCGAGTGAAATTGTTCGAGTTAACTTGAAACATTAAACATTTCAAATTAAAATATTGTTACAATATAAATAATTACATGTTAGAGCGCATAAATTTGAAATCATATATATTTGAAAACTTTTTTAAAACAAAATAATGAAAAAAATTAAGATAAGTATAATAAACTTGAATCACTAATTAACTTATTTAGGTCCCAAAATTATTATTTTAGATTTTTTTTAAATTTAAATTTATTTATATATTCATTAAAAAAATTTTAATTTTTTATAATTTTTTAAAAATATAAAATTTGGAATTTTTATAAATATTTTGAATTTTTTAAAATTATTTTTATTTTTTGAGAGAGAGACCAATTTATTTGTTTTCAAAATTGACAGGGGCCAAAGGGATATTTACACCAATCTTTTATTCGAATTATAAAGTTCCAACTCGAAACCTGAATTATTTATTCGAGTTGACTCAAATAACTCGATCCGCTAAATTCGTAATTCAATTTTACTTTTATTTTTTCGAATCGAATCGAATTTTACTCACCCTTAGATTATTTTGTTAAATTTTGTCATCCTGTTGAATGATTGAACCTTCATTTAGTAGTGGAATATAAGAGGAATTAGAGTTAGAAATTTGTCATTAAACCTTTCAAAACTTTTAAAGATTTTATTTATATTCCATAGTTTTTTTAAGAAAATTCTTAATAAACTTTACAAAAGTTTTTGAAAATTTTAATTACACTTAATTTTTTTGAAAATTTTCATTTAATTCCAAAACTTTCAAAAAAAAATAATTAGATCCATCAAAAATTTTAAAAATTTTAATTAGATCCCAAAATTTAATGTCACGTTAATATTTAGTAAGCCGTAAATTCTTCCCGGGATTATCATTTAGGCGTAGCTACTGGGCAATCCTAATGCGAAAATTCTACCTTGCACTCGCAAAAAAAAAAAAAGTATGCTAAAATTTCTATACATTAGAATCTTTTATATTGGTGTAAGGTTAAAAATTTTGGTATAACTTGAAAGTTTTAGAAATTTTAATTTCCAAGCGCACAGCAAAATTTTGTACCCATTTTGCCATAATTACTGTAAACCGCATGGATGATTTGTAGCTAAAGTACCATAAATACAGACCCAAAACATACAAATTTAATTAAGAAAGAATGTACAAAATCTGGTAGCCTAACACAGTACAGTACAGTACTTAGGTTACACAGCAGAAAGCTCATTATCACATATATCTTCTTGTGTAAGAAAGTAGGCACTTCATTATTGAGCCACTACTCACGAAATTTAATTTGTCTTAACTTCTTTTATACTTAAGAAATTGCAGATTTATGAGCTTTGAGTATTTGGTATTGAATGATCAATAAAATTATAGTAATCAGCTTTAGAATGTGTTTGGAACTTCTGGTTGTATTGAAGCGAGTTCTATAATTAATCATTCGGTTTCTGTAGATCTATTCAGAGGTAGATGCTGGTCACGAGTTTTAAAGTTATTTCATATCCAAAGTGAGGATCGAACTCTTAATCATTTGTTGAGATAAAAAAAGATCCTTATAATTTTATCCAACTCTCGTAGTTAATTTCAGTTGTATTTTGTCTTGGTATGAAAGTGTGTTTTTAAGGTAGAAGATTGATTATGTGGGATGTATTTGTATTCTTATTGATAGGTACTCATGATATAGGGTTGAAGGTAGTGAAAATTACAGCGTTACGGCTCTCGATACATACATTTGGGAGTTATGGAAGGATGTATTGTCTTACTAAGGGTCAACATGTGGATTCGTTGTGACTTGACTCAATCCAATGCAATGCAAAGTCTTTCTCTCCAATGGACATTAGTCTTTAAGGTCCTATGATTAAAACTTCGTTTGGTAGTTTGGTGGTTTCGACGTGTTGATCATATTATTTATGGTTTTTTTTAAATTGTTTAATAATATTTTATTAATTTTTTTCATGTAGCTGACACATAAGTTTTGTATTTTTTTATCCAAAATCTTAAACCCCAAATTTTAATTAGATTTAAAGTAAAAAAATAATCAAAATTATATGTCAATGGCATGAAAAAAATTATTAAAATATCATAAACAATTAGAAAATGACCATGAATGATATGGTGGGAAGAGTTGATAAAATAATTTCTCGTTGAACTCTCTCATATGAGTAGGAGTGAAGTTAAGGATCCTAACCCTTAAAATAAAAAAATTATTTTAAATCTTTTAAAAATTAAAAATATACAATTTAATCTCGACCAATAAAGAGTTTCAAATTTCACCCTTACTAATAAGGTGTTAACTAAAAAATTCAAATTAATGGATAAGAATGTAGGTAGCTAAAGTATCATAAGTGAAGGCTAACATTGTACAATAGTTTGGTGAGAGCAAAAGAATTAGAAGCTTAATTATTACATAGATCTTCCTTTGTAAGAAAGTAGGCACTTCATTATTGAGCTCAAACCGTCAAAATTAAATTGTATGCAATGATCCATAAATTTACATTTTACAAGCAAATGAAAAAAAAAGAGTAGTGCTTTAAAATTGACCATAATAATTGCAATTTTAATGATATTCTTTTTATTTTTTATTGTTTTTTTTAATAATTTTATTATAAATTTTGATCATATCTATTTTTTTTATATAATAATTAAAATTATTTATAATCTTCACTAATTCATAAATAAAAAATAATATATTTTTATATTAATAATAATATCCATTCTAATCAAATTCGACTTCTCTCTTAAAATACAATATTTAAATAAAAAAAATGGGGCATGATTTAATAAGAATTTAGGGGTAAAAAATTACATTTGATTGTTTGGTGTTAAATTGGATAAAATTGATGGCAAGCGGGGTGACATCATCTTGTTATATTGTGCCACCTAACATATTCTTTTTTAATAATTTTCGAATTAATTAGTTTATATTCTTTTCAATTTCACTATCAAATTATTACTATGAGGAAATTAAGCCATTTCCTCAAAAAAAACTTTTTTAAATTTACTTTTTGGAAAAGAAATGTATAAAGATTGATTGTTTTTTAAGTAAAAAAAGTTGATAGAATAGTGGTAAGCTTTTAATTATAATTGAAATTCAACACGAATTCGATTATTAGATTTATAGTTTTTTTTAATTTTTTTATTTAAAAATAATATAAAAAATAAAAGTGTCATCATAATAATTGTAATTTTAACTTAAAAGAAATGATATTTTATTAATTTTATAACTAAATTGATGATTCAATTAAAAGTAATACTAATTCAGATATTTTTTGAACAATTATTTTATATATTCCGATCATATTTACTTTTTTTAAGATAATGTTTAGAATTAGTCTCTTTTCAACTCATAAATAAGAGAATAATGTATTTCAACGCGCTTGAACCTACGTTCTACTATATTAACAATAATGTTTATACCAATCAAACTAAAACTTAAACGACAATTAAATTAATATTTTTAAAATTATTTTAATAATATAAATCATTTTAAAGAAACGTAGTGAGTTGAGATTTTATGATTGAGAGTTAGAATGAATGATAGATGATAAGATCTAAAATTGATTGGTATTGTATTGCAATTATAAATGATGTATGGTAGCCAAAACATTGGAACCCTTTGTTATTGTTGTGTGGTAGCATCTTTAACTATGGGACAACCACCCACATGGACCCTCATCCCCCTTCATTATTATTTAATTAACATTTCTATGGCCTCTCATAGAAATTTGAATTTTTCTCTGTGAGTTTAATGATTAAGGATTTATACATAATTTGAGGGAGTTATATATAAAGAAATTTAATTTTAAAATAATTTGAGGGATAATCGAATTATTTATACATGGAGTTTAAATTTGAGTATTCAAAATCTTAAGTCGATGAAAATCTCATTGGGGTTATATATAAAATCACAATTTTTTGAAGTTTTCGTAAAATAGCAATAATCATCCCAAGCATGATAAAAGTATCATGAAAGCTATTATATTAAGATTCGAAATACATTTTGCCCTCTCTACTCAAAAGTATCAAAGAGTAAAACAGTCTTTCTATTAAAAATTAAATCCATATTTAATGATAAAAACTTATTTTTATATGTAAAAATGAATTAAATGTAGCACCTCAATATCTCAAAATCTTAAAATTTCGTCGAATCATACACTTTTAATACATCAAATATCTATAATCACTCTAACTTTCACATACACACAAAAAAAATTGTTAATTTCAAAATGTTGATACACAATATCAACGAAAATAGAAAAAGAAGGATATGATGAAAATGAAAAAAAGAAGAAGAAGATAATTTAATAATTTGTTTGGAGTCCTCGAAATAAAATATTTGAAATTACTTGAATAATAAATTTTCTAATCGGATTTCGAATTAGGTTAAGACGTATTCTATAACATAAGCAAATATCAAAACCCCATTATCTCTCAAGACTCGTGCAAGTACTTTATTTCTATTTTAACATCCAAATCTTTTAAAATTCCCTCTTTTCTACATTAACCAAGAACAAATTAACAAATACAAACAAGATTGAAAAAGGTCCAAAACAATGGTGGGTAAAGCACTGGGCAGTGTGCTGCAACATGGGCATTGGCAAAGGGGATCAGTCGGAGCCGCCAACTTGGAAAATATATACACACACTACCCAGTGTCTCGATGCAGTACTTGGTGGGTTCCATTTTTCTCCAAAATACAAGTGTTTATCACTTTATCTAAATATAAATATTTATTAATTTACGTGTTTAAAAGGTGATATTTCCATATCGTATTTAAAATATGAAGAGGATGGTGATTGAAATAGACAGCCCAGATTCCCACTATCATCAACCAGTGCCTCTGTTGACTTGCACTTTTCTTTCAAGTAAACGCTTATTGAAAATTGCTTTCAAGGATTAGATTATATTATTTGGTGATATTGTATCAATTTATGTATTTATATCTTATGATTTAATTAATATGGATATTGTTATTAATGCACGTATAGGTTTGAGTGTGCTGAAACATATTATCTTTCTATTTATAGGTTGGGAAGAGATTATGGATAATTAGAGGCATTAATGTCAAAAATAGTATATATAATTAGAATCTATAATAAGATTATTTTAAAAACATATTTATATGTTATAAAATTATGTACCTTGTAAATCCTAACAACTTTTTTTTTATAAGTTTTTTGGGTAAATTAGTCACTAAATTAATTGGTTACTCAATTTTTAAAATATTTGAAAGTTTTTTTTATTTATGTCATTGGTCTATTAAAATTATTATTGTATGGCCTTCTTTATTTGCATTGTTTATACCAATTGAAAGTTCTTTTATTTTTACAATTTAGTTTTTTAAATGTAATAGTTTTGGACGTTATTAATCTACAAATCAAAATTCAAACAAATTTCTCTAATCTCTGATATTGACTGTCAGGTCAACTTGGATCTAAGATATGTTCTACCCGTCGATGGGTACTGATTTATCCTACCGATCATTGAATCATAACTTGAAACTCACTAGCAATTCTTAATAGGGTAAGTGGGCACCAAGTAACATGTAACATATATAAATCACCTTAGAGCCGCCATGATTAGTGTGTGAGTTAGATTTAAATACAAAAAAACAACACAATTAAAAGAGAATTCTGTGTTTCAGTTTGAAAGGTTATTCTTTCGAGGTTTCGAATTTTTTTTATTTTGATTCTTTTCATCTTGTACTTTTATTTTATTAATGAAATTTTAGTTTACCTGTGACTTTTTATTCTCTTCAGAGGAAACTTTTTTACGAAAAATTTGTGTATTCGATCTTTTTAATTTTTTTATTATTTTACTTATTCGTTATTTACACGGATTTAACTCAACAAACTTAGGTATAATTTTTTTTCACAAATATAAAAGAAATAGATGAAAGAAACACTGTTTGGTGGGCAAACAAAAGTGTAGAGACAGCCCACCCTTGTTCAACTTTGAAGTGTCGTTTTTCCCAGACAATTCAAAAACCTGGAAAACTGACCACATGATTAAGGCAAGTATGTTGATACAGAGCTTTGTTGGTTTCAAGAAAAAACTCACCTATTTCAGATTTAAAAAAAAAAAGAATTAAGTTTCAGAGAATCTAGATTCCTGTGGGAATTAGCGAACCGACAAATTTGTTTAAAAAAATATGAAAATTTTGGAACAAATCAACAGTTTTCACTGTATTCTTTTTTATATGAAAGATTTCTTTTATCCCGTTATTTTTTTTATTATCTACAGTATATTTATTTATAATTAGCATAATAATAATAATAATAAAATTAAATACTATAACGATATTATAGAATAAGATAAAAAAACTAAACACACCACACTGGAGATAAATGCTTATCCAAAAAATCTTAAATTTAAAATCAAATTTTAATTCGATATATTTACACACATCAAAGTTTAGTTTTTGTTCGTTTTCATATTTTACTAATCTTGTTATATATGTGACATGATTTTTCGGTAAATCATGTGCAAATTATTTCCATGACATATTATTAGGTTAAATACAATAAATTAAAATTATTTCCATCTAGATTAAAAATAATAAATCAGTTGGAAAAAAAATTATTTCTCTCAAGAAATCATTTTTTAAAATCTAGATGGAAAAAAAATTAACCTAATAAAATGTTATATCAGTAATTTACATATGACTTAACCTCAAATTGCTCCACACAAATAATGAGATTAGTGAAATATGAAAAATAACCAATATTAAAATTTAATGTATAAAAATACACCAAATCAAAATTTATATATAATATTATAAATTGTATCCAAATTTATATATAATTTTGATATTGATGTCGTTGGTTATTTATAAAATTTTGGATATTAGACTTAAGAGATAACAAATCCTATATCACGTTCATTATATTGAATATTGGTTTGATCCTCCCTTTTTATCTATTTTCTTTGCATATCGAATCATTATAAATAATAATTAATTCAATTCTAATTAATTAATTAACTAAAAAATAGTTAAAAGTATGTCATAATACTCTTAATAAATTTGAAATTTAATCTCTCTATTTTTTTGTGTTTAAAATTTAAGTTCAATTATTAAAACTATTAAAATTATTTTGTTAAATTCAAGTTAATTACAACGTAATTTTTTTTGTTACATTGCTACCAAGTGAGTTATTTTTTCCCTACAAAAAGTTTATAATTGGATGTGAATTTTAAATTCAGAGTAAAGAGACTTAAATTACTAAAAATAAAAATATACAAAAATAAATTTTACATTTACAAAAAATACAAAAACTTATGTTATATTTTTGGTTAAATTGTGCATATATGCCATTTTTTTGTTAATTGGCCAAATAGGTCAATTTTTTCTCAAGATTTAAAGAAATAGGTCGATTTTGAAGAGAGTGTGTAAAAGCGAGTCCAATTGGACATGCTTTCCCTGACATGTCAGCAAAAGTTCGTCAGCTGGACATGCTTTCCTACCAACTGTACAGAAAGTGCGCTCAGCTGAACGCGCTTTTCATACTCTCTCATCAAAATCGACCTATTTTCCTAAATTTTCAAAAATCATTTTATCTATTTAACTAATTAAAAAAACTGATGACTAATTTAATTTATATTTTAATTTAAAAAATTTAAATATTTACGACTCAAACTCGAAAACACAAAATTTTCATAAACTTGTTGGAGTGAGAAAAATAATTTAGTGTACCAAGATGAAAATAGACCTGTTATAAATTGCTGGGGTAACATTAAATAGAATCACGGTTCTCATGTTATATGTTCATATCCATTTCATTTATTATGAAAATTATAAGTCAAAAAGACCCAAAATAGAGGGCAGTAAATCTTAATTTTTATTTTTATTTTTGGCAGCTAAAGTTAATTAAAATGAAAATTTTGGGTCCACTGTATGTAAAAGTAATAATTTCTTCAAAAATATGAAGAATTTAGAAATTTCCCTTTGGATCCTACACTGTTCAGTGTTTACTGAGCTTTGTCCCCAGTTCTTACAAGTTAAATGCTTCCACCATTTACAGCCACTGATTTTTCACTTGTTTGATCATCTCTTTTAATGGAATTGATGAAGATTCTTGGAAGGTAGATGAGGAAAGATAACAACAACAACAAAAAAAAACATTTATTCCACATTACCTAAAAATTTGGAAGGTAGATGATATATTATGAGTATAGCCAAAGAAAAATTGAATATCAATTTGACTTTTATTATTCGATTTGGTATCGTAGAATAATTGGAATTTTATTTCAAAATCGATTCAAACTGAAGAGAAAATATTGTATGAAACATAACCGTTATGTCATCCTATATCTCTTTTTGATTATTTAATAAATTTCAATAATTTTTTCATGTCATTGATACATGATTTTGATAATTTTTTAATTTGAACCCTAAAATCATATGAGAATCCTTTCTTTTTTATCCGTTTCAAGGTTCAAAATTTAAGATTTAAAGTTAAAAAATTACCAATGTTATGTATTAATGACATAAAAAAATTTGTTGAAATGTTATTAAATAATTGGAAGGGATACAGAACAACATGGTGCTATTATTTCATATAATCCTTTTTCCAAATTAAATCGTTATCAAATTTAATTTAAAAGTAAAAATATTTCATAATTAAAGATTTTTATAAATATTTATTAATTGAACCTTAAAATTCCCATTGAGCGTAAAAATGTAAAATAAAGAAGTAGATGGAAAATGGTCAAAGGTTTCATCTATTTTCCTCTTTCTTCAAGTTAAATTCAAACTTATAGTCTCAAGTGTTTCTAGTTGAGATTGAAACAAGTTAGATAGCTACTTATTTGAAAGCTTTATACCTTTGATAGTTTTATTATTATTATTATTATTATTATTATTATTATTATTATTATTATTATAAAGAAATCTTATTTTTATTAGAATTTTACTTTTTAAAATTTTAAGGTTTAATTTATATTAATTATTTTTGTGTTATGATAAATTAATTTAATATTGATATAATAAATAAATTGCTCTTTATTAATAAATGCTGTGGTCATGAACCTGGAACATTGATAATAAAAGATACATAAAAAATAAAAGATAAAAAATTATTTTTTTATATTTCTACATAAATAACCAAAGGAGGCATTATGCTATTCACCAAAAAAAAAAAGCATTAGGTTAAGTGTGACCTAGTTCCAAATAATTGAAATTTATCCCATGATTAAAAGAAAATTTAACTTACAAGTTATAATTAATTATGGGAGGAATCACTCTACATGTCATTCTTCCACACTCAATTTTTTCATGAAAAGTAAAAAGAAAATAATATTTAAATATTAAAATTTTTTATTTAAAACTAAAATTAAAATGAATTTTGCACAATTTCGACTCCATTTTATTTAAAAATTTAATATTCAAATATATTTTTAAAAATACTAAAAAAATTCTGATTTTCATTTTGTTTTTTTATACCATTTTTAGAACTATTCATAATTCTTTTCAACTCTTAAATAGAATAATAAACATGCATTAATACGCTTGAACTCACGTTATCCTGCACTAGCAACAAGACCGATGTCACCTCAAATTGTTATTTAATTTATTTATATTAATTTTTACAAAAATAAATAAAATGCATATATAACTAGAGCAAAATAAATTATTATAAAATTTAATAAAAGTTCAAAATATTGTAATTAAAATATAGAAAATATTGATAAAAATAAAAAATATTTTAATAAATTTATTAAAATAGATTTTATGAAAAACTTAATCATAATCCAAACTTCAAAATTTTAATAAAAAAATTGATAGCCATACTCGCTATGTAAGATCGAATTGCAGGAATTGTATGTTAACAAAATTCTCATAATCAAATCGATTCCAATTTGTTCAATCAGTTGGTCTAATTCGATTAATTTTTATCCAATCTAGATCAACTTCAAATTAATTAATTTAATAGTTTCTTTTGAGTTGATATTTCTAATCAATTCTTAATCTAATCGATCTGATTCAAACAAGATTATATGTTAATGATATGTTTAGTGAATGATTTGTTTTCGGGCTTTTTTGAATGAATGGTACTTAATGTAAAAACAACGATGATGATAAAATTAGATATTGTAACTGTTGATAAGAGTAGTTAGCTGTTAGTTGTTAGTCTGTTAGTTTGGCTAGTTCTGTTATGTTAGTTAGTTCTTTAATGTATTAAAGTTAGTAGGCAGAATATAATTATACAAGGGTGTATTCATTATTTCATTGAGTTTTCATATTTTAACATGGTATCAGAGCCACAGTGATCGTCACGTTTCCGGCGATCAAATCTGCTCCTTGCTTGCTTGGTGTTACCTGCTTGTTGTTTACGATGAGGTGGCAGCTATTTTTTTTGGTGTTTTGGATTGTACAGGCCCAAGTGTTGTTATTAGGCATGGTCCAGTTGGTTCTTTAGTGTACTTCTGTTTTTCCCCAATTTTTTTCCTGATTTCGTGGTTCTTGGTCAGTGTTTTTTTTCCTTTTTTGTTCTGAATTAATTGATCACAAACATGTCGTCAGAATCAGTGATTGAAGTTGATTTTAATTCTCCTCTTTATTTGCATCCATCTAATACCCCAAGAGCTTTGTTGATTTTTCATTAGTTGATTGGTGTTGAGAATTACAACATTTGGAGTTGCTCTATGAAGATCGCGCTGCTTGCGAAGAACAAGTTGGGTTTTGTAGATGGTTCCTGTTCGAAAGAAGAACAAGCGGAAGAATTAGGTAATCAATGGGAGCGCTGCAATGCTATAATCTTGTCTTGGATCCTGAATACGGTTAGCAGAAAACTTTCAGCAGGGATCGTTTTTGCTTCTAGCACAGCCATTGTATGGAAGGATCTTGGTGAGAGGTTTCATAAGGTTAATGGCTCAAGAGTGTATTTTCTGCACCGTGAAATTACTTCTCATACTCAAGGTACAAACTCTATTTCCATGTATTTTACTAAATTACGATTGCTTTGGAATGAGTATGATGCCCTTGCTCTCTTTGCTTCTTGTAGTTGTGAACAATCAAAGAAAAATAGAGAACAAATTTTACAGCAAAGGTTGTTTCAATTTTTGATGGGGTTAAATGAGACATACAGTGCAGTGCGAAGCCAAATTTTGTTGATGAATCCGTTACCGTCTGTAAATCAAGTCTACTCAATGCTTGTGCAAGAGGAGTTGCAGAGGCAACATAGTTCAAGTGTTGTAAGTTCGGATCCAGTTCTGTTGTATTCTGCAAATGTGGTGCAAAAGAAACGTTTTAATGGAATATGTGACCATTGCAAGGTTAAGGGGCATAAAAAGGAAAATTGTTACCGAATTATTGGTTATCCTGCTGATTTTTGATTCACCAATAAGAAGGTAAATAGTGTTGTGGGTGCTTCGATGAACAATGCTTCAGTTACTGTTGTTACTGATTCTGTTTCTGGTTGTGAAGTGACATTTAGGGATGGTGGTGTGTCACAGGGGTCGGTGTTTACTAAAGCACAATATCAGCAAATTTTAAGTTTGTTAAACAAGGAACCATCAGTTGAGACGGCTGTGAGTTTGGCAAGTATGGTTGCTATGCCTAACAGTTAGGTTATAGATGCAAGAGCTACTGACCATATATTATCTGACTTCCAATCTTTGGAATTTTCTGCTGCAAGTAATTCGAACTCTCTTTGGGTTCGACTTCTAAATGAGCCCTCGGTTCCCATTACACACATTGGAACCTGTACTATCCAGCCTGACCTTCAGCTAACCAAAGTCCTATCTGTACCCAATTTTCATTACAACTTGTTGTCTATTTTTAGACTTACCAATGATAAAAAATGTTTTGTTTCCTTTTATCCCAAATTTTATCTTATACAGGACCTCTCAAGTGGAAGGATGCAGGGGATTGGTAGAGAGCAAGGTGGCCTTTACATCTTGCAACCTACTCGACAAACTCGCGTGGTTGTGGCTGTCTCACCATCAACGTCTATTCCAACTACTTTTCTTCTGAACACTGTTGAGCCACCCTTCCTTTGGCATTCTAGACTTGGCCATTCCTTGATTTCAAGATTGAACAAAGTGCATAACCTTCCTTGTACAGTTTCAAATAGTACTGAAATAAAACAATGTCAGTGTGTCCTCTTGCTAAACAAACTAGGTTGTCATTTCCAGAGAGTACAACTCATGTTGACTCTATTTTTTCTCTCATTCATATAGACTTGTAGGGACCTTATCGGGTGTCCACTCATAGTGGTCATAGGTATTTCTTAACTATTGTTGATGATTACTCGAGAATGACTTAGGTATATTTGTTGCGAAATAAAAATGATGCTTTTACACAACTTAAAAATTTTGTTGTCTTGATACAAAATCAATTTTCAGTTACTGTCAAATGTGTTCGTAGTGATAATGGATGTGAATTTTTTAAAACAGAGTGCAATATTTTTTTACTTCGTTAGGCATTGTACACCAAAGTTCTTGTGCGTATACTCCTCAGCAGAATGGTGTTGCTGAGTCTGCTGAGTGAAAGCATCGCCATTTGCTGGAGGTGGCTCGATCTCTTAAATTTCAGTCTAAAATGCCTAGTAAATTTTGGGGTGAGTGTGTGTTGACTGCCTGTTTCTTGATTAATCGATTGCCAACTCCTTTGTTAGGTTGGAAGAGTCCTTTTGAAATATTATTTCACACTCCCCCTGATCGTTTTTGTTTACGGCTTTTTAAGTGTCTTTGTTACGTTACCACACCAAATTATCATGATACATTTTCCCCAAAAGCTATTCCTTCTGTGTTTATAGGATATTCTGCTGTTCAGAAAGGTTATTTATTGTTTAATCTTGAAACGAAAAATTGTTTTGTTAACCGACATGTTTTTCATGAAACCATTTTTCCATTTGCATTTCCCAATAACAATTTTGTTTCTTTTCCCACAAATGATCATTCTACATTTTTGGATCTTGAACCTATACCTTCAATATTTTTTCATTCCACATCTTCATCCTTACCAGCAGATTCTAACCCACCAGCCTTGCCAATTCAGCCTTCATGTCCTGCACAGCCTTTAAGTACTGCACAACCTTTAATTTCTTCCATTCCAAATCAACCTTCCTTACTTGAACAACCTTCAATCTCTTCCTTTCCACCACTTTCTCCCTTACGCCGTACCACACGGTCTGTCAAGCAACCTGCATGGATGAAAGACTATGTTTGCACTAATCAATCTTCAGCTTCTCTTGCCACAAGTACATATCATTTGTCTCATTTTTATTCTACTTCTCATTTACCACTTCACACTCAGTCTTTTGTAGCTCAACTATCATCCATGATCGAGCCTACCACTTATACCGAGACTATTATGGATCCACGTTGGGTTGCTACTGTGCACCAAGAAATTCGAGCCTTGGAGGGCAATGGTACATGGGAAGTGCTTTCTTTACCATATGGTATGGTTCCTATTGTGTGCAAGTGGGTGTATAAGATCAAATATAAGTCTGATGGTTCTGTGGAACGGTTTAAAGCTAGATTGGTTGGAAAAGGGTATAACCGGTAGGCTGGTATTGACTTTCAGGAAACTTTTTCACCTGTGGTTAAGCATGTTACTGTTCGAACTGTTATTAGTATAACTGCTATGTATGGCTGGCCTCTTTTTCAAATGGACATTTACAATGCTTTCTTACAAGGTGATCTCCAAGAAAAAGTTTATATGGACATTCCTGAAGGTTTTCGCAAACAGGAGGAGCACAAGGTATGTCGTTTGCTTAAGTCCTTATATGGTCTGAAGCAAGCTTTTTGGCAATGGAACTTGAAGCTTATTGAGGCTTTGTTGCAAGGTGGATACACACAAAGTGGGTATGACTATTCTTTGTTTTCAAAGAGGCAAGGGGGAGATATAGTCTTGATGCTAGTTTATGTAGATGATTTTTTAATCACATGGAGTAATGCTGATATGATAGTTAATTTAAAAAAAGTTCTACATCAGAGTTTCAAGATGACAAACTTAGGTGTGTTGAGGTTCTTTCTTGGTATAGAAGTTATGAGGTCAAGTGAGGGCATTGTGTTAAGTCAAAGGAAGTATGCTTTAGACTTAATAGCTGATGTTGGGTTAGGAGAGGCAAAGCTAGCAAGTACACCCCTTGAACAGAACCAGAAGCTTACTTCGTTTGAGTATGATGAATCTATACAACCAAAGGCTGATGGTGATGAGTTGATTGTTGATGTAACAGTTTATCAGTGTCTTCTTGGGAGGTTATTTTACTTGACCAATACGCGACCAGACATATCTTTCGCTGTCCAACACCTAAGTCAATTTATGCATAAGCCAAAGAAGTCACATCTGGATGCAGCTTTCAAGATAGTTCGGTATGTTAAGAAAAATCCAAAACAGGGTATTTTATTGGCTGCATCAAATAAACAACAGCTTGTTGCATTTTGTGATTCAGATTGGGCTTCATGTCCCTTGTCCAAACGATTAGTTATTGAGTTTTGTGTTAAACTTAGTGATTCTTTAGTTTCACGGAAGTCAAAAAAGCAAACCATTGTGTCGTATTCATTAGCAGAAACTGAGTACAGAAGTATGGCAACAGTAGTGGCAGAAGTTGTTTGGCTCAATGGCTTGTTAAAGGAAGTCTGTCTTGATCCATTTGATGTGTCCCTGCTTTATTCTGATAGTCGAGCTGCACTACAAATTGCAGCAAACCTTGTGTTTCATGAACGCACAAAACATATTGAAATTGATTGTCATTTTGTGCGTGACAAGATTCGTGAAGGTTTGGTTCAAGTTCAACACATAGGAACGTCTGAACAACTTGTAGATTTATTGACAAAAGCACTTAGGGTTAAACAACATGAATATCTAGTGTCCAAGTTAGGGGTTAAAGATTTGTTTCTCCCCTTAACTTGAGGGGGAGTGTTGAGAAGAGTAGTTAGCTGTTAGTTTGGTTAGTTCTGTTATGTTAGTTAGTTCTTTAATGTATAAAAGTCAGTAGACAGAATATAATTATACAAGGGTGTATTCATTAATTCATTGAGTTTTCATATTATCTTAGTCTTTTCAACAGTAACGATATTATAACGTGAGATAAAAAGAAAAGATAAGATGACACTTAAAAAAATTTGCAGGGGTCAAAACTAGGTTTAAAACAGATGTGAAAGTGGTAAAAAACCGTCAAAAGGTTTGAACATGTTGTCGTCCTCTTGTAGCACACTCATAAGGGCTTTCAGTTCTCACGCGTGACTCTTAG
Organism: Gossypioides kirkii; assembly: GCA_005610355.1. Lineage (NCBI taxonomy): Eukaryota > Viridiplantae > Streptophyta > Magnoliopsida > Malvales > Malvaceae > Gossypioides > Gossypioides kirkii. The sequence goes on along the minus strand of CP032252.1, from coordinate 45,215,463 downwards.
CACACTAAGCACCAACCACCCCATCAATCATCCTCTCCCAACAAAACACACATTTGTTGTTTTCTGCCGCTGCTCTGCGCCCATATTTAAACACATTTCGCTCATCTCTTTGTCTCCTTCATACTGAATTTTATTTAGTGGTAGTAATGTTAGTGATAATATTTGAATATACATGGTGGGTCATCTATATCTAAGTTTGAAATTCATAATGCGTAATTAAAATGTACATATCTTCAAGTTCCACCTCAAACTGCAGCTATGTGTGGTAAATCTTGAGTATTCATATTCGGGATACATCATGCATAATTAAAATGTGCGGATCTCCAAATTCCACCATACAGAGAGACAAATTTAAGATTTAAGGTTTAGAACTTAACGTAAAATAGTGTTAATTCTTCGCGAATACTTTTTTTTCTTCTTATCAAACAAATTAATTTAATGTTTTTAAAAAAGCATGAACGATTTAACTATAAAAAAATTAAAAGAAAAAAAAACCACACTACATAAAATTAAATATTTCTTTTCAATATGCAAAAACAAATAACTAATACTATACTAAAAATTTCATAAATATCATTATAATTCCAAAAATTAAACTAATAAAAACTTGATCTTTGTCCTATTTCTCAATACTAAGCATTTTAAATTGCACCCACTGTTTTTTTCATAGGATCAAACTCATCAATAATAGAATCTGTTGAAAATTCTCGAGCTTGGATAAACTAAAAAAAATTTCATATTAGTTATGAATCAAATCAATTAATTTTGGAATTTAACTTTAAAGTCATATTGGGCCTCTAAGTTTGGTGTTTCAAGATTTATCGCACATTAATATTTTATTATTGTTATTATTATTATTAAAGTTATATAATTAAAAATTAAAAAATATTTTGTTAATATAAAGTATAATCTTATGGCTTAAGGGGACTAATTATATGAAATACAATTTAGCCAAGGGACGAATGTTATACAATGTGAACATCAAATCTAAAATATATGATAATTTATATATAAAATTCAAAAATCTAAAAATTCCAAGAAGTGATCCCCCATGCCCCTTAGATCCGTCCTTACCATCCTGAGCTGATGTTATGTATGAGTTTTAGTTTAATTAATTAGTTCGTAATACGAATTAATCCTTAGTTTATGTTATAATAGTTTGATTTTTTATTTTGAGTTTAATTCATTTGTAAGATAATAATTTAATTCTATAACAAATAATTTTTGAGATAAATATTCAAAAAATTGATTTAATTTCAAATTTAAAGAGACTGGATATAATTATAAATATTTCAAATTCACAAAAAAAATGTCCCCACCATAACGCACTCTACTCTTCTTCTTCTTAATCATCTCTTTCTCTCTCACTCTGTTGCGCGTTCATTCATTTCATGTCTCTCTAATGGCAGAACACCATCTTTGTCACTCAAAACCCCTCTCTCAAATTCAAATATATTCACCCCAAAAACTCTTCCTTTTCCTTAACCCTTAAACCCAATCTCCTCCACCATTACCCCCCACCCCCCCAAAAAAAATGCTCTTCCATTTCCTCTCCTTTCTCTTCTTCTTCTTCTTCATCACTTTCCCTTCTCTTTCCCTGTCTCTCAACCAAGAAGGTCTCTACCTTCTCCAGCTCAAATCCTCACTTTCCGACCCAGACTTCGCGCTTTCTTCATGGAACCCTCGCCACCCCACTCCATGCAACTGGCGCGGTGTTTCTTGCGACGCTGCCACCGCTTCCGTCACTTCCGTCGACCTCTCCAACGCTAACCTCGCTGGCCCTTTCCCTTCCTTCCTTTGTCACCTCCAAAACCTTTCCTACATTAACTTCTACTTCAACAATATCAATTCGACCATGCCCGACATCTCCACGTGTCGAAATCTCGTCCACCTTGATCTCTCTCAGAACCTTCTTACCGGTGAGCTTCCTCGCACTTTGGCTGACCTCCCTAATCTTAAATACCTCGATTTGACCGGTAATAATATCTCCGGTGATTTTCCGGCGTCGTTTGGCCGGTTTCAGAAGCTCGAGGTTTTGTCCCTCGTTTACAATCTGCTGGACGGGACTATCCCTGCTTTTTTGGGGAACATTAGTACGCTTAGAATGTTGAATTTGTCGTACAATCCGTTTAGTCCGGGTCGGATCCCGCCGGAGCTTGGGAACTTGACCAACTTGGAGATTTTGTGGCTCACCGAGTGTAATTTAGTCGGCGAGATACCTGACTCACTGGGGCAACTCAAGAAACTTGATGATTTAGACCTTGCACTTAACCATTTGGTCGGGAATATACCGAGTTCGCTCACGGAGTTGGTCAGTGTAGTTCAGATTGAGCTCTACAACAACTCGTTGACTGGCGAGTTACCTCGCGGGTTCTCGAATTTAACCAACCTGAGACTCCTCGACGCGTCGATGAACCGGTTAACTGGGAAGATCCCGGACGAGTTAACTCGGCTTCCACTTCAAAGTCTCAACCTTTACTCCAACAACTTGGAAGGAACATTGCCACCGAGTATCGCCAACTCACCAGCTCTGTACGAACTCAGAATCTTTCAGAACCGACTCTCCGGTGAGTTACCTCAAAATCTCGGCAAAAACTCACCGCTCAGATGGTTCGATGTGTCCAGCAACCAATTCACCGGTCCAATCCCACCCAGTTTATGCGAGAAAGGGAAGCTAGAAGAGATGCTAATGATATACAACTCGTTTTCAGGTCAAATACCGTCGAGTTTAGCCAACTGTAGGAGCCTGAATCGGATCCGACTCGGTTACAACAGATTATCCGGCGAAATACCCACCGGATTTTGGGGTCTCCCCCATGTTTACTTACTTGATCTCGTTAACAACTCGTTCTCTGGACCAATTGGGAAATCAATTGCAAACGCTGCAAATTTGTCCCTTTTGATTATATCTAGAAACGAGTTCAATGGTTCATTGCCTGAAGAACTCGGTTTAGTTAATAACTTAGCTAAACTCTCTGCTAGTGACAACAAGTTCAATGGGGCATTGCCTAAAAGTATAGTAAACCTTGATGGATTAGGGATCCTTGATCTTCATGGGAATGAATTAGAAGGTGAGTTGCCTAATGGGATCGATTCGTTGAAGAAATTAAACGAGTTGAACTTAGCTGACAACAAGTTTTCTGGGAAAATCCCAGATGGAATTGGTAGCTTATCAGTGTTGAATTATCTTGACTTGTCTGGTAATCAGTTAACCGGAAGAATCCCACTCGCTTTGCAGATTTTGAAGCTTAATCAGCTTAACCTCTCGAATAATTTGTTATCCGGTGAGTTACCACCTTTGTTCGATAAAGACATATACAAAAACAGCTTCTTGGGGAACCCTGGTTTATGTGGGAATTATAGTGGTTCGTGTGGCGGTAAGGATGAAGATAAGCATAAAGGTTATGTTTGGTTGCTTAGATCCATTTTTATGCTAGCTGGTTTGGTGTTTGTTGTTGGTGTGGTTTGGTTTTACTTGAAATATAGGAATTATAAGAAAGCTAAGGCCATTGATAAGTCTAAATGGACTTTAATGTCATTCCATAAATTGGGCTTTCGTGAATATGAGATATTGGATTGTCTTGATGAAGATAATGTGATAGGGAGAGGATCTTCGGGTAAAGTTTACAAGGTTGTGCTTAGTAACGGTGAGGCTGTTGCCGTGAAGAAGCTTTGGGGTGGTTTGAAAAAGGGTTGCGACAGTGTAGATCTTGAGAAAGGTCATGCTGAGTCTCAGGTTCAGGACGACGGGTTTCAAGCTGAGGTTGAGACATTAGGGAAGATTAGGCACAAGAATATTGTTAAGTTATGGTGTTCTTGTACTACCCGGGATTGCAAGCTTTTGGTGTACGAGTACATGCCGAATGGTAGCTTGGGTGATTTGTTGCATAGCTGCAAAAGTGGTTTACTTGGTTGGCCGACGAGGTACAAGATTATCGTGGATGCAGCTGAGGGACTTTCATATTTGCATCATGATTGTGTGCCTCCGATTGTGCATAGGGATGTCAAGTCCAATAATATCTTATTGGATGGTGACTTTGGCGCTAGAGTGGCGGATTTCGGAGTTGCCAAGGTGGTTGATCTGGCTGGAAAGGTCGCTAAGTCTATGTCTGTCATTGCCGGATCTTGTGGTTACATTGCTCCAGGTTTGTTGATTGTCTTTATTATCAATCTACTTATTGAAAACGTTAATGTTTGCAATGTCTTATGAAAACTTTTGGTGCAGAGTATGCGTATACGCTTCGGGTGAACGAGAAGAGCGACATATATAGTTTCGGAGTAGTAATACTCGAGTTAGTCACAGGCAGACTCCCAATTGACCCGGAGTTTGGCGAGAAGGACCTCGTAAAGTGGGTCTGCACCACTCTAGATCAGAAAGGAGTGGACTATGTCCTCGATTCCAAACTCGATCCATGTTTCAAAGAAGAAATGTGTAAGGTCCTCAACATCGGTCTCCTTTGTACAAGTCCACTCCCGATCAACCGACCGTCAATGAGAAGGGTGGTTAAGTTGCTGCAAGAAGCCAGTGCCGAGAACCAGCTGAAGGCTGCCAAAAAGGATGGGAAATTAACTCCATATTACTACGAAGATGGCTCGGATCAAGGAAGTGTAGCTTGACAAAAAAAAAAAAAATTTCACCCCCATAGCTTGTTGCAAAAACAAGGTGACCAAGTGAGACACAGCCCCTAATTGTTTTTGCTCTCAAGTTTTTGCCTTTCATTGTTACCCCACTTGATGTTTTGCTTTTACAGGCTTGGTTTAGTGGGGAAGAAGGGAGAGTTGGGGATGAAATTTTCACAGTGAAAAAGATAGATTCACTAAGGAGTTAATGGACCAAACTGTAAATTTTATTAACAATTAAGGTCTTGAAAATGATTTTCAATTCCCACACTAATGAAAGTGATGCTGCAGATTTATTATGTTCACCTACTGCCTTACTACTGTGTCCTAGTCGAACCCAAATTATATCTTTTTGGGGGTCTAATTCTGCTATTAGTCCTTGTACTTTATGTAAGTTGTACTTTAATTTGATGAATTTTAGTTTATATATTTTTCGAATAGCAAAGTTTCAGCCATTTTCTACCATTGCCTGCTAAAACAGGTTAGACAGGTCTCAGCTATGAGCTATGAGATATTACAGTGTTGTATCTATTTTATTCCTGGGTTCATCAAGTCACGCAAATGTTAGGTATGGTAGGTTCCCATTTATTACAATGGAATCCATACATCGATTGGGAAAGTGACATTGGACAACACCCATAGTTCAGATCAAGGCCTCAGAGTTGCTTAGCTTGTCATTTTGCATGCCTTGTTTCTTTCTATTGCTTTAAATATACCTCTTCTTCAAATTCATTGCACCCAAACTCCACACTTTACTGCAAACATTAAACCAACACCACCAGCATCTTTGTGGCGATAAATTTAGCATTTAATGTCTATTCTTTCGTCAATTCATTTTTTAATGAAAATATTGATTAAAAGAGATTTTTTTTCAATAATGTTAGTGTAACAACTTGCGTGACAGTTGGTATATACTTAATGTTGACAAGGTACTAATTATTTTAAATGTCATGTTTAATAAATAATTTAAAAAATAAAGTACACTTGAAAAGGTTTAAGAGATCGAAATTTGAATAATAGATTTTTGAGAGATCAAAACATAATTTTCATCATTTTAAAAGGGATTAAACATAACTTTCTTCATTTTGGGGGTCACTGTAATTTTACCATAAATTAAAAATTATTTAATCATCTTATAGGGGAGTAAAATAGCAATTTTTTATTTTAGAGGGGATCAATGTCTTTGCCTGCCCCAAATTTGCCACTGCATTTGGATCCCCATAGGAGCTGCCATGTTATTTAATGTTTTAGTCACTATTTTTGTTTAAAAAATCAACAATTCAAAGGTATATGATCAAATTTGAATCTTTTAAGAGATTGAGGGTCAAATTTAATTTTTTTTTTAAAAGAATAAGAGTCAAATTGACAAAAGATGTAAATGTTTTTATCCTCTATTCTTATTTTACGAATATTAATCATTTTAAGGTTCATGATTACCCCTTTCAACAATGCTATCTTCAAAGTTCAAATTTGATTTTTCTCTCGAAAGTCCGATGTATCTTAACACTGCATCCAACAATGCCATGTCCGACATTCAAATTTTGAAAGGGTGATAAACCAAAAATTCGAACATAATGGGCCACAAAATAATGCAGTTAATAAACTAGCTTTGTTTGTTTGCTTTCAGAGTTAGGCCAAGCTTTCCTTTCAAACATAATTTAGAAAGCTCTGCATGTTCTCCCGTCTACCCAACAAACTGCTGGATTTGTTTGAAACTTTGGGTCTTCTTCTTCTCTTCCTCTTCTTGTGTGTCAATTTACGACCAGGAAAATTCAACATTGAAATATCAACTTCATTTTTATTGCAATAGATGGACCACGCCATGCCAAAAAAATCCCACAGCTAAAACAATTTTTAATGTAAGAAACTATGTGTTGGCCTGATGGTTAGTATGTTCATCGTTTCAAGTATGGTCCGAATTCGAATCACATTAGTTGCGTTACTGTCAGAACTTTACCTTCCTCTTATAATTTATAAAAAAAAATTGATGTAATTTGCAATTTTATGAATATGATAGGTCCTTTTAACTTCTAAGGTTCAAAGGTAGGGTTTAAAGGTCTTTTTAACTTCTAAGGTTCAAAGGTAGGGTTTAAAAGTCAAACTGTATTGAATCTTTAAATGTGAGATAAAGTGTTGTTTCTCGTTTCTTTTTTCTTTTTTTTTATCATCCAAAAACTAAGAAATTGAAATTTTGCTTAAAAAAAAAGACATCAGTTTCTTTATCACTCAATCCAACATCCTTGGCTTTGGCTATAACCAATTCAAAATCATTCTCCGAACCGATACACCAACCGGGGTTCAAACATCCTTGGCTTTGGCTATAACCATCCATTTTTATAAGATTGATGAATATTGTTGCCAATCAACAAAACTCATTAGACCCCCAATCCAAAACAGAAAAGAGAAACAAGAAATTTTACTTTTGTGTAATAGCCACAAAGCAATACCAAACCTAATTTACAATGATAATGCAGGCCAAGTGAGGTGAATAATACAAACAAACTTACACTATTCCTTCAATCAAGTACTAGGTTTAAGAATTCAGATACAACTATGAACTTAAAAAAAATCACACCCTATAACAGTTTTATCTATAAAGAAACCCACTGGGTCACCACAATCAAATACCCAAACATTCCTATATATGACATAAAACCCTTGATGATGTCGGTCTAAATCAATTATAAAGAAAAGAGAACTTAAAACTTTACCTAGCTCGGCTCGGTTTGGCTCAGGTCAGCAACTCAACTTTACCAAACTAAAAAGTAGATTACAGTGTACCTTCATATACAAAGTCATATTATCAACTGAAAACAAAACTATCATGATTTCTGCAGTACACATTTTTCATACAGAGCAAGGATTTCTTTCTTATTCGGATTCCTCAGCGCGAGCAGCTCTGCGCCGAAATTGTGTTTCGTGAGTTCCTGTTTAAGTTTTTGTACAGTGAACTTCACATAATCCTCTTGATTGTTTTGTTGGTTCTGGTTGTCGTCATCAGCTTTGAATACAGACCCGCCATCTTCTGTCGGTGAATACCTGAGGGGGCTAGTTGTGCTCTTGGACTTCTTATTTGCTCTTAAAAATCGGTCGCTCATGTCCATATCTTGAACAGATCCGACTCCCACTTCATCATCTGTCCTCAACCGCTTTCCGTGAGAAGCAGCTTTTAGCTTACTATCCAATGCAGTTTCGTTTAGACGAACAGAAGTCAACTCTTGCTGCAATTGATCAAGTTTCGACTGTGCAGCTTGTAGCTGAAGAGAAAGGGCATCGGCTCTGTTATTAGCATCTGCATGTGCTGCACGTTCAGAGTCCAGAAGGTCTTGAAGTACTTTGACTGTACTAGCCCTCTGCTCATTGTTTGTTTTTAACAGTGACTCGATCTCTTTCTCCCTCTCTTCAACTCTACCCTCTAATAATGCAACTTTTGAAACAGCATCCATCTCTGACACACGAATTCCATGTAATTCATCCTCCAAGTCTGTTTTCTCTCTCTCCAAGTTCTCGATTTGTCTCTCGGCCCTCTCAATACGAGCCAATCTTTCCATTGCCATCCTCTGTAACTCGTTTTTCTCCTTTTGAGCAGCTACAGATTCTGCTCGTGCTTTATCAGCCAACTCGGTTGCTTTCCTCGCTTCTTTCTCAGCTATTCTACACCTTTCTTCAACTTCTGCAAACCTGTTAAACTCAGATGAATACTTCTGCTCCAAATAGATCTTCTCCTGTTCTAAAATCCTTGCTTTTCCCTCAAATGACTGGGCCTTGGAGTTAGCATTTTCTAGCTTATCTGCTAACTCCCTAATTTCAACCTTTAATGATGATATCTCTGCATCGTAACTCCTGATTTTTGACTCAGCAGCCTGCAAAGCATTTCCCATTGTTAAATACTGCAAAGTTTGTAAATGCACTTAAACATTGTTCAACACATTAAAGAATTTAAGCCTATAACATTCTTGTAAATCAAAATTTACAACTGTGCTAGTGATCATGTGCCAATGCATTAGATATAAACACATACATAATCATATGCATATATATATATATATATATAACAAGCTCACCTTCAACTCTAGCCTTAGTGTTGTCAAGCACTGCTCAGCATGCTCAACCTTTGCTGTCTTGTCCTTTATTTCCTCTTCCTGCAATGTTCATCAGAAGATAAAACAAATCACATTTTGTTGCTGCAACTTACATTTGCATATACATGATTGAATGAACAAGAATGTGGGAGTGAATGCAAGGTGAAAAAGATACAACACCTTCTCAGCCAATGAATGTGAAAACTCTTCCCTCAGAGAATCTTCCCTGAGTTGAATTTCCTTGCTTGACCGCTCTTGCGCAGTTGCTGCCTTCTCCAAAGCAGTCTTAGCCTCTCTAACAGCAAAGTCATACTTCCTTTTCCACTCCTCTGCCTCCTCTTGAGCAGACTCAGATTGCTCTCGAGCAGCAGCCAGCCTTGCTTCAGCAGCAGTGCTCCGGGACTTGAGCACTTCAATTTCAGAGACAGTCTGATCTTCTCTGGCTTTCTGTTTTGATAACACCTGATCATATTTTCTTCTCCAGTCTAATGTTTCTTGCTTGGCAGAATCCAATGTTTTCATTAAACTAGAACATCTCTCCTTCAGTGAACTATTATCACCATGCAAATTATTCATACGGCTTGCATATTCATCAGCAAGCTTCTTCTTGTCATTGATAGCATCGTCATAACGCTTCAGATATTCAGATTTATATTTCTCACTATCTTCCAGCTGCTTGTTAACTAACTTCATCTTATCCTCAATTGCACGACATTTCAATACAAGGGAATTCTTCTCTGATACAATCTGATCTATATGTCGCCTGGTGAAATCCAGTATTGGCCCCTCCATACTGACAGTTGAATAGAGAATAGACAAGATAATAATCAAAACTAGAGACTTAATCCACAGTAGACATGGTATAAATATCCAAAAGAAAATAATAATATTGTGTTGATACAAACCTTTGCTGTAAAAATACAGCCAGTTTCTGCCATTTTCCAGGGCCATGGCATGATGCTTCATATTCGGACAGAAGAGCATCAAGAACCTGCACATAACATTCTAATAAACCCAATGAATATCAAACACTATCTCTATAACTTGTCAACGTTGATATATATATAATATAAAAAGAACTTTTCATAGGATCTATACAACAGCAATAAATTAAGACTGAAACAGAAAGTCAAAAACAGATAACTCCACTCAGGTAGGTTGATTAACCAGCCTTCTTCCTTACAATTTTAGTGACATAAAATCAAAATCAGAAATATCATTAAAAACAGAAATTAATGAGAATTAAAGTTCCAGGATTAGATTGAAGTCCTTCGCATGAAGAATAACAGTGACCACTTACCTTCACAATTTTTTCTACACTTGCATCAGAAGCATGGCATGCTGCACGCAATCTCTTTCCCATGCTCTGTATAGCATTCGAACATTTCAAATCTGCTTCCATAAATGCATTCCTTTTATAATCCTGCATAAATGACCAATCCATAATACAAGGCTTACCATGAATTTGATAACATAAAAATAAAACGTTATAATGTAGCATTTGAGTAACTCTATACCTCAAATGCCTTTCTGAAGAATTTCTGTAGAAGCTCCTCATATTTCTTCCTCATTGAACCAACTCCTACAGCACTAGCATTGTATACAGCCAGCGACCTTTGAATTGCTTCTTCATGAGCCTCCCTCAACGCCGCCTAAGACCATCAAGATTAAAATGCTAAAATATTATAAAAAGCACCACCAAACAATTAAGATAAAAACATCACGTACTTCCTCAGGTGGCTTTGTACGGTCAAAAGTTGACATATAAATCTCCGAAGCAGAATCATATGCCCTTCGACACTCAGCTTCTTCAACACTCTGTATGAAAATAACCCTGATAAGAATCCTTCTAAAGGAAATGAGGAGATTTTTATACCTTTTAAGCTTTGGAATATTTATATAACATTTTCAGCATCAATGTCTTTTTTAACCCTCTTTGGTGCCATTAAAAATGTATCTGGAAGCATGTCCTGACAACAGTAACTAACCTGCCATGAAGAAGATATAGCGGGCACTGCACCTTTATTCAAAGCATCCAGATAAGATTCTGTGATACCTATAAGAACAGGCCCCGTCAGTATAGTAGCCCCAACCTGCTTCGGTCTTGTTCTCTCAAAAACAAATTTTGTCAATGCATCAAGCCCAGCTCGGAATTCGGGTCTCAGTTTGTCAAGCTACATATTAAAACTAAGGTCTTAGTACATAAACTATGCATGGCAAAAAGAAAAAGGCACAATCAGCACTAAAAGAGGGAGGAGGGAGAGCAAAGATAAAAATAATAGTAGAAAACAGAGAGAGATTGGCATATATGAAAGCAGTTAGATACTAACCGAAATTTGATCAAGTCTTTGGAGATCATTTTCATTGTTCAAAGGCCTCACAAGGGTAAAGCATTCTCTATCAGGAAATAGAGCTCGAATGGAATCTCGGATCTACAATAATTAACAATGCATAATCAGAAAGTATCACAGAGAAGAAATTTCAAATACTTTAGTTAATCATATCCTTCATGATGAATACTGGAGAGGTGAATCTCTAATCTGTGAAGGGAGGAAGGTCTATGACAGAGAAGAAAAATTCATCTATTTAATTCTTCATATCCTTCATCATAAACATTGTAGAAAGGAATCTCGTGAAGAGAGGAATGCTATTAGGAAAACATCAGGGTGAAACTCTAACTAGAATCCCAGAGATACTTGACTTCAGCAGATAAACTAATTCATAGAATTTATACTGGCTTCTTTTACTCCCCGAATTAAGAATTACCTCATTTTTGGAAGCTATATCTTTCCCACTACCTTCAACTGGCCGTAAAGCAAGCTCTAGGTAGTCACGGGGAGTGATTTTCCTATTATCCTCCACCAAGTCCAGATAAAAATCCTGCAAGTAAGACAAATATTTTACAAAAGAGAACTGAAAATGTGTATTTTACAATCATGAGAAAGCTCCTCACATCCATATTCAAAAATCAAACATGTCACAAACAATAATAAGACAGTGTGTGCATGTTTCTGTCTGTAATCAAATATTACCCTAAGAAGCCAAACAAAGATTGGGGAGAACTGCCCAAGTTCAGAGGCTGTCGTTGTTCTTGCTCCAGCTTTGACTCGAATATGTTTTGTCATTTGAGTGACAAGAGAGAGACGATCCAGTGCAGTTTCATCTATGCCTCCCATCTAAATATCAGAAGTATAACCTTATTAACATGGAGCTTAAAAGGATTAATGTCTCTTCAAAAATGGAAAAGAAAAGAGCCAACCTGGTTGTAGATGAACATACTAGATAAGAGGACAGCTAAGGAAAATATCTGAGTGCTGTATGTTCCCTGAAAAGTTTGCAAGATAAGAGCCTGAGTCAAAAATAACCAAACCAATAAATATAATCAACCCATTCCCACAAAAAGTAAGTGAAAACTAACTGTTTGATCGTAGGCATCTATTCCTTCAGAATCTAACAGCAAAAGGTTGTACTCAGTTCCATCAAGAGCAGTTCTCTTTAATGGTGCACTCCACAACCAAAGCCCTTTAGTACATGGTCGATGAGTTGATGCTACTTGAAATCCGCTACTCCTTCCAAGAAGCTATAGCCAAAAAAATGAATGCATAGCAATCTCATAGGTAAAAGAGACAATATGCATTACAATGCTGATAAAAAGAACAGATAACATGCAAGATTCAATAGAGAGAAAACCACTTACAAGTTTACAATATCTAACCACAATACCACAAACAACTCAATAATTTATGCCTTACAACAATTGAAATAGGAGTAAGACTAAGTTTTATAGTAAAATTCACATCTCCTATGAATAGAGCAAAGATGTTTCACGTTAACCCGTATATATTTTTCTCTATACACGTACTGACTTAAATCATTAACTCAATTAAACATTATCATATCCAATGTACTTTTCCTAACAAGTTTACATGTCTCACATCTTTAGTAATCTCCACTTGAATAGTTAAATGCACTAATATGAACCAAAATTAAAGTTGATATTTTCCCCTTACAGCTATAATAAATGAGGGCTTCTAAAAGCAGAAAAGTTACGCCAAAAAGTCCTCCAATTGATCAAAATTACACATTCCGTTCCCCTAAACCCTAAGCTTACAATATACTCTACTCCAAAAGTCAAAACCCTAGAATTCATCATTCAACGTACAAAAGCACCAAATCAACATAAATTTCGTCCAATTTATAATCAAAACAAGCCAAACATAGAAGAAATTAAAATACCTGATTTAAAATGAAGCTCTTTCCCTGACGAGCCCGGCCACAGACCGAAACGACTCCAATTGGTTCCTTAACAAGCTGCAAAGCCGCAACCGCTTCCGGATCCATCCGGAACTTCCCTTTCTCATCGCAATACACCAATCGAATCGGTCTAGCTGGACCGGTCACTGGAGAAGCCGACGCCGATGATGGAGACGCCGAATTACCGAATGATTGCGGGGACACATCAGCAGCGGACTCTTTTCCTCTACCAAAATATTTCATCATCTTTGCTCAGATCCTCCACCGATCAGCTGATTTTCTCTCTAATTTCGCTTAGCTTTGTTTCTTTCGTTGTTAATTTTGAAGATTTTTCTTTGGAGAAGGGCTTGGCTTTTGCAACGTTTTATTTGTGTTTCCACTCTACTGACAGAGGTTTAAAATTGGGGAGGGAAAAGGTGAAAATGACTTTTGCGGCTTTATTTATAGGGCTGTTTAGAATGGAATTGTAAAATTACGCTTATATATGATTGGGTTAATTTTACCAAAACTCCCCAAATAATCTCTAAAATTCTGAATTAGTACACAAAGTAGCAGTTTTATATGAATTAGGTGATTATGTCCACTTAGCCAGCGATTTATATCTTAAATACCGGTTTAAAAGTATATTTAAAATACTTGAATTAAATTATAAATATGCGTATGCATGTCTATTGAACATACAATTCGGATTTGATACAAATTATTCATGTAATAAGTGCACATTCAAGGTCAAAGGAGGGAGTTGGAAGTAGACCCGACCCATAAGCATCTCTAGCTGGAAGGGACCCTTTTCCCGCCTAAAATGAGAAATTATTGCTTTAAATCTCTTAAATTTATAAAATTTTAAGATTAATGTATGGTAAAATTATAATTTGGCCCTTAAAAATGCTAGCATTTTTTTAAATTCTTTTGAAAACCAATACAATTGGAAATTTCATTTTAGCTCTCATTAAAATATATAATTTAATTTCGACCTCTCATAAAATTTCTGGTTTTACTCCCGTGCACATTTATTTATAATTTCATACATATGACTTGTATATGCTACACATAAGCTAATAGTTAAACCGAAAAAAGTACAGAATTAGCATGATACTGATTCTTTAAGTACTTGATTAGAACGTTTTGGAATATAAGGATCAATTTAGAGTTTAGGTCATAATTTGGGACTGTCTTTTGAAATAAACCCTATTTGTTCCTTCTAGTTGTTGAATTTGTCCGTACAGTGAAGGGTGTTTTTGTCCTTTTCTGACTATTTTAGTCTCACATCCTGAGCATCAGCTTCGTAAACTCGTCATTAACTAATTTTATTTTATATTCTTTTAGTATCTTATTATTCTATTTATTATCATTTTTTGTTATGAGTAATATTATAGTGTGCATATGGATATTAAAATTATAGTATGCATTTTTTAATTCCAAAAATGTCCTCGCAAAGTGTAATTATAATTTGGTTAAATGATTTGATGAATTAATTTAAGTTTTTTTTTAAATATAAAAATATAATAAAATTCGAATAATAAAAATAATTAATATGACTTGAAATCAAGTCACACCTAACTTAAGACGAAGACGCATATTACTTACAAAACAGAATTTAAATTACATAACTAGTCATATCACGTTACTAGTTGAATTTTATGGAACAAAGAAAACACTAATTTCATTTATTCAACCCAATGGAGCATTGGAGAAATCTCTGATTCCCTTTGATTATTCTTTATCGATTAACTATCCATATATTCCATATAGGTATCTTTGATTCCCTTTGTATTAATCAAACACAATATTTATAGTATATAATAACATGAACAATATATCCTTTCCTTTGTTTGGTAATGAAAAACCTCACACACCATCGTTGCTTGAAGAAGCCATTACCAGTTCATCCAAAGCTCCAACTGACAGCACCCTTTCAATGGACTTTAGCACCTCTCTCACACTGGTATCAATGGGTGTTGGAGGATACTCTGGGGACCCTTCTTGAAACACCTTTTCATCGAGCTCTTCACTTTCAAGGCCAACCATTTGGTCCACTGTAGGTAACTGATGATCATATTCATTGATTCCAATGGTGCATTGTATTGCCATCTCTTGACCTTGTAAGTACCCACCAGCCAATGGAGATTTGCCTTTGTGGCTAACTCGGCATAGAACCCAATCATCCAACTTAAAACAAGAAGATACACAAAGAGATTAAAGTGCAGTGACCAAGTCCTATAGTTTCAGTGAAGAAGAAAGTAATATAAACTTACTTGCATTGATCCTTTGGGTCTTTGAGATACAAAGCAGTCATCGAGCAGTCTATATTCAGTCATCATCCAATCGGTTTTTACACCTTTAGGAGGACGTCCTTCGTAAAACACTAAAGCTTTCTTCATTCCAAGGCATTGTGAACCAACAGAAGCAATGATAGGTTTATCGGTCCCGGTAGCCTTCCAGTATCCCGATGCCGCTGCTCGGTTCGGACGTGTTCCGTTCGGATACTTCCTTTCTCTTGGACTAAAGAAAAACCACTCGTTCTCACCAAATAAAGCCTTATCTGTAAACATGAATGCCATAAACACAATATATATTATATCAGATGAAAAGCAGAAAGGAGGAGCCTACCAGGAAGTTCCCATGGATTGAACTTGTAGATATTAACATCAGCTATAATGGAGAACATTAGGTGATGATTGGAGGAAGGGAAAACCTTCTGGTTTAGATAATGAATGATAAGCTCTTCATCAGTAGGATGGAATCTGAACCCTGGTGGCAAGTTAGCAACATTAGACCTATTGTTTGCATCCATGGGACAGTGGGGAAGATAGTAATTAAGAATCATTTGCTTCATACTTATATACCATAATTTGTACAGATTGGTGGTGATAAACAAGAAGATTAAATAATTTATTTCATGAAAAATCTTGGATAGATCACCAACCATACATGATAATCATAAACAATTTAAAGTCTGTCACTATCTAATAGTTGGATATTCTAATATGTTGTTTTGCATTTGGTTTTACATGCATGGTTACTAGCCTCCATGCAGTTGACAATAAATATCAGAGCAGCCATTTAAGTAATAGAAAGTATATACCAGATACAGCACATGCCAGCTAACTGTATCAGTGAAGATTATGCATGGTGCATGCATGTGCATGACTTATATACATTATACTCCCCAGTCATTGGATGTCTGCATGCATGCATGCTGTTTAGAAGTGGAATTATATAGAAAATATCAGATACAATTTAGGAAATCAAGTCGAGACAGTAGTTCAGTAGAAATATATATATATACTATTTCATGGAAAGGGGAAAAATGACAGAGAGTACTATTGGAGTTGATTCCAAGATAATTAAAGAAATTAAGTACTGAAACAATAACTTCGTATTTATCAAATGTTCAAACTTTGAAGATAACATTATTACAAATATAAGTAGTAAAACGGAAATAAAAAATACCAAATATATATATACCTACTACCCTTATATTTTAACTCATCTTGTGGGCACAAATGAAATGGTACATATCCTCGAAGACTCCACAATTAAAGTCCCTGCAATATTTTCTTTATCACAAATATTACAGAGAACAGTAGAGTTTAGAGCCAAATATACGAATCCTTTGGCCGGTTGGCTCTTGAATAGTTTGGTTCTTTTTGAGGGCATAGAAGGGAGCAATAACAGTAACATCTTAACTGAAAATTATATTTAATTGGATGAATTGACTAACAATGGAAATGGATTGAATATTTATGCTAATCTCTGAATTTTTGCTCATGTGGGAATTATATTTAATTGGATGAATTGACTAACAATGGAAATGGATTGAATATTTATGCTAATCTCTGAATTTTTGCTCATGTGGGTTCTATCTTTTGATTTTATCCAAAATTTAAGTGTTTGGAGATGCTATGAATTGATAACATATGTAAAAGTGTATATAGTTAGACTTGAACTTATGCCTTATAGGCATACAGGACTCAATGCTACCACTTGAGCTAGTTATAAGACATAGGTTCAAGTCAAACCATGTGTAATGTATACGATCCATATTCTCAAGCTTCTTACGAAGCACTCCTGCTTTTAGAACCTGTTGCCTCTTTAGACTGCTTTTATTAAAGGATTGCTAACTTCTGAAAGAAGTATGCAAAGTATCATTAGTTTAGAGCTAATGAACTCTTCAATGTGTTGGTACGGTCAACAAGGGCGAAGATAGAAATGTTTTTTTTAGAGGGGATGGAATTTGAATTATAAAATTTTTGAGAAATTTAAATATAATTTTATCATATATTAATTTATAATTTTATTATTTTTTGAGAACTAAATAGTTTTTTTATATATTTAAAAAGTGAAAGTGTAATTTTATTCATAAATTAATTTAAAATTTTATTATTTTTAAAAGAATTTAACTAAATTTTTTTTTTGGGATCCAAAACCCCTATTAGCTTCTAGCATCGTCTCGAACAATCTATGAACAGTTTAGCCTCTCCCAGTAAGAGGTGTTAATGGATTAGGCCGGGTCCAACCAAAATTTTAAGCCCGTTTGCTAGGCTCGAACTCAACCCAACCCGAAAATGAGCTTAAAATTTTGTCCAAGCTCAATCCAGATAAAAATGCTAAAACTTGGACCCTGCCCAACCCACCCGTATTATTTTTTTTATATTATTTTTAAAGATATATAATACATCAAAAAGATTAAAAAGATTAAAATAAATGTTTCCCAATTAATAAAAAAAATATGTATACTTAAATAACATTAAGATAGTACAACTTAACAATTAAACACCTCTAAAATAGTAACAAAATTAACAACAAAATAAGAGTTAGACAATATCTAAATAATAATAATAAAATAATAGCAATATAATAGTAAAATAACAGTAAAATAGTGAGAAAATAACAAAAAAATAGCAGTAAAACAATAAAAAAATTTGTAAATTTGGACCAAGTTCGAACCCAAAAAATTTTACTTGAGATTTGATCTATTTTCTAAATGAATTTTTTTTTTTTTACTTAAATCTATTTTTTGTCTTATATTTTAACATGAATCTTTTCACTTTTTAGATGAACTTTCAAACCTGATTTATGATTAAGTCTAATCTCAACCCGTGGAATGCTTGAAAAGGCAAAAAGTTCGCAAAGCAGAGGTCCCAAAGAAGATAAACCAAGAGCAAGACATTCCATGATTTGGGTCCAAGCCCAGCTGACTGCCTCATGGATATCCAAAACATGATAGTTTATTAATTGTTGTTTATATATTTAAAAAAGAACTTAGAAATGAAATAAATATAAGTGGGTTATAGTTGACTTAAGGAAAGGTTTATTTAATAATGGCTCAGTTATGATTAGGTTTATCCTACGAAATCCATATAATATTACATAAACTTCGGTGGAAAGGAAAGCCTAAGACCTATCAAGATAAGGGCCCCTGTTATGGGTCAATTGATGGTCCTAAAATTTGTTTAACACTAATCTCGTTTTTATTATATTTATTTTTTTTAATTTATAATGTTTAGAACTATTCATCACTCTTCCTAAACTTTTGAATGTAAAGATAATACATTTTAATATATTTGAATTCACATCTTTCTATATTTATAATAATAATACCAATCAAATTAAATAACTCAAAATAATTTACGCAAATTAATTAAACAATTGCATGAACAAGATCTTAAGCTATAAGTGGATCAAAATAATGGCAAAAGAAAATTTAAAATAAAATCAACAGTTTCTCCACTTTGTATGATGGATCAATAAAATAGTTTCCCGGTTAATTACTTATCTAATTATACCTTTTTTCTGGGATCATCATTACCCAACACAATTAATGGAGAAGGATGAGCTGGTTTTTTTTTTTTTTTTACATTTTTAATTCATTTTTGTAGATCACCATTATCTTTAACTTTATTTTTTATTTTCTTATATAATTCTTCAAATTTCAGGGGAATTACATTTGGTGAATTTTGCTTTGTTATGGGTTCTTAATTTTGTGTTAGATTTAATATAAATATTTGCTTGTTAATTGAGTCTTTCCTCGATTAGCATGAGCACTATTGTTTATGTAAGAGAAGATGAATTCGAGTGCGCTGAAGCGCATTATTTTTTTATTTATGAGTTGGAAAGAAATTATTATAATTTTATGTATTGTGCTAAAAAATAGATATGATCAAAATTTATAATGAAATTAATCAAAAAATATATAAATATTTGCTTACTAAATAAACTTAACCATCAAATAATTTTCAACTAATTAATAAAATTGTAGAATAATTTAAATTAATTGTTAAATAGAATTTAGTCAATATCTTTGAAGCATCTTAATATAAGGGTGTGATTAAAGAGGTTTATAAAATAATTAATTCCCAACATTTAATTTCGGCAACAAAAGGCCAAAAACGGAAAAAGGATAATAGACAAAGTTGAATTTGGTTAACTTTAAACTAGATACGGTGAATGGGTTATTGGATATAATTGGTTTTGGGATTTTGCTCAATTTTTTATGTTGAATTTAAGAGTTTTAGATGGTTTAACTCTCATTCAAAAAGATAGGCACAAGAAGATTTTGATTCATATAAATAATTTAGAGACGGTCAAAGTTTTTTAAAATATTCATCTGATTGATCCAACTTCAACCTTAATTAAAAAGGTACATATGATTTTACAGACCGTTGAATAATAAAAGGAAAAAACTAAGTGCATTCTAAAATACTTAAATACTTGTGTTTGTCACCTTAATTATCCGAACCCAAAATAATCAAATTTTGGGTAGAATTCATTTAATTTTAATAAGGAAAATGGTAAGGCTAACATTTTAGATATAGTGTGTGATGTGTTTGTCTTTTAACGTGTGTGTGAATACTAACTTTCTAAATTGTATGATATCAAAAAATTAATCTTTTTACTTTAAATTGTCATAGAATATAAAATAAAAAAATGAATATTATACACACAAATTTCAAGTAAATATCCAAAAATTTTAATCCTCTACAAATACCTCTCTAATTTTTGCAAAATGAAGAGATAAAATTAAATGTAAGTAGGCAGGAAGAGTTAAATATATTATCTTGGTCAAATCATTAAAAGTCTTCTTAATTTGCACAAATTAAGTAATTATTTTGCTTTTCCTAAAAAAAAGCAATAATTTTGCTTTCTTTGACAAGTTTATGGTGGTTGAAATTGCTTGGTGTTGATTAATTTCTTGAATGTTAAATACAGTCCTAATCCAGGTTTAATCCATATACTCATGATGCAAGCATTTAATTAACAAAATTGCATTTAACCCCATCAAGTGGGAAAAAAAAAAGTGGGAAGGTTGACTTGATATAAGGTAGTAGCGAGATGGAGGCGGATTTAGAAATCTTTTTGGATTGGAAATTAATTCGTTTATTTTTATCATAGTAAAAATATGATTACATCATTTTAATAATTTATATTTTTATAATTTTTAAAAAATTAAATTAAATTTTTATTAATTTTAAGAATCAAAATATAATTTTATCATTTTAAGTACTAAACTCCACTGGAGCCATATGAATTGAGTCCATTCAAATGTTTTTTTTTTTTTTGTACCATTTTGGTCCTAATCTAGTAATTATTAGTTTAAATCATTTTAAATTTTGGTAAATTTATGATCGAGACATTTGGAATTACTAATTTACATCATTTTTCGGTTCGATTTAATTATCAATTTAAGTTCAGATTAATCAAATTATATTTTTAAATTCTATCCAGTTCCTCAAAACATTATCAAAATCAAGTAAAAGCTGTTGAATTTCTATAAAAAAAAAAAGTAAGAAGAAAAAGAACAATAAGAACAAAAAACATGACATAATAGAGATTTCACAAAACTCATAGCCATAAAGCACCAGCATCTTTCAAAACAGGCACCAATTCACCAGATATATGAGTAGACATTACCCTATCCAATCCCCCAAACATCTTCCCTCCCACGAACACAGCCGGTAACTGAATCCCACCACCACCACCTCCCTCGTCGCCGCCGCTTCCTTCGATCCTCGACAACTCGCCGATCGCCGCCTCTTCTTTCCCTTCCTCGACCTCGCAAACAACCGGGTTCACTCCATGCCCTAGCAGTAACCTCATCACAACATGGCACATACAGCAACCACGTCTACCGAAAACCACCACAGCATTCTCCTCCACCAGCTTCCTTATATTGCTTTCACTACCATTGGCAACCACACCCCCACCACCACCGAGAAAGTTAAGAAGCGGCAAACGGCTGCCGACGGCGGTGGCTGTGGTGGTCGAATATGATTTATAAGGGATTGCTTCTTGCATTGAGAATTTAAGACTGAAAGAATGGTTTTTTTTCAATGCAAGGCAAAGGGGGAGGGAGGGGGCTGTTATTATAATAATGGTGTCATTATATAAATAGGGGGGTGAATAAGAAGACTTTCACGTCAACGCCGATTACGTACTGTGGGACGTCACCGGGACTGTGGGTGATGTTGTTATACGTCACCGTTTGGTAGACCGATTCTCATTGCTATTTTGCTAGCCCCCCCACCCCCACAATTGAACGTGACCTTTCCTTTATCCTTCTACAGATTGTGAGTGTGATAAAAAGCCAAAAGACAAGAACCATTCTTTTGTCAAATTCAACTATTAGACCCTGTAATTGTGTAAATTGTGAATTTAGTATATTTACTTAATTTCATCAGTTGTATCCTTATACTTTTCAAATTTTCAAATTTTAATCTTCGCCAATAGATAGCAACAAAATTTGTTTGGTCAAATTCAAGGTTTCCCAGACTAAACTGATGATCGAAACGATTAGGCCATTGGTACGCCAATTCAATTAAATAAATTATTAAAATTTCAATTGGTTTTTTTGTTGAGTTCAACCGATTCAATGCTCTTTTCCAAACTAGTATCCCGACAATTCCAACTAGTTGATCTAGTCTGGTCCAAATAACCTTAGTTAAATTATACTATTAATATTGTATTATGTGTAAAGTTGTAGATTTATTCAATATTCTCCACTAGCTATATTTTTCGTATTTCGAAATTTTAATTTTAATGCAAAATGATATCCTTAATTTAAATCTATTGATTGATATTTTTTATGATTAATATGTGAAAATAATAAATTATTATGTATTACATGTGCCATAATATATTTATCGTATTAAACTTTAAAAATAGTAAAATTTAATAAATTTAATATCTATCATTTAATTAAAATTAAATTTTTAAAATTCTAAAAATATAGACACTAAGGTACAGGAAATAAATTGCACAGCATAGCTTCTTTTCCAAGGCACTGGCTAAAATTCCTGCGGCTGGCACAACACTTGTATATTTTTCAATGAAAACGACAATAATAGCCTCCGAAGTTACCTGTCCGCACCAATGTTATAACTAAATGACATGTTTTGAACATGTTAGGAAGGTGACCTGTCAGTACATGGAAAATACGAGGAAATGTGATATTGCAAAGGGGCATTGAGTGTAAAAATTGGAATATTTCTATTGATTTC
Source organism: Gossypioides kirkii (assembly GCA_005610355.1). Taxonomy (NCBI): domain Eukaryota; kingdom Viridiplantae; phylum Streptophyta; class Magnoliopsida; order Malvales; family Malvaceae; genus Gossypioides; species Gossypioides kirkii. The sequence continues at coordinate 45,193,007 of CP032252.1, read as the reverse complement.
ATCGATTATTGTTCCTTCTTGGTTCTTGCTTCATCTTATATATATATATATATAATATTATTATAAATTTTGATTATATATATATTTTTTACATAATATTTAAATTTATTTATAGCTCTTTTCAATCCATAAATAAAAAGATAATGTACTTCAAAGCATTTGAACCCATTTTTTTGTATTATTAATAATACCCATACCAATCAAGTTAAAGCTCAATTGACTATTGCATATTATTTTTAAAGACATATTTATGTTCTAATTTGTGATTTCCACGTATATACCTATGTGATAAGACTTCTAATATATTATTATTGTCATTAATTTGGTTATGATAACATCTTAAACTTAAGAGATTAAATCTTAAACTTATCATAAAAGAGGGACTAAAACCAAAATTAAACCTCTAACCTTTTTTAGCATAGTGAAACTACTCATGCTACTCAAACTCTGATACTAGTAGAGTGCTAACACTTATTCCAACTCAACCTACTCATAATTAAATTTTTATTTTTGAGAGTTACAAATACAAATATAGTATGATAGTAAATACATGATTAAATAACTATAAAGTACAATAAAATTACTACAAAATACAAACGGATAAATAATATAAATATAACCGAACAAAACTCATCCATGACAATTACGTGATAAATTTAATGAACAACATATAGTAATTGAACAAAACGGAACTCAAAACTATTACTTAAATATTCACAGAAACCTCAACCTTTCCCAACCTTTACTACAAATTTTCTTTATTTTTCAAGGCTTACTATTAGAAATTGATAACATATATACCATATAAGTATAAATACATTTCGAAACAATTACATTATAAAATCAAATCAACATAAAAGCATAATAAAAAAGAAAATAAAAAAATTCAAACATAATATACTCGTATGATGGTATTAAAAACATCCATATCAAAACCTTATGTGATAATCGTCTCAAATATTAAATTCGAATCGTGTTAATAGTATTTATTATTCCAACTTTACTTTAATTTTATAATTCAATAGAAAAATAAACATTCATATCGCAACTACACGTGGCGAAATGGGTAATGAGAAAAAACAAACATTTTGTAACAAGAGGCGTAATCAAGCATGCATAGAAAACGAATGATGAGATCAGGCCTTAGATCACCCAAAGATCTTTGGTAGTTCGTACGAGTTATGTTCTGTAACAAGGTAGGACACGTGGTGCTGTTTCATCAAAAGATCACCGTGACTTCTTAATCCCAACCTGTCGATCACGTGTTAAGATTGCTTAGTATGACATCACGGACTTGGGGACCACAAACTGACGTGGACACTTCTTTTTCTCTCATTTCTCATGTTTTTTTAACTAAAAACAGAACTCACTGTAATTTTTTATTTTTGTATTTAATTATATTGATTAATTTAAAAAATTAAATTTATGATAATTATTGTGAGTAGGATATCAACAAAAATTAATTTCTTTCCCTTAAATAATTCGAGTTGAGCACTCAAGTGAAAATGCTGATAAACTTAAAATTTGGATTTTTAATTTATTTAATTAATAAATAAAGACAACATAAGGAAAATTAAATCTATTATAATATAATATAAATAAATAGAATGAGTAAAATTTAAAGCATAAAAAGTTCACTGAACTTGTAATAATAATTTTTATAATATACTATTCTAACTAAAAAAAAAGTAGAAAATCTTATCATGTTTTTCTTTATTGTCCCTATTTTCCACTGCTAAAAGTCTGTGATTTTGTAATTTATTGAAAAAGAAAGATTTTTTTAAGATTTGTACAGCTTATTTTGCTAATCACGTGGTTAGACGCATTATACTTTAATCATTAACTTTTGTTTTCTAGAAGAAAAGAATCATTAGATTTGTTTTAATAATTTTAAATAATTCATAAATTTTGATAAGTTGATGTATATATTTTATTAGTATTTATTAGTTAGCAACTTAAGGCTGCTACTTGTCTTTAATTTAATTTTCTCTAGATCTTTTCTAGAGTCAAGGTCACTTGTCCGATTGATACAACATTCTCCAATTAATTAAACACCACATTTACACCATATTTTTTTAAACCTAGGTTAATTGATCTAAATTATATTTTAAGTTTCAGACATATTAACTTGAGGCCTTGAAACAAAAAAGAAAACTCGACGTCACTTGAATAATAAATAATTAAATATTCTCCAAATGTTTTTTAGTCTAATTAATAAAAAAAGGTGGATTAAATCTTAGTTTATGGTATTGATATTGTTATTAGTGCAAAAAAACGAGGATTCGGGTGTATTGAAATGTGTTATCTTTTTATTTAAATGTTGGGAATAGAATAAAAACTATAATGAAATTAAGATTAAAAAGAAATAAAATAAAAAAGAGATGGAGACTAAACATAGGGTTTAAAGAATACTCACCGTAAGTAATCCAAGGAAATGTTGCGGAAAGAGAGAAGAGACAAAGAAATACTATTCTAACACTAATTGGGGGCTGTTTACTTTGAAAGGAGTTCGGTCGGTTGGTCGTTCCACTCTAGATGGAAATCAGTAAAGAACCGGTCATCTTTTTACCCGAAATCGATAAGATGTTGGTTCGAAGAAAGCTATTAAATTAATTGATCTAAGAATTGGACGGTTTAATCCATTTTTTATTTTTTAATATTTATCAAATCAAAATTAAATTTTTAATTAATTTTTGTAAATATTTTATATATTTTAGTTATATTTTTAAACTTTTATAAGATCTATAATGTTTTAATTGTTTTACATATATATTTTTGTTAGATATTTTTTTCATAAGAATTTATAATATATTAAAAGTCCTATCACTCACGTATATGTGAAAATCACAAATTTAAAATATAAATATTTATTTAAAATAATATATAATAAATAATGAAATGTATGGTTTGAAACTAATTAATAATAACACATTAAATATGTATGATGTTAAAACGAAAAAATAATAATTTGAGTTCAAATAAAAGTTAATGACCCGATTGAGGGTGACACAAATTCGATAAAATAATTAAATTATAATATAAATACTTAAATTAAATTCTTAATTTCAATATTTAAATCTCTAGAATTTTAATTATATTAAAGGAAAAGATTAATGTAAACTATAACATACATTCGTCTCAAGTAAGAAGCTTCGATTTCCAAACAATGCAATACAACTACACAGTCAAATGTTCAAAGCAGTTGGGCTACGTCAAAACAACAAAGAAAAGGGATAAGCAACATTTAAGCTATTAACTTTTTATTTTTTCAAATAAGTCCTTAAACTTTTTTTATCTATATTAGTTTAGGAACTTAACAATTTTTTCCAAATTAACCCTTAAACTCCTTAAACATGAACTTAAACATGGTGTGATGATATAACATTCTCTTAGAATGCCCTTTTATCGCCTAAAATTTTTAAATTTTTTTAAAAAACTTTATATATATTTTTTAAATTAAATAATGATGTAACATAATCTCAAAATATGAAATTATCAAACTTTAATACAACTCAAGTTCGATGAACAAATTTAAAAAGTTGTAAAGTTTAGAGATGATATGGATAAAAGAAATTTTGAATACAAAAAAAAAAACTAAATTTAGAGATGAAATGTTGTGTTTATCCTTAAAAAGAAATGGGTAAACCTACACCCATTGTCACGAAGCTATTAGTAAGTTCAAACAAATTTTATTTTAAGTCCTTTAAGTATTAGAAAGTCTGTATTTAAGCTATTAAATTGTTAATTTTTTTAAAAAGTCTAATTAGCGATTCTTACAGTGGATCAATACCCATCAGTGAATAGAAGAACATATCTTGCATCCAAATCAATCTAACGATTAATGTCGAAGATCGGACAAAAAAATTATTTGAATTTTGAGTCATAGATTCGTGACGTTTAAACTTATTTCATGAAAAAAAAAACTAAATTGTAGGAGAGAAGGAGTAAGAAACCTTTGATTAATACAGGCGATATGAACAGTGAAAATCATACAATGATGATTTTAACAAATCAATGACTTAAAAGAAAATTTTCAAGTAATTTAACTATCATTTTATAATTTTTTAAAATTAAGTAACCAAAACATACACTTATTTATAATTTAGTAAACATGAGTGCAATTTACCCAAAAGAAAATCGAGAGAACAACAAAATCACACGGCAGAGTGGAGTGTGAAAGAGCAGAGAAATTTCCTTTCAAAACAGCGGCTCTGTTTTCTCACGTGTTGTTGTTGTAATATTTGTCCATCTCCGACCCAACTATAATATAATAATGCTGTTTTTAGCTTTTACTATAAGCTTTTTATTCAAGGCGTCACAATTATCAATTACTTAGTACAGTCCATGGTCCACCCCTTTAAAATGAAATTTTTTAATTTAAATATTTTATAATTTATAAAGTTTTAAATTAATAATAATAAAATTATTTTTTATTTTTTAAAAATAATAAAAAATTAATTTTATTATTTAAAAATATAAAAATATAAACAATTAAAATAATAAAATTATATTTTTACTATCATAAAAATATACTATTTAATTTCTAACCCTAAAATACTTGTTTCACTCCACTGACAGGACCTCTCGAGCATGATTTTCCAAATCCAATACAAATAAATAAATAAATAAGAGAGGCATTTTTGGTGTGAGTTAAATGTGTGGTGGAGTGAAAATTGGCCCTAAACAACGTTATCAATAAGCTTGGCCGGCACCCGCAGGGCTTTCACAACATACAACCTTTAATGTAAACATGTTTGTTTCTATTCTTACATTTCAGGTTCAATTCATGCCTAATTTGTTGGATGTTATCATTTTTGTTTTTTTTTTATACGGAAAATAGAAGGGTGGATAAAATATCGATTAAACTGATTAAATTGAATTAAATAAACTTTTTTATTTGGTTATCTATTTCGGTTTAAATGAACAATTCGATTCAATTTTGATTTAATAATTTAAACTAAAATAACCGAATAAATCGATTTTTTAAACATTAACAAATATTTTTTATAATTATACCCAACCAATGTAAAATAAAATTAAGCCCAAATACCCAACCCAAAAAATCCAAGCATAAAAAATAAAACTCAAGCCGAAATTAATACTTATAATTCCAATTTTATAATTAATTTAATTATAATTTATTAATTTAATGTATATACATAAATGTAATACGTAAATAATTTATTTTTAAAAAATAAAAAGCAAAAAAAAAACAAAATCCAATAAAGTGAACCGATGAAATTTGATTCGTTTATCCTTTAAAATTGGGTTTATTCGATTATTGCAATAAAAAAATAAACCGAGCGAACGCACAACCCTAGGAAATGGTAAGAGTTGTTCAAAGATCAAATATGAGATTAATGTCAATTGAAGTCTCTCCACTTGTAATTCAATTAATAAAAATTGATTTAAATTTTCATTCATAATTGAACTCTTATGATTGGCTCGGTGGCCGAAAGATGTTTAGCCATAGAATTATGGTTGTTTTAATTAGGCTGGAGCAACTTGTTGGACCAAGAACTGTCGAGGAATTGATCCGAAGAGAAATATCAAATCAAATGATCTGAGAATTGGTACATATTGATTGAACCAGATTTTTTATTTTTTATTATTTATGAATTTTTTAATGATGTATTTAATGGAATCAGCCGGATTGGTTAGACTAACAAGCTAATGGCCTAACTAGTTCGATTACCGATCTAGTTTTGAAAACCTTTCATAGAACACATCTAAGTTTGAGCCTCCAGGAGAGCAAGTGGAAGGCCTTTATTTGGGCAACATCCTTTAGGCGTGGTGTGGGTGTTGGAAGGGTCGACTCGATCCAAAAACAAGTTTAGGCACTAATTTTTTGGAATTGGGCCTTGCCTCAGCCCATGAACAGTTCTAGTGAGTACTAACCTTATAACTGTATATTATCAAAATAAATTCATAATTGGTTTGGATATTAAATTTATTTAGTAAATAAATATTTATATTAATTAAGAAATTAAAGAGATAAAGATTTTTTAGTGCTAATTAATAGGGTTTTATTGAGGGCTTTTTCATCTAGTCCCTTTCTCATGGAAGCTATTTTCATATTTATAAGGCACTGTTTTTGACGGGACATGTTAGGGGCTAACTAAGTGTCATGCACAACGACACGTTACCTCTTTAGGTTTGACATGTAACCTCAGAGGTATCTCTGAAGGGGCCTCCTTGCGAGTAGGTGAGCTAGGAGGTGGAGCTGGCGAACAAGCGAGCTGTGAGCGGAGTGGTGAGCTAGATGACATCTCTTCCTTGATCGGGTCGAGATCCGAATCACTCGGACGGATCAAATTTTGAGTTTGTGAAATGTTATATAACAGGTCTAGAAACATAGGGTAGGTCTTAGTTTTTAGAATCATGAAATACATGTAAATGTGATTTAGATGGTATTTTATATGGGATAAAGGGTATGCCATGTTAATTACATTTTTTTTTCTTACAAAATCCTAAAACCTCTTTCTTGCCTAATGCCCATTCCAATAGTTTAGAATAATAAATTAATTAAATGTATCTATGTAATAATATCCCACACTCATCCTAAATTCGAGCAACATATAATAACTACGTAAAGAAATGAAGAAATGACACTATCGACCATACAATCCACAAGCCTGATATTTACCCACAATAATTTCACGACACATTTCTAAGATCAAAACCACCAAAGGAACCTCTCTTTTGTTGCTCCATTTCTGCTTCTCTGGTTATCGTATTTTCTCTTTCCTCCTCTTCCACCATCTCGACGGCAAGGTGATCGGGTTCGGGTATTCGATCAAACATTACCGAATGAGACGGATCGAGGCTGAAAGAAGGTGAAGTTCCGAAGGAAGATGTGGTCTCGAGTGAAGGCTGTGCTGAAATGTAATTACTTTTTATGGCGATTTTTTTTCTAGCATTGGCTCGCCATCTTTTTAGACCTTCCACCACGTCTTCAGGGAACACTGCTTTCTTCATCGATGTCCCCATCTGTTAAAAACATTAACTTGCAATCGGTTAATTACAATAACCTTAAACCATAAACGTAACTTCGGATTTATTAGTTTTAATTTTACATTAGTTTCAAATTCAAAAAGAGTTCTAATTGTGTTATTTTAAAATATCAAATATCGTATCAATCAGTTTTTATTGAATTTAATCATAAGTCAGTTCCATGAACATGCAAATATGTATGAAATTTAAGTTCGGGTGGAATTAAATGATTACAATGAAATTACCTGAGTGACTAAAGCATAGAGAGGCAGAGTAACATATCCACAAAGGATGTGAACCGAAACTCCCATTACTACTCTTATCACAATGTCTTTAGTACTTGGATGGAAACACGATCTTAATCCAAATTCATACTGCATATTTTATAACCAAAATGTTTTTAAAAAATTCCATGAAAAAAGAAAAAGTGTAATCAGCTGCAGAGATGCTTACCCAAGTCCAGGTGAAGAATGCCAATTGAAAAGAGTTCTGCAATTAACAAAAAAAAAAGTTTTTTTTTTTGATTTGGGAAACAATCAAAAGGGAGTAGAAATGGAAGGTTAAAAAAAAAAAAAAAGAGGTGACCTGAAACAAAATGAAGTGCATGAAGTGGAGAAGCAGTTTAGGCCAGCCAAACCAGAAGAAATCATCACTAGGCCTAACCAGAAATGTTCCTCTCACTACTTGGGACCTGTTATGGCTATCCAAACACATCCTTGTTATGATGCCTTGTAGTTGTGTCCCGACCACCAATAACATCTGTTAAACGTTACATTTTACATTATGTCTAAAACCCGTGAGTCAATTTAAGTATCGGATATGAATATAGCTGACACTTGTGTTTTCGGGCATAAGTTGTTTTACTTACCAGTAGTGGAATGAAAGGAAGCCAGAGATAATTATGAAAATCTGAAAATTACATTTGAAAAACAAATGAACTGGTTTTGGCATTAACAGGCTTAAATATAAAATTGCATATATATATTGTTTTGAGACAATTACCATGTGCATTGAAGAATATGAACAACACTGAGAAGATCCAAATCCAGAGGCTGAAACCAGTGGTTAAATATATCATTGCCTATTCGGTCGAGTGATAAGGAATTAGATATCTCTTAAATAAGGTTTCGGAAGAAGATAACTTTGGACCAGCTTTATCTCTTATTTAGGGGTTCGATTTGGCTCGATTCTAGATTTAATCGAAGCTCTTTCAAGGGGAAAACACACACACAAACATGAAGATGGTTCATATGAAATAGACCAACCTTATTCCCACAACCACTCCAAAGTTCTTTTCCAAAGCTCTTTTTATGTACTTTTGGAAGTCAAAATTGCTTCCCTCTGAAAAATGGGCCTGGGAAAATATATAATAAGAGTTAAAAATTTTGGATCAAAATGAAAAGGTCAAGTGTTTATATTACTACACACTGTCAATATTACCGTAATGAATCCATGTCTGAGCGTGAAGTAGTCCACTTTGGAAACAGATGAATAGAACTGTCGAGCAAAACATGCCTGCAAGAACAATACATGTCAACCAAACGTCATCATCAGTTTTTAACAGGTTTTCCTGGTATTTTATGTTTACGATAATCGAAATTTATCATAGTTTTCTGGCAATAAAACTAACCGGCCAACGAAGAAATTTGTGTTCACTCCAGAATCTCAGGTGTCGCCTTGCAAATGATGTTTGATGGATAAGTTGGAACCTCCGAGGATCTAATTGTAATGGATGAAAGTAAGATGGTTCATAAAGCAATTTCACAGTAATATATGTATAGTATACTGATGATCATTAGCTGAAATTATAATAGATAATAAACCTTGGGCGAAATTCGGTTAAAATCGAGTTAATGATAATTTTTATTAGATTTTTATTTAAATTCAGCGAAGCCAAAAAATTTTGGAAGAGTCGAAATTAAATTGTATATTGTTATGATAGTAAAATGTAATTTTATCATTTTAATAACTTATATTTTTATAATTTTTAAAAGATTAAATTAAATTTTTATTATTTTAAGAGGCCAAAATATAATTTTATCATTATTAATTTAAAATTTTATAAACCATAAAGAGACCTAAATAGAAAATTTTAAGCCCTTCAATCATTCAAATAAATGAAAAATTTGTAATTTTGGCCCATCCTAAAAATTAATTATATAATCTAAGTCTTTTTAGAATAAAATTTTAAGCTTCGATCCCCTCAAAATTTTAGAATTTTATTTTGACCACCTAAACAAAATTTCTAACTTCATCCTGGGGTTCGGAGTGTTTGTACTTAGTTTTAACTCTAGGTTTTATCTCTTTACTTTGTCGAGAGGCATGGATTAAAACCACATCAAGAGCTACATTTCCTTGGTGGTGGATGAAGGTGCTCCTACTCTGAGTACCTCTCTAAAAGCTTAGCAAAATCGAAAGATAAAACTCGAGGTTAAAACCAAACACATACATCCCAAAACTAATACTATTCGTTTTTGACGATTACTGAAGAAATAAAACACTTCAAAAACTTTTTTCAGAGTATAACCTTCTCAACAATTCCCAACCCCAATAGCTTACCATTTGAGAAAAGATACTCTAATGTTGTTGTTTCAGCTTCCCAAGATTTCCATCTTCTCATCTGCCCAAAAAACGAAAAATCAACCAATAAATGTCAAACACAAGTCTCATTTTCCCACTTAGCTTTCTAGAGAAAATTTTACTTTCTAGGGAATTTCCTCTCACAGTTCCCCTTTTCCCTTTAGTAGCTGATGTTGATTTGTATTGCATTATTTTAGGGGGGGAAAACAGAGTCAAAATTAAACCACCAAACCCCCCATTGCTGTCTCTATTGCATTAAAAGAAAGATAAGAAGATGAGTATCATGGCACCTAGAGAGAATAGTAAAAGGACTTAATAGAATTAACATTTTATTTAAAAAAACGTATATTAAAATTCTACATTAATTTTGATTCAGCCTGTAATTTTGATAGAATTAACATTTTATTTAAAAAATTGAAAATGTTACCTTTGCCATCCCAAGACTGAATGCAAGGACGCAAGACAAACAATGGAAGAAAGCCAGAATAAACATCAAATATTGAAGTTCCCTCACAGCTGGTCGTGACAACAATGATACCTTTCCCTGTTCCAAAAACCAAACATAAACCCCACTAATCCATTACTTAAAACCACAATTAATGTTTGAATATAATTGTATACGTACCTGTTCTAGGCATTTTGCTTCTTCTTCGCTGTCATGTAAAGGATGATTGCAAGGGAGAAAAGTTTCGCCTACGTTCTTTGGGATACAAATGTTTGCTATTCGCTTTTGGCTTACAGTTAATAGCAATGATATGAAGCCCAACAGCATTAATTCTGAGTGCAAGAAATTAATGCTAAGTTTATTCATAGTTAGTAGATTGTGTTGATACACGGAGGAGGTTGTGGTGGCACTGGATGTAGGGGCGAATCTAGCAAAGCCAAAATAAAATTCGAGAAGTGTGGGGGTCAAAAGTAGAAAAAAATGTCTAAAAAGAGCTTAAAACACCTCAAAGGGTTGATCAAAGGATTGTGGACGGGTAGCAAGGATTGTATCAGGCTCGGTGTACGCTCGTCGATTAAAGGGTTGATCTCGAGAGAGGAGTCACCCACAAGGTGATCCTCCGTGTGAAGTGAAAATGTTTGATTTTAGTTTTGTTATACAAATAATATAAAGCACGCCATTCATCCTAGTCCGCGAGGTATGGTTCAGCTAGCTAGGGTCTTGCTTGCTACCAACCTAGTTAGCTCCCCAACAACTCGCCTATGGTTTAGCAAGTCCTTTGCTAAGACACATGCGACTCCTAAAGGGGTAACGTGTTACTATGCATGTAGCTTAATTATTCCTAACACGCCATATCAGTAGATCATGCCTTACATATATATGGCGATGAATCACTCTAAAGAGGACAAAGAGAAAAAAAACACTCAACAAGTTTGGATTAATCCTCACCTGATTTGATCTTGTCAAGGGCTTGAATGAGTGACTTCCTTCTTTTCTTATTGAAATACTGAAAAAATAAGGGGAAAAAAAAGTGATTTTGTAGATAAAACCTTCGTTCATGGGTTACAGTCTGTAACATACCTTAGCCAAAAGATGAAGCAAATACTCAATAAAGATGGAGACCAAAATCAAGACAAAAACAACCGTGGCAACAGCCCATGTCGGGGTTGTTTCGAGTGTTGTTTCAGAGCTCGTCGTTGTCGTCTCTTCTTCACCTACCATGTCCCCCTTTTTCTTTTCCTTTTTTTTTTATGCTTTGAAGCACCTGAACTATGTAATTATTTGTGGAAATAATAGACGAAATATATCAAAAATAAAAACAACGCAGGGTTTTGGGTTAGCCAACACCTGATACTGTTTTTTTCTTACGGAATCCATTACGTGCACAGAATGACATGACAGAGTTGAAAAGAAGTTGAATCAAATCACCAACTCTAAGCACACCACAAATATATTAAATTTTCTAACTATTTGGTGATTGGTGAAAATTTTATGGGGTTTTGGTTGTTTATGTTGAACTTTCTGAGATTTTTGCCCACTAGTCCATGTAGGATTTTTTTATATAAATAACTTAAAAATATTAATTATTACGAAAATAGGTTGGAGGAAAAATTATATGTCAAAATGACATTTTTGCTATAGCACTCGTTGGTATTGCCTGATCAACCAACGGCATCACTCTTTTTTCCCCTAATCATAACACAATCATCAGTGCTTAAAAAAATATAATTTTTAGTAGAGCCGCTTGACATAATAGCGATACCGAATTAAAGTGTGATTATATAAAATATTTAGGGACATGATGAAACAACTACACTTTTTAGATAAGTTGAAGAAAGGGTGCCCAATAGTTTTCAACTTTTGGTCTATTTGGTTATTAGGTTTATCTCCTTTTGAAATTAAATTTAAATAGCACTTAAAAATATAAAAATAACAAAAATAAATCCTTCTCATTTTTTTATTTTTTAAAAACAATAAAATTAAAAAATTATATAAAATCCTTATTTTGATTACCCAAATGTATCTGAATTAAAATATGCTAGGGAATGAATTGAAAATGTTTAAATTTAGATAAATTTGAGGAAATTTTTAGAGATATATTTGGGTAATTTAAATAAAAATTTTATATAATTTTTTAATTTTATTATTTTTTAAAAAATTTAAAAAATCAAAATGATTTATTTTAGTTATTCTTATATTTTTTAAGTGCTATTTAAAATTTAATTTCAAAAGGAAACAGAACTAACATGTAAATAGGTCAAAAATTGAAAACCATTTAATTTGGTGTCGTCATAGGGACAGCGGCACTTTTTTTTCAGCCAATCTAAAAAAGTAATTGTTTCATTAGGTTTCTGAACGTTTTATATAATCACACTTCAATATGGTGTCATCACTTTGTCAGACTGCACCACTAAATTTTTTTTAAAACACTTATGATTGGGTCATGATTAGAGGGAAATGACAGATACTGTAGCAAACGGGTCATTTTCGTATATAATTTTTCTTTCAACCTATTTTCGTAATTAATTAATATTTTTAAGTTATTTATTTAAAAAAACCAATCCATGTATGTATATATTTGAATAATCAATGTTGAAAAGTGAAAACATTTTGCAAAATCGTCTAAGATTCAATCTATTATCTGATTAGTTGATTAATGTATATGAATAATTAATGTTGAAAAGTGAATATATTCAGATTCAGTTTGATTCAATCAGTTTGTATCAACTCGCGAATCAATAGATCTAATGTATTTCTTTAAATTGATATTTCGACCGGTTCAACTCAAACAACCAAATTTCTCTAAATTGTTCGGTTCAAACAACCACTTTGATTTTAATGGAGTTGAAAAGTGAATAAAAATGGAGGGATGATATTTCTTTTTTATGTTTATACCATACAATAAGCAACAGCCTTTGAAGCAAAGTAGATGTTAGGCACACTTACTTTCTCAATACTAATAACGAATTTTGACATCAAATTTTCTTTTTTTTCAATATAATTTTGACATCAAGTTTTATTGACTTAATAAAAAAATTTAATAATAAAGATTTAATAAAAAAAATTTTAAAAATAGATCTAATTCAAACTTTATTACTGAGAATTTGCTAAAATTTTAGAGTTTAATTAAAATTTTAATATTTTTCATATTGATTTTACAATTTATGTTCGTGATTTATGACTACTTTTTTTCAATAATATTATTTTTAAAATTCGAATCTCATTCTCTTCTTGAATATAATATACTTTATCACTTCACCTAATATTTTGATACTTGTAATCGTCCTTTATGAATGAAATTATTTTAATAAAAAAGCAGCAGCTGTGAACCGCATATAATGCAGTTCCACAGAACATGGAAGGACAAGAATATATGTTTGGTGTCAACGAGGTCAAATTTTTTGTCCTCTAACTGTCATCACAACTCATATTTCTCACATCACCAATGGCTTCTGTGTTAGTCTCAACCCTGAAGTCAATAATTTTATATTAAAAATATTTAAATCAAATTATTAATTTTTTAAAAGGTTAAAGAGTATCGTTTTTTACACTGAACTGTAATCAAACAAGTCAAATCATCGGTTTATCAATCTAATCAATTTAATTAAATAAAATTAAAAACTTTCGATTTAACCACTTGTTCAACTGGTTTTAAACCATTTTAACATATCATTTAAAAATTAAATTAACAATTTTAATAACAAAAAATACTTAATTAATATGATATCAATAGTTTGAGAGGTGTAATTACCCCGTTTTAAAATTTTCGTTGAATTTAACTCAAAAAAAGAACGTCGCAATAATTATAGCAATGTAATTTATCCTATTCTAAACTCTAGTGAGACCAATTTTCCAGACACCAAAATTAAACTCCATAGATGTGGGCACGATGCTTGCATTAGTGTTGCAAATACCATAATTTTTTTCATAAACAATCTCTTTACAAGTTCTAATTATACCTGTTGTTTTTAACACAATACCTAAAATTACCCATAATCCCCCACCTAACTCGTACATATAATGTGCTTCAATGCACTCAAACCCATATATTTTTACATTAATAACAATGCTCATATCAATCAAACTAACACTCAATCGACAACAATGTCATCATTCTTTAATACAATGTTTAAGGTTCAATTACAGCTACAGTAACATATAAATACAAGAACATATATAATAGTAAGCAAAACATGGCAACATTCAATGAGACAAGAGTGGATTATATGGAACAGAAAGTGCATGAGGCTTGATTGGAGAATAGTACAGTACCATCACAGAGGTTAATACATATCCATAGAGCAGTTAAAAGTTACAATCCCAGTCATTTCATAAAATTATTACTAGTTTTTTCAGTTTTAGGTAATGGAAAACTAGATTCTTGCAATAAAAATACATGCAACCATTGGGCATCTTTCTATCTCAAACATCAGCTGCATGATGTTTAAGACAATGTTGCAGTGTTCCCTGTAAAAAGAATGTTGAAAAACTATCAAATACGGAACCAACTCGAAAACAAAAACTAAGAACCAATCATTTTCAACAAAACCCTGACTATAGAACT